>VYZM01002695.1:4597-99863 GCA_013398915.1 Dromas ardeola
ACACACACACACAAAAAAAAAATCTTTTTTACCAGGGGAAAAAAAAACTAAGATACTTCTCATAGCAACTCCTTTCTCACCTTAGCAAAACAGTGCTACCACCTTCAAAGCACCAAAATTAATCCTTCCTGGTCTGCTTTAAATATTTACCCATTTACCTTTCCTTTTAAAACACAGCTTTCTGGCTCTGAGATATTAAACACTTAAAAGGATGAAGTCTACCCTCACCTACCAGTTCTCTTTGGATAATCACCATTCTGGTCCTACTAGGAAAGATACACTGCAGTCTCGGCTGGACTAAGATTCAGACCCTATAGTGTGCAACTTCTCTCCCTCTTCAGGTTACAGTATTTTATCGACTTTTAGTGGCTGGATGAACAGGCTGAACGTCTGTATATCTCATTTCAAGCTAAATCCAAGAATACATAGTGAGCGAAGGTCTAATACATTAATAAATAATAGCTGTGCAGGGGAAGGTAGGAATTCGACACCTTTTGCAAGTGCTTGCAAGGTTAACAGAAGTGCCACCAGGCAGCCCACGATGAGCCGCGCAGTCTGTCAGACTGGAGGACCAAGGGCACAGCACAGCCGCCAAGAAACGACTAGTGTTCCCCGATGACGGAAATTCATTCTTCGCTAATAAAATTTTATGGCTGAAACAGGTGATTTAAAGGTATTTTCACTGCCCTGCCTTTCTCTCAGGGAGGCACCAGAAGTGTGTTAATGGTAAGACAGTAGGAGCCAAGTAAATGTCAAAGTGAAATCCTCTGAAGCTGTCACTCGCAGTGGTGGATAGGCTCCAAGAGGTGACACAGCTGGACCTGGCTTGGCTCCTTCAGACAGTGCACGGTGATATGCGATACTTGGCAAAACCAAGAGTCCCCAGACCAGACAACCCAAAATACATTTGCAACTGTGCTCAAAATCCATTTCTAAACCTGCAAAGGCCAAGGGCTTTTAAATGCAGAAATTCGCTTACCCCGTCTCACCTCTGTTTTTTGTTTCAACCATCTGTTGCTCCCCTGCTTACCTCAGGGAGAGTTCGGCTCTCCTGAACTGCGCCAGCTGTCAGCGCACGGGACACCTCGGCTCTGCTGTGAGGGGCTGCGGCCGCGGGCACGCGCTGCCTCAGGGCCGCCTCTGTGAGGGGCGGCTGGGGCTGCCCCGCGTCGGACACAGCCGGTCCCAGCCGGTCCCAGCCGGCTCCGAGGGCCCCAGCGCAGGACACAGCTGAGCCCCTCAGCCAAGCTGGGGGCGCCGGGGGGAAAAGAGGTTTGCGAAAGGGCCGAAGGCGGCCCAGGCCGAGGAGGAGGAAGGCGAGGAGGGAGCAGCAGCAGAGGGAGCCCCGGGGCGCAGGAGGAGGAGGGCAGGAGGTGCTGCCGGCCCGGAGCAGGGATCCCCTGCAGCCCTGGAGAGACCCCGCCGGAGCAGAGACCCCCCCTGCAGCCCGGGGAGGGCCCCAGGCCGCAGCGGGGGGATATTTCCTGCGGGAGCCGCGGCCGTGGAGAGCCCAGGCGGGAGCAGGTTGTCCCTGAAGGACTGCAGCCCGGGGCAGGGCCCGCGCTGGAGCAGGGAGAGGGGTGAGGAGGGAGGAGCGGCCCAGAGGGGCTGCCATGGAGGGACCCACACCCCCATCCCCAGCCCTGCGCCCCTGGGTGTCGGGGTGAAGTGCTTCCACTCCGTGTTTCCCTCTGAAAGTTTGAGGTGGGTCTCTCACTGGGTTACCCACAGTTACGGGATCACTGGTGGATCCCATTACATGGGTGGAACAAACAACAGTTTATACGCTCTGGATGTTTTAATGTTTTCTTTATTACTTAATCGAAAATTCAAAAAAAAAAAATACTTGGACACTCATTCTAGAAGAATTTTTTTTTTTTTATTAGTATCTTTCTGGAGTTAATGATCTCTGCCTATCTGAGTGTCTGGAAGATAATCTGATTCTTGATGAACAATTAGTGTTGTTCACACTCTACTGGACACTGTCAGAAATGTTTTTGTGTTCTTTGACTTAAAAAAAAAATAAATTCAAAGTTGTAGCTGTAACCCAATTACACCCCATGTCAGAGCAGAACAAAAGCAAATGTGATTTTGGCTTCAAGCCTGCCAGCAACGTTCAGTGCTTCAGTGATTTTATTTCCCTTAAGTCAGCAGTATTTAAATTTCTCTGTAAATTTTTCCTGGTAGTTTATTCATATCTTAACAGCTGGATTGTGGCACTGTGCCCTACATTGTATCAGCGTAGAGTGAGCAACATGGAGCCACTGTGCCACAGAGATCATACACTGATTTACGGCTGACTCAGGCAGAATTTATTTTGGGATGACACACAGAGTGGAAGAGCCATTCCCAGTGCTCATTTGACAGGTGGAGGAAGCAGCCACTGCCTAGTGCCTATACGGGACACGAATAAACTCCACTTAGAGTGAGAAAAAAAAAATGATAGATGAAGGATATTTCAACATAGCCAAAATTCAGGCTAGAAGTCTAAGCGAGCCCTTAAGCCAAAGCAATCAATGCATCATTGTGTAACAGGTTAATGACTATCAGCTGGGCATGATAACTGGCCATGCATACATCAATAGCCCTCTACAGCTGTGAAAAAAACACATTAGCTTAGAGCAGGAACTTCTGAACCGTGCAACCATCAATGATTTCAGCCACAGCTTTGGCTTTAGTAAGAGCTTTGGCCAGGCTGTTAGTTGTGGTGATGATCTTTATTGTGCTGGTTTTTAGGCAGTGACTTTAGTGTCAGTTTCCAGGGTAATGTCTCAGCAGTTTCATTTATAATTGCTCATAATCTAGGGAAGTGGCACAGTGACGAGCATTTTCTGGATGCATCAATGAAGAGTATTTTAGATTTCTGTCATAGGCGTATATAAAACTTCCCTGTAGCCACTAAACAAAGGCTGTTTAGTGTAATTGAAGGATTTTATCTTCTTAGTTCTGCTACAGATGCAATTCCTTAGTCTCAGTTTACTCATCTGTGAAATGGAAACCCTATGATTTATCCACATTACAGACCAATGAAATGTGTGCAATTTCAACTACTTAAGATGAAATCAAGAAACATTAAAATATTATTGTTATTGTTGTTGTTACCAATGCAGGGTATCTCCAAAAACACCTCTTCCTACCTGGAAGAACCACGGCAACAGAGAAACTCCTCTAAAGAAGTTGCTGGAAATGCAGAAAAAGGCATCCAACAGTGCCTATTCCCCTTTGATACTGAACTCACACACTGTTTAAAATAATTTTCTACATTCAGGAGCCCAGAGAAATCCTCTCCACAACACCTGTAGAAGTTCTCTGGGATGTTCCCAGAACCTGAGCATATGGGCTGAGATTGTGTGCTTCAGCTCTTGAGGACACTATGCGCAGAGATAAGAGGCTGTGAGACTCAGCACCAGCTGTAGCAAACATTGTTCAGGCAACTCCCTGGCTGCCTGTTCTTGTGTATATTCAGCAGCAGCAGCATGATAACTCCTGGGTACCACTTTCCAGCTCCCATTCTCACTCACTGCCTGACCCTGGACAAGTCAGTTAACCTCCTTTTGCCATTTTATGCCTGAGTGTTAAAAAGATGCAGCACTTAGCATCCCCTTCTGGGTGTTGGCAATTTATACTTGTCAACTGCTTTGGGATCCTTAGATGAAAGGTGCTAAATGATCATTATTAATATTTATGAGAAAGCAACACCTATAACATAACGCACACAAGTTGAATGCGGCCATGTATCCTTTGCTGGCGAGAGTTTTACAGCATTGGAAAAGGTACCCATGGTACCCCAAACGTTGCCCAAATTGATGCATGCAACATCTTGCAGAGGCACCTGGAGACCTTAAACCTGAAGCCCTCCACTGTCAGATCATATATGTTCACACACATCCAGAAAGCTGATACAACCTCTCATGTGATAACATCCTCATAAGATACCTGCAGGTTGGTTACATATGGATAGATATCCATTGATGTGATAGTCTTTTATCTGGTCCATGACCCCCATGTAAGCATCCTTTGTCATATGGTGAGAACTTGTTGTTACAAAGGTTGAAGCAACTAGCATGTCTCCCAATACATAAGGTTACTCCTATCACTTGACAGTCCATTTGATTGCACTTATATGACCGGGGACATCGAACCTGAGGTTGGCTTATATCTTAGCTTCCAGTCATGTAGTCTGTAGCTCTTGGGAATGACAACGTCAGGGATTGCCTTGCTAGGACAATTTGTATGGTCTGTGGCTCACTCCTAGGACACAGACCCTTGAAAAACGTGATGGTCAGATGGTTTGTCTTGATCTGTTTCACAGGACACCCCTGCACTATATAATTCCTTAGCTTTTCTCTTATTCTTTACTTCTTTGATATGAAGCACCGTTAGTCCAACTTTTATCACGTTAAACAGAGTTCATAGAATCATAGAATCATAGGGTTGGAAGGGACCTCTGGAGATCATCTAGTCCAACCCCCCTGCCAGAGCAGGGTCACCTTAGAGCAGGTTACACAGGAACGCGTCCAGGCGGCTTTTGAATGTCTCCAGAGATGGAGACTCCACCGCCTCTCTGGGCAGCCTGTTCCAGTGCTCTGGCCACCCTCAAAGTAAAGAAGTTCCTCCTCATGTTGAGGTGGAACTTCCTATGCTCAAGTTTGTACCCATTACCTCTTGTCCTGTTGCCGGGCACCATTGAAAAGAGCCTGGCCCCCTCCTCCTGACACCCACCCTTTAAGTATTTGTACACATTAATAAGGTCAGCACTCAGCCGTCTCTTTTCCAGACTAAACAGACCCAATTCCCTCAGTCTTTCCTCATAAGAGAGGTGTTCCAGTCCCCTCATCATCTTGGTAGCCCTATGCTGCACCCTCTCCAGCAGTTCCCTGTCCTTCTTGAGCTGGGGAGCCCAGAACTGGACACAGTACTCCAGGTGTGGCCTCACCAAGGCAGAGTAGAGGGGGAGGATGACCTCCCTCCACCTGCTGGCCACACTCTTCTTGATGCACCCCAGGATGCCATTGGCTTTCTTGGCCACAAGGGCACATTGCTGGCTCATGGTCATCCTGTTGTCCACCAGGACTCCCAGGTCTCTTTCCACTGAGCTGCTCTCCAGCAGGTCAGCCCCCAACCTGTACTGGTGCAGGGGGTTATTCCTCCCCAGGTGCAGCACCCTACACTTGCCCTTATTGAATTTCATAAGGTTTCTCTCCGCCCAACTCTCCAGCCTGTCCAGGTCAAGTTTGAGTTCTGTTTTCATACAACTGTGCAGAATTCAGCCCTACTTAATGACTGACTGCATGGTGTGGACTGAGTTACCTAGAGGGCTAACTGATGTACGTTATGATTCCAGCTTTATAGAGCAAATTTCTGCATGACTGCAAGAGAACCACGTCTCCTCGAGAGCCTGATTCAGTAACTGAAATCAAATGAAACAAGACAGAGATTTCTTTCAACAAATCAGTCAAGAAAGAGAGAGAGCTGTAAGCAAGAGTTGCTTGCCCAAATTAGAGGGCACAGAGAGATATATGCTCCTGTTGACTTCGGGGAGCATCATATGCCTTGGAGAATTACCTCTCTGTCCTACACCGTGGGTTGCAGCGCTGCAGCTGCTAGGTACATGGCCTGTCTACAAAGACCAGGATATTTGCCTCTGTAGCTCTTCTTTATGCCTAGCCAACCTTCCTTAAATAGAGTAGGAGCAGAGAAGATGGCAAACAACAAAACCAAGCTTTTGTAACCAAGAAAAAAACCCTGTGAATCCATTGGTCTGAGAGACATCTCCCTTGCTTTTTACAGTCTGGTCACGTTCTCTAATTGCTCTGGTGATTTGTACTTAATCACAGCTATTCTCCTTTGCTGTCCATTCCCCTCCCCTGTCTGGCCCCGGGATGAAGTCACAGGCTAAATTTGTGATGATGACAGTCAATGACATAGTTATAGGCAGTGTTTTGGTCTGACTGTAACTATGGCAGATCCGTGTTTTTTACTGCAGGGTCAATCAGGAGAAACTGAGCAGGGGAGGGGAGTGAAAATCTTTATTATTATCTTTAAGGCAACTTTCCTTTCCATCACGCTAGATGATAAAACAGGTAGCAACTACCCAAAATTAGAGAGGAACATTAGGGAGAGAGACATTTCTGAGTGTAGGGTGTAATGGGCTTTAGGGATTTATGGGAACCCATTGTCAATTCCCCCATTCCTCCTGGCACTCTCTTTCAATCTAATTAAGCATAAAGAAAATTACATGCAACTTCAGGATGATGTAATGCATCTGCGTAATTGAGCAGTGCCTTGTCAAAGAGCATTCAGCGTAATGTTATGTATATTTGATGGAACAATTTCCACTATTAATATTCACTGAGGATTCCTAAAATTAACTGTAATTACTGAGGGAAAGGGCCTAGATATGACTGAGCACAGCTCAAAGAAAACATCTGTTCAGCACTCTGTGCTCGGCAAAAACAGAAGGATGATGTTAGGCTGCATTAGGAAAGGGCAAGGTAACAAAATGTGCGAGGAGTCAATTGAAAAAGAGAGATGAAATAATGAATGGCTTCAAATTAAAAACCATTTGTAAATTCTACTGCTGATCTTGAGAAATGGGAAAGCTGCAGGGTATTCACCCACAGTTACCTGCATCTGTAAATATGAGACTAGAGAAATAGTAAAGCAAGACAAATCTTTATTTTTATCCCAGAAAAGTTCCCAGAAAAGTATGACTTATGGTAAGAAGTAGGAAACATATCTTATGAGCAAAGTGATAATGTCACCGTGTAACTACATTGCAAATCAGAGCCCTAAAAACAAACACCCCACACAGAAGAGGAGTGTGAGGGACTGCAGTATCGTTCTTCATTTGTTACAAGGAGCCACACAGCAACACTTTTTGATTCATTAACAGAGAGGTCAAAACATGGCACAGAAAAGCCTGTTGTTTGTCTCCTGCAAGCTCATAAAGTTCTTGCTGATTTTCGCTAATGTTTTAAAATTTGACAGCTCTAACTAATTTTTCAAGTGAACAGATGCTAAAAATGCTCTAAAAAGCATGTATTTGACTAAATCATATTTCCTGTTATTGTTGCTGTTATCTTTCTAGCATTAGGTTGTTGTCCCATCTCAATAAAAAAAACTTGGTGTAGGAATTAGCTTTTATATTGTGATTGTGCTGTACCCATGACAGTGGAGCCTTGATGTTGTCATCAGTATAAAGAAATACTTGGAAGGAGGCTGGTGAACTGGCCACCATCTCGTCTGCTATTTATTCTCTGCCCTGCACCAAGCATCTCTTCTTTTCTGGGTTGGGAAGTGAGGTCTGGTGGGTCTGTCTGAATAATTACATCTTTTCAGGATTTCCGGAGGTGTGAAAGTACAACAGGTCTAACGGGCTTGGGAGGTCTCAGCTACACAGCCTGTGGCATCTGCCAATGTCCAAGGCATTCTGGAGTAGCATGGGTTAGCTCTGTCTTCCTGTTTCTAAACTGTGTACAAAACAACTTCCCAGCAAAGTTTTGGGATGTACAAGTTGCATTTTGCTAAGGAGCAGGACTCCTCATCATCTGTGATCAGTCAGCAGCCAGGAAGAGCAGAGTTTGCTCATTCTGGTGTCTTATGTCTGGTGAACCGTATAATAGATGACCTGCCTTAAAATTCTGTCTTCCCAAGCCACGGTGTAGTCTTGGCACATTGCGTTCCCCATGTGCTTGAATTTTGGAGCTGATAGATTGGATTCACATGTGTGGATGGTGCCTACACACCCTTTTGTTGAGAACGGAATTCCAACACATTTAGTTCTCAATTGATCTCATTTACTCTATAGGTCTAGTCATGGAGTAAAACACAACTCATTACAAATAGATTTATCAGGCCATAGATTTTCAAAGCCCTATGAAATCCTTTTGGCTGAACAATGCCATGTAAAGCTACAGTAAGCCGTTATCCTAACTACTAGCACCCAACCAACTGCACCGGTTGAACTTCATTCTCTTGGACCTCAGGGAGGTGCAGTGTTTTGTGGAGATGTAAAAGAAGCCTTTGAAGCTTTGCATGAAACTTAAAGTCAAACACACAGGGAACATTTTCGTATCCTGTAGTAGCAAAACATGTGCCTTAACCTTGATAGTACTAGGATTTTTCAATCTGACAGGTTATGGGATTAAAAGACCAGTGAGCAGTGAGGCAAATTACAGGAATATAAAACATCTGGGGCAAATCGATCCCCTGGGTCATTACATCCCTGCTATCATGAGACGTCACTTAATCCTGTGCAAAAGCATGTCAGATTCCACCTCCGTTGCTGTGTTCGCCTCTCCTCTGGTGCTTCTAATGGGAGAGTCTCACTGAATCTCACTCCTCAACTAGTCATAACCCTTCTTGTTTTCAGCCTAAAATATTCATAAGCAATATATTCGTATTTGGTTCTGCCAACACTGTCCTGTCTGCTTAATAATTGTTTTTGCCTCTCCAGTGATCACACACGGAGGTATTGACAGACAGCATATATTTTTGCAGCCCACACTTTGCTGAAGTTGAACAAGCTGACTCAGTTTGTCTCTCCTCATAAGAAAATAATCTCTCTGTTTGCTTCATTATCCCGTGGCCCACCCCTGCAGCTGACCGCGTTTCAACTTCTCCGCTCCCAATATGGACAGCCAGATTTGTGTATAGATATGCGCTGTAGCTTTCTCAGTCTCTGGCTTTCCAGAAATTTTTGAATGGAGTTGGGGATCCCTTCCAAGTGTCTGAAGGCCTCTGGAAAACAAAGCTGATTTTCTGATCTGCCTTTTTTTCAGTCCCTACAAGTAGTCCATGGACCTCAAATAAAAAACAAACAAAAAACAAACGCAGACTTGCAGCATTTTAGATCGTAGTATCTTAGCAATAGCTTGCTTCAATATTACCCCCTCTCCAGCAGCAAAAGCTTCTGATGCATCTTACATGCATGTGTCCTTTCAGACTCACATTACATTTCGTGTTTACCTCTTTCTTTTAAAAGAAAGGAATTCTTACAGCCCTGTATGGTACTGAGGCCAGACTGCCAGCTAGTATCTGCACAGACCACTTCTCAGCATTTGACTACAGGTAACGTGCCGACTATTCTCATGCACATGCTGTCACTCAGTTTGAAAGATTTCACTAGGAACACTCACATGAGAATAAATATACCAGTTTTTCAGGATTCTGGGACAAAGGGTGTGATGTTGTCCCACTGTGAAAGCTTTATTTTCTTTGGGATTTTTTTCCATATTGGATGTAATAACTTCCTTTATTATACATTCACATTTTTTGGCTTGTACTTAAATAAACTTTACTCTTGGCCTCACTTCCCCTGCATTTCTGTTCTTACTGTCTTTTTATTAATACTGCTAGAAAACCTTCTGTCCTTGCTTTCAATTTCTTTCACAAGGTTTAAATCAGTTGGTTTTGCAATTAGCATATTATGTCCTCACTTTCTGTAAAGGCACTGCTTTTCTTGCTCAATTCATTTCTCCCCTCACTCTTAATATGTATTTAATACTTTTTTAAATTTAATAAATTTAAAATGTAAATTTAAATTTAAAATTTAAATTTAAATTTAAAAAAATAATAAATTTAATTATTGCAAGTCACTTGATTTCATAGTATTAAAAAAAAAAAAAACCACAACCCAACAACAACCAAACAAACAAAATAAAAACTCCCTAGCCTTCAATAGTGACCTCAGTGTTTATAAAATAAAATCTAAAGTGTCATTCAGTTCTACTGGTTCAGCGATGATTTAGTAAAGAAAAATGTCAGCTACACATGCAGGAAATAGCTTGCTTCAATATTTCCCCCAGCCTCAACTGCTGGTTTGTAGCTGAGTTGTTGTTTAAAAAATTTCCCTTTGTTAATCTGTATTTCCATGGAGTTTCAATGTGGTTTTCAACTGTTCCACCCTTTCTTTCATAGTGTTCGCTTATTTCATTACACTTCAGGTACCACTTCATGTTCAGGATTAACTCAGACCCAACAGGTACACAGAGCTCTGAGTCATTCAATAGTCACTTTTTAAAGGACCTGATGGATTTGTCTTATCCCTTCCAGATTCAAGTGTGAGCTCTAACCAAGGGCTTCTAAGTGAAAGGAGCAGAGGTCATGGGAAACCTCCTGTGTTATGGAAAAAGTAGGACTGATTTTTACCTCTTCCGGGCCCGGGATTCATAGCTGAGCTGCAAATGAATGCAGCATCTCTAGTCCAGTGCTAAACAGCCAGCTCCACAAGCATGTCAGAATTTAGCCTTTGCTCATCTTCTCTTTGCTTTTTCTTGACTAATTCACGTGTTCATCTACTTGCTGTGACAGACCTTACTCTTGGGTACCTAACTCTCTTCACATGTCATACAGTGGTCACAGGGCCTCACCCAAGCTGGTAATTCAGCTGGTCTGGTGGGTGTTGAAGAGTATATTCTAACACTATGCTTAAGTTTCTGGGTTTGTCTCTCTGTGCACACAAATTAGTTATGTAAGAAATCAGAGTTTGGCACAAAGGGATATTTGCAGAGAAATGGGACTGGAACCTGAGGGTCCCAGCCAATAATAATATTTTGAAATAGAATTTTCTTGTAGCACCTCAAAGCTGGCAGGTTATTTCGAGACTTATTAGGAAGCATAATTGTCATTTTGTCTCTGTTCCAAATTGGAAGAGATCATCAGTAACAATCCAGTGATGAAGAGAGCCACAAGACTGTGGCCTTTAGAGTGCATTAGAAATTATTTGTAATTTAAATTTTCCTCAGGGACAGTTCTGGTTCCCTTGGATTTAATATGGGGTTGAGAGTCAGGACTTGTGGACTCTGTTCCAGTTTCTGACAGTGAATCAAGCGTGCTCTGAAAACATACTGAGGTCAAACTATCAATTTAGAAGTACAATAAATTATCTAAAGTTTTCAGATTATTAACTGCTTTATACTTTTTTTTTTTAATACTTCTTTTATACTGAGAGTACTATGCTGGATTTTCCTTCCCAGAATTTTGTAAAAAATAAAATCTGCTTTCCTTTTAAAAAAGATGCTCTGAACAAACAAAATTCATAGAGTCCTTTCATGGATACGGGATGACATTGTGAGCCTCCTTGTCATTGTAAGATTGGATTATACTAGTTGGTCAGAAGGATCTTTTCTTAACTTAAAAATGAAGGAATTAAAGTATGAGAACATATGAGTTTCCATTTGAAGGGTAAACAACAAATGGAATATACTACTCACAGAATCACAGAATCACAGAATGGTAGGGGTTGGAAGGGACCTCTGGAGATCATCCCGTCCACCCCCCTGCCAGAGCAGGGTCACCTTAGAGCAGGTTGCACAGGAACACGTCCAGGTGGGGTTTGAATGTCTCCAGAGACGGAGACTCCACCACCTCTCTGGGCAGCCTGTTCCAGGGCTCTGCCACCCTCAAAGTAAAGAAGTTCCTCCTCATGTTTAGGTGGAACTTCCTATGTTCAAGTTTGTGCCCGTTACCTCTTGTCCTGTCACTGGGCACCACTGAAAAGAGCCTGGCCCCATCCTCCTGACACCCACCCTTTAAGTATTTATAAGCATTGATAAGATCCCCCCTCAGTCATCTTTTTTCCAGACTGAAGAGACCCAAATCCCTCAGCCTTTCTTCATAAGAGAGGTGTTCCAGTCCCCTAATCATCTTTGTAGCCCTTAATCCACTTTGGCATATTCAGTCGCACTCTGTGAAACCTCCTTCATAGTGTCCAAAACCAGCAAAATATACTAAATCTGAGAGGTGATTTTTACACATCTTCTGTAGTACATAAAGGACAGCAGCTCTGTTCTGGTTTAAGAAAGAAATGGCTCTCTGTTTAACCAACATGCTTTGTACTTGCGGACATTACTTTGAAATGCAGTGTGCAAACCTTCCACGGGTAGGGGCATTTAATCAGGAGGTTCTCCCATTTTCACATCACATTTTCCCTCCCACCTCGTTCCTTAATGGTAACAGACTTTTGTGCACATCTGAGGATCATATCACAGTATTCTTGATCACAGCAGTTTATTCAATTGATGACATCTACTTGCCCTTTGGGAAGGAAAGCTGAAAGGCATTAGATTGCTCAGGATAACTGGAATATCTTTTCTGTTGTGGGTCATTTTGATAGAAAAAGGATAGGAAGAGCTCATACCATATCTTTTGTAGCAGACCTGAGAGGGTGGTAATTTCCAGGTCGAGGTGGGAGGTGAGAATTCAGTTGAGGTGGGTGAAAAGCCAGTAACCTGTTTCTCTGATATATCTCTTTATATATGTAGACAACAAACTGAGTCCAAAATTTTAACTTTCTTTTCACCCTCCTCCCCACCCAAAATGAAAGAAAAACAAAACAAAACAAACCCTTGACCAATACATTCCCTCATTCATAGGGTAAAGACTGCATGTTGACATCTTTCACCCATTTTTAATGCCAAGTTCAGCCAAACTCAATCTCCTGAAAGCTGTGAAAATGTAAGTTTAGTAGTTGCTCACACAAGCTTAATTGAGTGATGCCTTGATAGTATAGATGCACTCATTCTGCCTAAGATCTGCACGAGCAGGAGCTGTAATCATACCTCTATGTGTGTGTGCATGTGTGTGTGTGTGTGGTTATGGAAGTTCTGGAGTTGAAATTCCACTATTCTTACTTTCTTATCCAGTGTTTGACCTCCGTAAAGGATGTTCCAGACTCCAGTTTCTTTTCAAGAAAGCTTAAAAATATCATCTACCCAGAAGTGCCAGTCTTCTTTCTGTAAACAATAATTTAATTACATTATTTCTTGAGCTTGTCATAGCATGCCATTCTGCAAACCCCCTCATGTTATTGTCCTGATATAAATACATCCTCAGCTCATTTGCTCAAATCTGACTGTTGGCAATCACAGCAGGAGCTGGAAAATAATGAATTTGATCGCACAATAACGTAAAGAGGTTAGCTTAGCCTACAGAGAGACTTTCTAAGTACAATGCTTCAATTAACCCCCTAATGACATCCTCAAATGAATGTTTTTTAGCCAGAGCATAAATATAACAGCAGCATGCCTGTGCTTGCTGGAAATAGGCTATGTTCACAATATTCAGTTAACTTCCCCTGTGGCACAAGTTAGGGTGCTATTTTCTGCCCGTGGGCTCCCAAGACCTGCAAACAGAAGAGTTAACACTCGGATTAGGGCTCATCAGAGTCGGTGCCTAATTTGATGGAAAGTCTAAACTAGTTGGCTGAGCTTGGCTTTGGAGAGAAACAGGTGCCTCCACAGGACGAGTCAGCGGATCTCAGATATTCCTCACAGGGTGAAATGAATTGCTGTGTTGCAGTAATTTTAATTTGGAAGTCTCAAATTAATTCAAACTCACAACAGCCCCCTGGTGTGCAGCCGAGAAGTGGTTTCTTTGAAAATAGAAACAGAGGAAAAAGAGTGTTAAGCTGCTTGTCTTGGGCATCTAGTGAATCATTGGCAGCTGGCAACCGATTTGGCAAGTCTTGGCTCCACACTGCAATGATATGAGCTCCCTTTGGATCCCAAACCCTACCCCTTTGGAAACACAGAGGCCCTGGCAGGCAATTAAATCTGTGTCTGCAGATTTACAAGGCTCCCCATTTTGGCAGTAGAGACCCACTGGGCCCTCTCCGAGTGATCACTGGGGATCTGTGTGGGGAGGGTGGGAAAAGTCTTCAGCTGTGCAGCTGGAAACAGTGCTGGAAGTGCATGAAAGGAGGCTGATTCTCCATTACATGAAGGGCTTTTCAGCTGCTCTGGCAGAATAAAAGATCGTTAACATAGAGTGGAAATGGTCTGGTGTAATGTCCCCTGGCATGGGCCACCGCAGTGTTGGAGGTGTGGCTACAACACACCCCCCTGCAACTGCTCCCAGTTCCAAATTTAGGCTCTGCCTAACACAGATATTGAGGATATAGAAAACAGCCAAAGGTGTTGATCGCTCTGTACACCTACTGAAAATCTGCTGCAGAAAACGCAATACTTATTGCTCACATTTCGATTGCTTCAGGAAATCGAACATATGCAGCCCCTGGGAGCTGTGAGCCCCAGTTCATGGCAGGGGGGAATCCCTGTAAAGAAATGAACTGGTTGCTGGATAGAGCTGAGTGCTTGCTGCACAGAGGGGGCAAGGGCAAAGGGAGGAAAATCCTACTTTGAGCTTGTCCCAAAGTAATAATCATGGAACTATTCTTTTGGATGCTTAGTCTAGGGAGGATTTATTCTGGATAATCTAAACTGAACCTCGTTGTAGATCTCAGTTTCTCAGAGAAGCAAGTTTTCTGACAAATTTCAACAATATAACATAATATTCAACATCTTTTCTTAAGCCCCGGCTCCTTGAGTTTTATGATTACACAAGAATCTCTGGGTTTGGCAAAATAAAAGAAAAAAAAAACCAACGTTGATGTGATAGCTATACAGAAAAGTCTGACAGTATCAGACATGAAAGGTCCAACTTTAGAAAACTGGTAACTTTCTTTGTTTTTAAATTTTAGAATTTTTATATATTTTTTTGTTGTTTTTAATACTCATCACCTCATTAACACCACTGAGGTAACAGACAAATAATGGCAGGAATCTAAGCAGATGATAGTTGTTCACACTGCAGTGTCCATGAAAAAATATGTCCTCTTATATATCAATATTGTTCAGGAGAAACACCTAATATCCAATCTAAACCTTCTCTGGTGTAACTTGAGGCCATTTCCTCTTGTCCTATCGCCTGTTACTTGGGAGAAGAGATGAACACCCACCTCGCTACACCCTCCTTTCAGGTAGCTGTAGAGAGCAAGAAGGTCTCCCCTCAGCCTCCTTTTCTCCAGGCTGGACAACCCCAGCTCCCTCAGCCGCTCCTCATAAGACTTGTTCTCCAGACCCCTCACCAGCTCCGTTGCCCTCCTGATATAGCAGAGTAAGGAGTATGCTTTTAATATGCTGCAAATCCAACAGGATTTAGACCGTGTACTTCTAAAGCTAGCCAGTACTTAACACACTGCTAAGGGTAAGGGCGCAAAGGCAGTAAACAATGATTCTGCCATCTCCTGGTTTATCCAAAATTTGTACTGAAACAATCTGGGGTTTTGTTTTGGTGGGGGGGTGGGTGTGGGGGGTGTTTGTTGTTGTTGGGAAGAGAAGGGTGGTCCTTTCAACCTGTCTATGCAAAGAATCTGAGACTTTTTCTCAAGATGCTATTAAATCACAGTGCCTCAGACAAACAATTCAGACATTTGTGGCCTGATGCAAGAGGTGGTGGACAGCTTTGCATGCACAAGCATATAAAGATTCTCCCGACTTAAATCTGTATGCTTTAATTACGTAATGCTTAAGTGTTTGAATTACAAATAATTTTATTCTGCACCCTCGTGCCTTTATCTGATAGAGAATTCTTCACTTCCAGACTTGTCATAGTGATGCAGTTTTGCTGTGTTTTGTAAACAAATATCTCAGTTGTTTGTAAAGCTCTTAAAAACATCAACCTAAATGTTTTTGCTAAGTTATTTATGGCAGTGCCAGATACAGCTGTATGAAATGTGGTTTCTGATGCCACCTGTGCCCTGTGAAATGCATGTCTATAAATCATTCTGAGATCCACTAGAATGAAAGATCCTACCTACGCAAAGATATGGTGGTTTTGAGCCTAATTTGTTCAAGTTCAAATTCATTAATGGAGTTCTGTCAATTTACTCCAGCAAGGAACTTGGACAATTTTTTTTTTTTTTTAATGGCTATAGAAAGTGGCAGAAAAATCTTAAAGAGGTTCAAAGGTTTAATGCCACTAACTGTCTACAGCTCAGGTACTACATTATTCCTTTGATCTAAAATCATATTAACACTGAACAGATTTCCTCTGAAGCTTACCTCCTGTATATATTTGCCCATAATGACCTTCCAAACCTCCTGGTGTTTTTTTCTTGTTATAATTCCTTCTTTCCCAGTAGCTTCTAAATTCTGTGCTTTGTGAAGGTCCAATTTTATTTTCAGAGGCATAACTATCATGCAGGGAATTAGTACCTCAGTTTGTTTTTTCCTAGTTCCTTTTCATATTCTTCACTTCTGACAAGCAGCCCTGGGGGTCTGCAGACCCCAGGCTGGAAACTACAGTTCTGTATTCAAAATAAAGAATTTTTTTTTTTGCTGAGCAGGACCAAGGGAGAGAATGAGAGAGGGAAGGAGAAAGGGAGGAGAGGAGAAGGGAAGGAGAGAAGGGAAGGAGAGAAGGGAGGGAGGGAGGGCGGAAGGAACGAAGGAAGGGAGGAAAGGAGGAAGGAAGTAGACATTGAGGCCGAAGAAGCCTCAATTAGGCCCCAGCCTAGTATATTTTACAAGGTAGTGGAGCAATATGCTGCCAAATAATGTCCTTTTAATTAGAAATGTAATGATTAAGCCTGAAGGAATTTTATAGTAATTTAATTTCATAGTATTTCTGAGGTTCATTTACTTTATTTGAGGTAGGCACTGAAATTCATTCACTGTCTTTCACTGTGGATAAATTCTGATTGTGCCTTCAAATCCCCTACCCCGTCCCTATGAGTTTGGGTCTGCTTTGAATCAATTAGGAATTATCTTTACTCAAAAAATCAAGCAAACAAAAAGGAGAACATCAAAAGGACAGAAGAACAGCACAGGTTTCTGCAAGGTAGACATCCTTCCCTGCATAAAAATCACCTTCACAACTGGAAGGAAAGGCAGGAAAGACAGAAGCATATTGAGATATCTTTGCTTATGGTGGGCCTCACTACAGTTCAAGGAAAGAAACCAACAGAGGTTATCACTAGTACGTTGCACTGCATTAGATTTGCACACAGGTGCCAACACATGGAGCCTCACTGTGTCAACCATGAGGAGCCATGTCCCAGTGGACAGCCTCTGACCAGTCTTGGGCCGTTCCTGCAGCACTGCCCGCAGGAATCAGAAAAGAATCTAGCCGTACGGGTCAAAAAGAGGGAACGGACTGTGAAGTTACTAAAAAGTCTCTAGCACACCCATTACACCGAAAACCAGAGTTATAAACATTTTCTAGTCATGCCAAGCGATTAGGATCTGTTTCAAATGCAAACTCACTCGTGCTACACAGATCTTGGGAGTGGTGGAGCAGTGCCATTTGTTTTCCTAGCAGATTGTCTCATTTCGTTAAGCACTATAATAAAATTATTTGGGAAACACCTCTGTCCTTAAAACCCCGTTATTAAAATAACCCACCTTAGATGGCTTGGCTGGGCAACTAATGCTGTAAGTGACACCTAGCACTATGTAGTGACTTACTACAAATACTCCAAGGATTAGCTTGTACAGTGTTAAGATTTTACCCACTCATTTTTCTCTCCAGGTCGATGGGCTGTACTGTTTAAAAATCTATAAGGAATTCTCTTACGCAACACATCATGAAGGACAATGGCAGCAATGCTACGCAGTCATATAGAACAGGATGCAAGAATGACATCTCCAGTCAGAGAAGGCTGAGCCTGGATTGGCAGAGTTTAAGCAAGTATGTTCAGAGGAACTTCTGAAAATAACTATATGCTTCTTTGCTTGTAGGGATATATATATCGGTATATCAGGAACACAGGATGGATGAGGCCAGCTGGGCCTCTACTCAGTCTTTGCAATTGCAGGTAACTATGGAGACATTTCATCTAGAAGTACCCACAAAACCTCCGCTGCACAAGTCATCTTTACACGCTGTAACAATGTAAAAGTACAAAGGATCAAAAGTCACCAGAACTACACAATATAGCAGAAGAGAATAAGAGAGGTCAAGGACCTGGGTCCTTCAATCGCAAGAGCATTCATGTGAAAATACCCTATTCTTCCTGGGTAGTGAATTATACACCAAATTACAGAAGTAACAAATGAGGAAAAAAAAACCAGCTTTTGATCATACAAAATGGAGAAAATTTTCTCCAAACCATGTATCTGATAGTCAGTTTAACCCAGGTTGCATGAATAAAACCCTGAAACAAGACATCTATCACCTGTAGGAACACCGGTGTGTTCTGGCCATCATCCCATCTCTTGTTATAGTCAATTTTTGCTGCATCACAAAGAGGTGACAATCACTTTTATTCTATGAAACCAAGTGATGTGCCAGGTTTGGGAGGCCAAGGGTGGAGGATATCCTTATTACCTGTTACAGGCAACCAGCCAGTGTATGGGTTTGGAACAAAATAAATGTTATAAATAAAATAAAAGCTGATCCGAGACTCAGCTGACTGAAGACTATTCACAGCACTGGGCTGGATCCAGCTACCCAGTATGTATGTCTGGATAATGGTGATGGCAGGACCTCTGCCATTATGAGATCCAGACTGTGCCCCTACATGGGTCAATGTGAAGGGCAAAAGAAGAAGGATGAGTAAAAATCCCTCAGGAAATCCATCCAAGTTTCTTGCAAGTTTTCAGTAAAGACCAAAACTAGCAAGAGTGCAGCATAATGCAGCCCTGTTTTCACTAACAAATCCGCTTAGTTACAATTATTCTGATTTGACCTTGGTATGAAGGCTGTTTATTATTACAAAACCTGTGTATTCAAGTAGACAAAATAGATTTTTAAAGCCCCTTCAGCTGAAGTGTTTTGCTGTACTAAGAGACATGGAACAAGGATGCTGTCATCCATCAGAACACCAGAGTATATTGAGCAATTTCCACTATTAACAATTTGTGTTCTCTCCTGCAGAAACTCAGAGGTGGAAAAAAGCCAATGATACTGACCTCTCCACACTTGAAAAGTGAACTCCAAAAGCCTGGGAAAAAGAAAGTCAGCCGTTCTCAGAGTGAAACACAAGGCAAGTCAAGTTCAATAAAGTTCAGTGAAGAGAAACGGATACCCAAAGATATTTCAAGCTTCTACATTTCAAAACACCGTTTATCACAAAACACCCACTAATATGCAGAGAACAATGCTCCAGCATCAGGGAGATGGAGAAAACTCACATCCATACACTAGAAGAGGGAGCGGGCTGAAGCTTACTTACTTACTTAGGAAAGGTAGTTTTCAGATTACAGAATAAAGAAGAAATTCTGCTGCTGTAGGTTCAGCTGTTGGATTTACCAGAGGTACCGTGTGTATCTTTTGACACGTTACATGGCCTGCTATTGAAGCACTTGCTTAACTTACCTGTTTCCACTAGGCATACTCATTAGTTTAAGCATGTGCCTGAGTTACCTTCAAGGATATGCTTAGTATTGTACAAGAATTTACAATCTCTGCTAATTAGCAATAGGCTGAGATAGGTAATTAAGTGTTTTGCTGAATCATCTGTAACATGCACAAATCACCTTGCTGGAAAGGAGTTTCAATAACATTTTCCTCTCTCATGAGGAAAAGGCACATTTGATGTGTAAGGATTTGAGGTAGAACGGTACTGGGGCCTACTAGTAAATTGGCCCTATTTCATTAGTTTGCTTCCAAAATGACTAGTATTTCTTAGGCTCTTCTAACAGCGAACGAAGAGAGGGAAGCACCCTGTGGGGGGATATTCTACTCATTTATTGAGAAATCCACCCACTTTTTGCCCATTCTTGCAAATTCTAGAGGGGCCTGTATCTCTCCCCTGACTCATATAAGGAGCTTAAAGCAAAATAGTTCTTGCCATACACACCCTATATGCCTTAGTTTAGACAGAATAAATTCTGGCTGAACATCCAAGGAGATAAAGTTATTCACTAGCTCCCATTTTGTGAGATCTGAGTTGCTTGTGATTAGCAGACTTTCTATTGCTTCTGTTGTTGAACTACTCTGGTGTAATCAACAGTCAGTTTAAATTCCTTATTTTTCAGTGGCACTTGATTACTTCCTAATTTCCCCTCCCTTCCACCTCCCAAATCACTCCTTTTCTTCAATCTTTACATACATATATGTATATTTTTATAGCTTTCTCCTCATTTACCCATAATTTCACAACTAAGACAGAACCTCTTTTTCAGATCAATTTCTCTAATAAGCCTGTGCTTTCCAAAGCAATCCCAATGCAAGTAGTTTACTCCAAAGACCCAACCCCCCTAAAACAACTTAGCAAAGATTGCGTCTGTAGGGTAAGCATGGAATCTGGTACAGATAAGTATGGTATACTTTCAGAGAGAGATGTGACTGGAATACGGAGACAAAACAGGGAACAGAAAATTTCCACTTGAGAAAAAGCTTTTTTGGGTCTATGGGGAATATTTGAGAAGCAAGAGATTCGACAGAAGGAACAACTGCCACCTGTAAGCCATGAGGAAAGGAATTTATTCTTCTGTTATATCTGGTGATCCAGGGTCCAACAGAAGCAGCAGTTCTACATTAGGTTTACCTAATGCTGGTATGTATCCAGCTATACAAGAGCTCCCAAAAGCATGCCCCTTTGATGTTTCCCTTTTGAGTACTTGATTATAAATTTATCTTGCAATAGCAAGTGCTATAAAGCTGTTACTGGCAAATGGTCCTCTAAGTTAAGGTTAATGCTGTCCTCGCTGAGTCTAATACATGTTATTCATAGTGGTCACAGCATATAAGTCACTGATCTGGTACCCACATCTGTCTTCTCATTTCTTGCCTGCATAACACTAAAGGAGAAATTATTTTGGTGGAGATACGTGGATGGTGTTATGACAGAGAATGACAGCAAACAACATCTGCACATCACCAGGGATGTCCAATACCAGGAATACACTAGTAGTGATCTCTTTCACAGGCAGTGACCATCTCCGTCACTGGAAGCTTTTAAGGACCAGTCAAAAATAGTTTCTGCAATGCTAAGCTTTCCTTCAGGCAAGAGACTGTCAAGGCAACCCCTCTAAGTCCCTTCTGGGCTGGTCTTATACCTGTTTTTGAGAGAGGAAGCTGCAAGCTGGAGCTCTGCCAGCCAGCTCTTTTCACAAACTTACAGCAGCTCTGTAAAGTAACAGCAATGAGTTCAGCAAGGGAAACATTTTGACACTGAAATAGACAATGCCCAGATGCAAAGAGCCTACATATGTCTTTCAAAAGCCCCTGCACTAATTTTGTGACACCTCATTTCACTTCCTTTCACATAGGTGCTTGATCTTTTTGTGCACTTTAGGTTAATCAACTTTAGTAGCAATCACAGAGAAAGGATAAAATGCAAATTTGTGGCTGGATGTACTGAGGAAGCATCTCAGCATTGTTGCATCTTCTCAACTATCACCAGAGATCACGATAATTCATGAGAGAAATGAAAGCCATTCTGAAAATTCAGAGTGGGGAGAAGTGTTGAAGCACCCACCAACTACATTAAGAGATGGAACAGAGAAAACTCTCTACAATAAGACTTCCTAGGAAGGGACTATAAAGAACTGACGTGATAAAGAATGATTTGGCCATGTGAAATATTTCTTCCGGAATAAAATTTGATAACTGAACACTCCCTTAGAAAATATCACTGTATTCAATAAGGAAAAAAATACAGATACACTCCTCTGTATATCACAGCTCTCCAAACATCTGAATAGTTCATATTCAGTAATGGTTTTTGGCTTCTCTGCTAAGGTAGGTAATAAGGTATTAGCCTTATTTTGCTGAGGAGGAACCAAACCATAAAGTGGATTAAGTGAGCTTCCCGAGAGCGCACAGAACTGCTGCACGATAGGCTCATTTGATAGATATCCAGCAAAAGAACTGGCAACAGCTGAACTGAGAATTAATCCCCGATCTCCCGAATCCAATTTACCAGATTAAATTTTATCAAAACTGTTACTGATTTCACCTTAAGTATACTACCTATGTGTATGTGTTCTGCACATTTCATTTGTCCCTATAAAAGGTAGAAGCCAATTCAGGGCTATGTCTTGGCAATAGAAAAAGTGAGCACTGTCATCGGTGGCTGAACATGGGAGATCTGACCACCCTGGGCCTGCTCTAAATTCTTTGCAGAAAAAGCTGTTAATCACTAAAGGAATATTAGCTACCATCTGTAGCATAAAAGAATTTTCTTTTTACTTAAGGGAAAACTACTTTGGGTATAACTAGAAAAACTACATAAATCATTAGAGCAACAAAATCAGGCATAACCCCCAGGATGCTGACCTTTGATGCTCACTTGTAACAGCTACTCTCAGAGGAAGAAGTCTTTATGCTGAGGAGTTAAATCCCCAGGGAAGATCGCTCCTTGTGACCCTGGCAGTCTCCTGCTGCCATGTGGCTCTAACCCAAGCTGCCATCTGAGAGGTTAGAGTCGTGCAGACCTTTATCGGGGCACAGCAATGAGGTATAGAATCACAGAATGGTTTGGGTTGGAATGGATCTTAAAGATCATCTCGTTCCAACCCCCCTGCCATGGGCAGGGACACCTCCCACTAGACCAGGCTGCTCAAAGCCCCATCCAGCCTGGCCTTGAACACTTCCAGGGATGGGGCATCCACAACTTCCCTGGGCAACCTGTTCCAGTGCCTCACCACCCTCACAGAAAAGAATTTCTTCCTGATATCCAATCTAAATCTTTGCTTTTTCAGTTTAAAACCATTACCCCTTGTCCTATCACTACACTCCCTGATAAAGAGTCCCTCCCCAACTTTCCTGTAGGTCCCCTTCAGCTACTGAAAGGCCGCTATAAGGTCTTCTCAGAGCCTTCTCTTCTCCAGGCTGAACAACCCCAACTCTCTCAGCCTGTCCACATAGGAGAGGTGCTCCAGCCCTCGTATCCTTCTGCACATCAGCAAGGAGTAGCCAGGTCTAACTACTCAGGCTGGGGAAAATATTCCATCCCTAAATCCCACAGTTTAGAGCAAAAAACATAGATCATCTCCTCTCTTGGAGCAAAAGCAGCCTTAGCAACTGCCTAGCAACACTACCGCAGAGAAAGGCAGGAGCTGATGGTTATTCGGATGTGAACTCTCAGGGACAAGTCAGCGCCAGCCAGGGCTCAGCAGCCTCTCATGCACAACCTGAACTTCAGCCTTGTCTCTCTCTCAGCCCTAGAAAAGCAGGAACCTTCTGTCAATAAAGCAGTGAGCATTCAAAATATGTTAAAACTTTTACTTAAAAATCTGTTTTTCTCAGTCTTCTGCCTCACCAGGTAGATAAACTCACCAGGTAGACATATTACCAGTAATTTAAAGGCCAACAGTCACTCCCAAGACTAACAAGTTTTTTTTTTATCATCATGATTTGGATTTTTTTTTTTTTTCCTGATTATAGAAATGAATGATGGGTCGTGGAACTCTTAACAGTCATTTCAAATTCCTCCCTGGAACATTGCACAGTTGTAACTTCCACCCTTGCAGTTTATAGCTTCCACCATTGCTTTATTAACGCTGCTGCAAAAGAGAAATATTACTTGGGCAATATATTGGTGCTCATTAGCATTGCAGGCTGAATGTTGTGCATCATACTGTAATGTCCCTGGTAACCACAGCCAAAATGGTTACAGGATGAATAAGGCTATTAACTCTAGGGACTGGGAGCAATTTACATTCAAATGCGGCTCCACCTTAAAAAAAACCCCACGTCCTTGCAGTGGAGTTTGAGATTGCGAACCTAAAGTTAGCACTTTCCAGGTGGGAAGACATTTATACCAAAAGCAGCTGAAAGCAGAAGCAAACTGAGAAACAGGAGAAAAGTGCTCACTTTGGATGTCCAGTTGTGAGGTCTTTTGGGGTAATAACAATTATTTGTGATAGTTTTAGAAAACTGATTACAATTATAAATAAATCCATGAGGTAATGACTAATGATTCATCTTCTTTTACCTAATATCCACTTTGATATTTTAGTTTCGGAAGTAAATTGGCGGGACGCCTATTTGACAGTGAGGTCATTTAAATTATAGATAGAAAACTGTAAGATTTCACCTTAAGTATACTACCTATTGCGATATATTTATGCAATTGCTTAGGGTCTCCACTGTCATTTCTTTCTGTATTCTTTTCTTTTCCATAATAGATACATTTAAAAGAAAATGTTTTTACTGCTATGTTAGCTCAAGCTAATAGGTTTTTAAAGCACAGATCAGTTGTCTTTCAACTGGTGAACTCCAGAAACACTTGTTAAATCAGAACAGTAACATGGATCTGAGAAAGCTCTTCACGTGAGCAGCTGGGATTTTACATCAAGTCACTGTAAAAGTTCCTATTGGTTACACTAAGAGCCTTGATTTCCATTTGGATCATTGTTTGGTGCAGGGGTCAATTTTTGCAACTATCATTGTGGTTTTTTGTGTGTTTGCTTGTGTGTTCATTTGCAGCCCAGATCTCCTCCAAAAAACTATAAAATGGCTTATTTAAATTGACATTTTGCTTTAATTGCTCAGTGCTGCATAGTTAAGCGTGAAAAATACTCTGAGCAGATCCTACATCCCTGATACAATCCACTGTAATCCACTGGTATTTCAAGTTTCCATTATTTTTCTCAAGAGACGAAGGATTTGAGTGCTCATTGGTCTGAATATAAGGCATGAGGTCCGTGCAGAATACTTACTCCAGTTCCCACAGCAACACACACGATATAACAGAATTGAAATCCAAGAAATCTGCCCCCCATGTCATCCTGAAATATAACTCCCACAGCCTGCAAATGGCTGGCTTTTGGATAACAATGTCCACACCTTATTTCCTTTGCCAGTTGAAAGCAGATATTTCCAGTTTCAATTGCATTCTGTGTAGAATATTTCTTCCAAACCACACCACAGGCAAAGGAATGAGTATGGCACAAGCGACCTATCACTGTACATCCAAGTACTGGAATGAACCTGTCAAACATTTCCTTTTTAATCTAAACTACATTACATTAGAACTTAAGCTGTCAACAGCTGAAAGTATTGCAACCTATTTAATTCAGTTGAATGCAAAACGTTCCCCAATGTTTTTTTTCCTGTTTTATGGAAGACAAAGAATATAACACTGAGATTTACGATTTTTAGATCAGCCCCCTCCTCCTTTACCTCGCTCACGTTTGGACCTGAAGTACTTTTCACTTCCCTAAAACTGCACAGATGCTAATACTCATCATTGCTGATCCCCCTCTGTGTTGCTTTGTCTAGGTATCCCCACTCTGACAGAAAGAAGGAGGCAGTATCCAGCTCCTCATATTTAGTATAATTCCTTGACTCAATGTACCTTGAATAGAGCAAAGCAATGAAAGATTAAATGATTTCTGCAAGCTAAATTTGGAATTTCTATGACTGTCAAGTTTTCCTTACAAAATCCCTCATTTAAAACACTATTAATACAGATATTTGCTATAGGATCAAATCTTGAATGGTTTTTCCTAAATACTAAAATGCCAGGTAGCTTCTACTGGAGTCTTATTTGGAAGCAACGATGAGAATTAATAAAGCTTACACAGTATTATGGGTGTGAAAAGGGCTGTGGATCCAGCTATGCGTGAGGAGGAAGATAGGGTGTTTATCTGAAAATCATGAGTGTAGATGCTGCAATCTCAGTCTTTCATTAACTGCTAAACCAAGTTGTTATTTCCGAATCACAGTTAGTTCCATGATGCTATTTCCCTTTAACTTCTAGATCAGAAATTATAATTCTTTGTGCTATTTAAGGACTCTGCTATCTGCACTGCTCTCTTTTTCCACCCCTTCTTATGGGAAGAGGGAGGCAAGTTATAGCACATCCTGAGACCTCCAGATCCAGCTCTTCTGTTAGATCCAGCATAAAATAGGTCTTAAATCAAGGAAATTACTAAAATAGCTGAAAAGAAAAAAACTGACTAACACGACCACTTGCGGCATTCGTTGTCGAGAAGCAGGAACAGGACTATGACAGTCCCACATGTTTGTGGGGATGAAGAGGGCTGCCCCTACCATTTCATTTGGGAAATCAGAGTCTGTAGTTGTTGGATAAGCACAAACTGAAAGACAAGAGGACGAGGGTCAGATCTTGCTGTTAGAAAGCACTTGTTTACGGTCTTACTCCAGTGGGGCAGAGACTCAGTGGGAAGAAGTGTTAAGTCTCTGTGTAGGTCAGATTCCCAGTCCTGCTCTAGGCTTGTGCTGGAAAAATCCAGTGTAAATCCAGACAGGATTTAACTATAAAGCTGCACCTTACAAAAGTTTATCTGTCTTCTTGTTACCAGTGAAAAAAAACAGAAAGGAAGGTGAACGAAAAGCCACAGAAAACAATATCACAATATCTAAGAGATAAAAAATACTGAATAAAAGTCAGTTCTGAAACATCCTGAAACAGTATCTGCTGGGCTGTGAAGTAGACTCGCATTTCACCAGTACATTCAGAACAGGTAAAGTTAGTCTAGATCAGATAAAATACGGTAAGGAATAAATTTGCAAAGAGCACAGAAATGGTTAAACAATACACCATTCTGACTTCAGCAAGCTTTTGTTTTATGTCACTATGCACTGGCATAGCTACCAGACACACTGATTTCAGGTCTTGCTGCTTCCAGAGCTGCAGAGGCAACAGACGTCATCACAGGCTTCTCTCTGCATCGTGGAAAGGAAATGTCTTTTTTTAAAGCCATCTGGGATGATTACTGATACTTTTCTCTTAGAAACTTTCCATTTTGGTAAGTTGCTCTTATTAAAAGTAAAACAAATGGTCCGCCCCAAAATCAGAACTTTTGTTTCCAGTGCATTTTTAAATAAGAGTGCATTTTTCAAGGCACAGTAGCTTGCATGCTGGTGTATGAGTTTCATAGGTCAAACCAGAATCTTTCTGTCCTTCATTCTAACTCCAGAATACACAGCAAAAATTGGTATATGATTTTACATTAATTCTCCCATGAAGGCATCTGTATTTGTCTCTTGAAAATATATGATATAATGCTAATAAATTGTAATCTTTTCAAATATTTCCCTATTTAAAAATGCATATTGCAACATTCAGGGAGAAGGTTGGATTCATAATGACACAAACTACAGAAAAAAAATTAATCCTTAATAGTAAAACTGCCAGTTTCTTCAGTAAATAAATACCTGCATGTAGGCTCAAAAGGCTAGGCCTGACACTTTGTTTTACTAGCAGCCTCACAGTATATAAAGAAGTATAGTCAATCAACAGACCAGGCATACATTACTCAGTTGCAATGTCTTTGGATCTGTAGTGATAAGACTTTAAAAATGGGAAACATTTCAATCATACAGTTTTAGCTCCTCATGTTTATAAGCACCTAGCTGACTTCTGCTAACTATAGATGTTTCCATAACTACCTCATTCCCATCTGCTTCACTTTGAAAGCAAAATACCTGGATTCCCAAAAAATTGTTGATATAGGTCCCTGTTAGTAGCAGTTTGAATGGCTATGGACATTTGGAAAAGCACATACTGTTCATATTGGCCATAAAAAGCTACTTTTAATAAATTCCAGAAGTTAGGTCCAGCAGCAAAATAACAACATGGGCCAGCGACAGCTGAAGACTCAAGTCTTCTTGTCAGTGACAAAGAAGCATCCTTAAGAAGCAGCATTCCTGTTCTCCAGGTCCTTTTTATCAATGAACCTCCATAAACCTCTGAATGGAGGTTTGCAAAGGCACTGGGATAAAATAGCTGCCTTTGCTGTAATCCAAAAACCCTCTTAGATAAGTAATAAGAGTCCCATTTGTTCCAGGGAGGTTTGAATCTGACCCTATGTCCATTTAAATATTGGCTTTTCTGCAGAATACTTCAAACATTCTGACTTGGTGGCAAGGCATGCTGCCAATGCCACGTTGATTGTTCTGATTTTCTCACTGGAGTGATAAAGTACAGGAAAATATCGTCCCTGCTGTGATTGCTAAAAAGGATTTCCCTGTCTTCTGCTTGCTGGGATGTGAAATGCAGGAGCCAGGGCTTTTTGTTTTTGTTCTTTCGCCTTCAGTTGTGTCATTCTCATATGGTTTGTCCCCACTGCAAGACTGAGTCAGAAATGAAGTCATGTCATGCTTTATTTCAGGCTCAGGCCACGTATTCCCATGGATAACGTTCACCTGTTTGGAAATATGAAGCGATCTGTAGAGATTGGCACTAAGTCAAGGATTATGTTTTATTCCCAGAACCTCTGCGCTCGGCAGCAAATAGCCAGTCAAATCTAGGCGTCCTAGAGCAATAAAGCACAATGTCGCTGAGGGAAATAACATCCTACCCAGCAGAACAAAGGGGTGAGAAGTCTTTTAACTTCACCCATAGTTACAACAACAATTTCACAGATCATTTGTCTGGCCGCTGCTGTCGCTTCTGCTTTGACACTTCAAAACTAAACTCACCCCTTGGCCAGTGGTTAGCCTGCTGCTTGTCGCTATCATCAGCAACTGTGACACGTATTTTCTTTTGAAACCCAATCCATCTTCCAGCTGTACAGTAAAATGTACAGTACAGCCTGGCTCTGGCATCAGACTGTGCAGCACTGCAGCTTCTCAGTTCCCTCCTTGTTGAAAGACCTCCACGCCTTTGGTAGCCCTCTCACTCCGCTTGCTAAGCAAGTCTTTCACACAGCCATATATTTCAGTTTCAAAGCTCTGACCTCGTGCCGTTTTTCTTCTCCTTTGTGTGGCATTTAGTTTGATCAATACTTTCACTCTTCCTTGTCTGCTGTGGAGATTCCCTAAAAGCATCAAGGATGTTTGTCTTTTTTGCATGTTTGTTTTGCCTGACCTGCCTTTGGTGTTTGTATTGGCTGCCTTTAATCACTCCATCTTACCCAATTTAGTAGCAACACTACAAGCCAGTTGTAGTTACTCATTTCTGGTGCTCCTGTTTCCTGGCATTTAAAATAAAACCTCCTGGCCCTTCTGTGTTGCAAAAGAATGCCTCCAGATACAAATGAGCATGGACATGTCTACAAATAATGATGCTTAGGAAAATAAGACTCAAAGGCAAAGCTTACATAGCTAAGCCCAAGCACTTGTGTACCATGCGGGGTCACTGGCAGCAGAACTGAAGTTATTCTAAAGCAGAAAAGGTCATAGCTTTTAGGGAAGTTTCAAAAGGATGTCCTTTCCCACATGGACTTGAAATCAGCAGGTAGAATGGGTATGTAATGTAATGTTCCCCGGCAGAGGAAAGGAAATAGAAAGGAACACTGATATTGTGAAACCTATTTCAGCCATCAAGGTGAAGAGCTTTTGCAGAGATAACACTGAAGAAACAAAGGTTCCCTCTCCTGTAGCTTCCCCGTCTGCCTGGCCTTGCAATGGCACTTTTTGTGCTCTAAATATAAAAGATGTCTTCGGCCTATTAAAGAAATAACGTTCAGTTCTCCTTAATAGGATAATTCTGGCCATTTCAATGTCAAGACTTATATTTTTTTTGCAGTGATTTGATCTGGAACATCCAGATAATGTTTATCTACCGCAAATGGATTTTGTTGAAAGAATAAGAAAGCTTTAAACAGGCATATAAGTGAGAGGTCAGTGAAATTAAGTAGGTATTTCTCTCCGTGTATTTAAATGTGCCCTGTCCTTTTCTTGTCTGTTCTCTCAATCCAGTGTGGGGACAGAAAAAATTCCGGCTGAAGAAGGAATATCTCTGTGGAAAAAGAGATTTGTGGAGTTGGGAAAATCTTTGGGCAGTGAATGTGAGGAGGCCTCAAAGAGGTCAGGTTTGGATGTATTTATAAAGACAAAACTGGCTGAAATCAGCTCCATTGGCTTCACTTCAAGCTCTTCAGGCAAATTTCTCGTAGCATGGCGGCCCTTAGAGAGCCCTGGAATTTGGCTCAGTGGTTTTCGTGACATCTCTATTTTCAGAACCTAAATGTCGGTCCTCATCTGCTTGGGTAGGGCTGGTCCATTGGGCAATCACTGCGGGGCACTGTAGTGATTTTTGTTGGCTTTTAAAGCTGCTACTTCAGCTACCCCTACTTGTTGGAAAACAGCACGTATTCCCTCAGCCCGCTAAGAAGTATGGTGCTTACACCCCAGGTAGCTAATTTAAAGGCAGCTTAGGTTTTTCCAGTGCTCTGCTGTAGCCTTTTCTATCACTTAGCATAGACTTTCCCTTGGTGTTCCTGTGTTTAATATAGCCCATGCTGGGGACCATGAAATAATAAGCAACCTTGTGTCTCTAGAGATACTGGCACTGTGAAAACTCATTTCTGATGCTAGAATTCCTAGAGAGCTTTCAAAAGCTTGAAGAATGTTTCATTTTTAGGAACTCAGCTTCTAAATCATGTCTGCCGCTATAAAAGTTATACACATTTAAGCTCCATACTGTTCATGCATTTTTTAATATTTCTATTTAATTATTTGCTTGCTTGCCTGGGCCATTTTCTTTTCTCTTAATAAGAGCAAAATGAAGTTAAAGTGTATGCATTATTAAATTTAATACGAAGTTACAATTGAATTACAAAGTAGTAGCCATTTCTTTTATTTATTATGATGTACTGGTCTCTCTCTTTCACTCACAATGGATCTTCTTTTTCTGCTTGTAAGATCTGGGGGAAATGGCCTAATAAGCTGTCTTTTACAGCTGAGATTTTCAGAGCAACTTCAGATCTCTGGATGCCCTCATCCCATTTAATTTAATGAAGACTGAGAATCAAATCCCTTAAGCAACTATGAAAAGTTCAGAAGGGAGGGAGGATATTGCAGCAGCCAGGGCCTTTGCGTGCCGAGGCTGCCCGGTCCATTGGAGACTCCCTCTGTGACTTGCGACTTCACCTTGCTTTCCCATCCGCAATGTGTGGACAACGCACTTTGTCACCTATTGTGGGGACATGGGGGTTGTGGGGGGATGAAGACATTAAATACGTTGAATTTTTAGACTGCACAGAGACAGGGTTGTATACCTAATACAGAATCCACAGAATTTCAGAACCATTTCCTTGCATTGACACTGCAATCCTGGCATTTCACACATGCCTGTCTTATTGTAGAAAGTTATAAACATCAACATGACAGAACCTGCATTATTTGATACAAGAAACCATCAATCCCCCTGAACAAGAGAGATGAAAATAATGATTCAGGTAGAAACACTGAGAAGAAAAAGAAGCTGTTTAGGTTGAGAGAGCATCCTCTCCCAACGCTTTAAAAAAAGTAAATATTGGTCGTGAAAATTTTAGGCTACAAAATCGGCATGGTCTTACAGAAGGGGCAATGGAGACAAAAACATGTAGCATGATTATGGTTTGGAGTCTATATAGGGTAGCAGCAAATCATTGGATAAAAAAAAACAAGGTCTCTTTCAATCCTATTGTACTGAAAACTGTGTAAGATTCCTTCTTTCAGAGTGAAGGACTCTTTTCATAACCATGGTTACCTATCTTATGTAATTCCTACATGATTTTGACTGAGAGAAGTGAAGGGGAGTAAATGTGTATTGGTTTCTGAGGCATACTAGATCTAACTGAGGGCCATCAGAAAGAAAAGAAAAAGAAATAGGAAATGTTAATCTACCAGAAAAATGCAAAAGGAGATCTAAAGCTGGTCAGAAAGTTCTGATTGGAAATAATATGCAAATATCTTAACGTGAAGGAGTGGCACAGATCACTAAGGTAGGTGGACTGGATTTCCCACTGCAGAAAGATATCTCTCTCTCTCTCTCCCCCCGGCTCTGTAATAGGCTTTGGAGGATCCTTTCAGAGCTTGAAGTTCACGCCTATGCTTATGAGGAAAAATATAGTAATGACAGAATGACTCTTAGTTAAAATTTTTCTTTTGTCTTCTCCAAGGAATACAGAGTGATGCTAGATTAATGGAGGTAGCATTAATTTGATAGTGCCTCATAAATTAGAAGCTTTTAAAAAAGATTACAAATGTAACTGCTGTAAATCTAGAATGAAATTTTTTTCCCTCTGAGCAGGAGAGGAGAGGAGAGGAGGAGGTAGTGGTTCACTTACCTGATCCAGAAGAGCAAATGGACCAAGTGGAAGATGTGATTAGAAATCAAAATTAGCTTGTGAACTAGGACAGACAGGACAGATTTAAGCTTTTACCAACACATGGATGGCTAAGATCAAACTTTGATACTGCAGTGGATAGCCCTGCCTGAAAACCCTGAAATCTGGGTCATACAGTGTTCTGCAGTAGGCGGTATTTACCTGACATGCATAAACATACAAACTTCAACAAGCACCAGCCTGGTCATAAAACTGCTTTTCTGGATTTATTTGTAGGATTAAGGACTGCAAATCCATCTCACTAGGGAATGTCTGGCTCAGATACTCAGCAACAGATGTAGATCCTTTCCCATGTAGGTCATTGGGCTGGGTCTGCTCCACGTCAGTACTGGCCAAAGGTAAATGTTATCTCACTACAAAAGTCTAAAGTGATTCCCACTAAAAACTTTAAATGAGCAATTGCTCTTTCACCTAATTTCTTATGTTAAGTCTCAAACTGTCTTGCAAATGGAATGACATAGGGGTTATTAGCTTAAAGAACAACTCTCAGTTATCCAGGATAATGGTGGTTCAGACAACTGGGTTAACAGAAAGAATTGGTGATATGGACGCAAGTTGTAAAGACATCCATCTGGCTCTCTATGGAGCCAGTCTGCGTCCAAGCAGGACTCATTAGCTTTCAGCTCCAGCTTTGCAGGGTTTGGATCAGCTCCTGTAGAGCCACTGACCACTCCATTCCCCTGCTGTCCCAAAGGAGTGTGAAGGTGAATGTGCACCACCATACAAATGTACAGAGCCTGTTCCCTTGCAGTGTCGTGCTGCTAACTTTCACGGAGAAAACACTGGGAGTGCAGTGCAGAGAGCTTACGTTTAGGAGGATCACTGCTCCTCAGCACTTGCCAGGGCTTTCATTGCAGCAGCTCCACACAGAAACACCTGAACTGGCTCTACACAGACCGACCTCGGATCAAGCACTGGAGATCACCTTCTGCTTCATCACATATGCAGGCGCCTCCAGCAGAGCCCGCCAGGAGCAGGGCTGCACTTGGGCAGGCTGACTGATGGACCCAGCAAGCAGGGTCTGGCATCGGCAGCCCCATTAGTCAGCAGCCCAGTGATCTGACCAAGGAAGGGTGAGCTGGCCACATTATGGCAATGGAATGATTTAGTGGTCACAGCAAAAAACATATTTGGGGAAACCACCACCAAACTAGCAACAGTTTTCTCCCAAGCCGCCCCACAGAAGAAGTTGTTATGACACAGAGACCTCCATTTTTTACCAACAGTTGCTGAGCATCATATTTCCAAAAGCTGACAAGCCTCCCAGCTTAAAAAAGGTGAAAGAGCACAGCACTGGAAGGGAGCGTATGTGGTTCAGCGCTCTCCCACTTTAATCCACAGCATCTGACTGCTGACAAGATAGGCTATTACAGCTCCTTTAGGGCTCTTCAGCGTGCTTGTGCCAGTTCTTAATCTATGGATCATTGACATGATGGAACATAATGGCAGCTTCAGAGCCCATTACATTTTCAGTTGTCAGATTGAACACGGGAAGACGCTCATCAGCTGAAACTCACTATAACGCAACATGCAGACATGTTCATGAAGACTTTAATCTTTCATACTAGAAAGGTACAAAACACACCGCTCAGCATTTATTTTTTTTAATTGCAAAGGCCAAATTACCAAGTATAATGAAGCAAAATGATTTCATTAGAGTTGCTTTTTTCCCATTTCTAAGCTAAAACATTACAATTACAAAACCATCACAGATTCAGAGTACTATTTTTGTTCCTTTGCTTAGTATCTGATTAGAAAATATGTTTTTAAAGGCTGCTTAAAATTGCTATTCACTATTACAACTTTCCTGACAGAACTCACTTGTAAGCACATTACTGTTTGGAGGTGAAGGGTAAAGAGCTACGAGGTGGGATCCAGAAGGGTATCTCAACAGCATCCTGTCCAAGATGTAGCTTAAAAGGACAGTAGCCAGAGCAATTACTTAAATCATACCTACTTTCACCTTAAAAATTTCAGCACTAAATTTCAGATCTCTACACTGCCCTTCACAGGAGTAATAGTGGAGTGGGTAAAAGTTGCCAGCTTTGCTGGCAGTGATGAAATGTGTGGCAAGCAGAGATTTGATTCACGACCTGGCAGGTAACAACAACAAAAAAACGCTAAGTGTGGTTTTATTGTCAAAGCATTGATGGGCTTGGCTTGTTTCTGGCTAAAGGAAAAAAAAAAAGAGTCTCTCCAACTTTCCCTCCACTTAAACAAGTTCAAAAGGGGAAGGCTATAGCTTTTTCCTCAGCGTGCAGAAGTTGAAATAGAGAACTTGTATGGAGGTCAGGATGACAATAAAAGCTCTGTGAAATGAACTCAGCCTCCACCATTGCCTGATTCACTTTAGCTCCTTTCTCTCGTGTGTGAGCTTGTCTGTTAAGATGACAACCTTGATGGCAACATCTTGAGAGCCACTCCAAAGTAATTTCAAGCCATATATAATTACCATGGGGCTGAAAGCTCCCAGCTTACAAAGCAATAGCAGCTGTGTGAGATCTAGCCCATCTGGCAGGAGATAGTTCTGCAAGGTTCTCCAGCTTCCTTTGCAAGCAAATAGCTTACCCACTTGATCACAGGACAATTCATCGGGGCTCCACAGGATCAGGGGCCCAGCTGTGTCTCTGCCTTGTTCTCCTCTGAGAAATCGCAGCATTTCTCCGAGGACAAGGAATCGGCAGTTAATGCTACCAAGGCAAACATCCGTGAAAGGTGCAGGATGAGGGCTCGCAGGGTATGTCGGGAGCAATAGAAACCAAATCACAGCTTCCTCATACTAAGGATAATCCCGGTTTTAGAAAGATCAGCACTAATGGAGAGCTTGCTCAGTCCCTTTGCTGAGGGGATCGACAGGTTACAGAGAGCTCTTCCAGCATCCACAGTGGCCCAAGCCAACATCCAGAGTCAAACATCCCTCCTGACTTGCATCCGGACTTATGGGTCACCAACACTGCCAACTGTGCCGGGTGCTTAATTTGGATCCATTTTGGATCCAGCTCAGCATCTATCACATAGTCCATTGGGAATCAATAACCTTCAGCCATCACTGTCCTTAGTCAGGCTTCAGCTCCCAGTTGGAGTTTGGAGTTCCTCTTTGGAGCCATTCCTTTGTGTTAGTGAGAAACACGTCAGATACTGGGGATGTGTTTTGCAGTGATGCAAATAGCAATGACTGTTGTGGCCCCCAACCAAATCCACTTTGAATTATTTTGTTACTACTTGAATTTATCTATTCACTCCCTCAAAACTCTCATCCATTATACACTTAGTAAACCTCCCTCCATGCATGTACGTTGCTCAAATAAGTGTTTTAAGAAGTATTCACTATTGATAGGTTAGGGGGTGACTATTCATAAGTAAACAGATGGCTTTTCTCCAGCCGTTATATCCAGAATTGCATAACTTAGGAAGAGAAGCAGCTTTAATGATCAAATAAATTATTAGACCTGGAAAAATAGTCACTGCAAAAGCCCACTCACTTGTTTAACATTTCAGAAAGCTCATAACGTAAAGCCTTGTTCCCATATCCTGTTTCTGCACTCCAACTACGCTGATTTTCATGTTTTGCTAATGTTCATCTGTGATGTCTTTGAGCGACGAAAGACAACACCTCCAAGTTCAGGAAGCCATACATGCTGCACTTGCTAAATCTGATTCCTTGCCCAGTCACCAGTCAAAACGACGGAGGTCCAAACACTCCCTTACGCAGAAACAAAGCCATGCTGACTGGATTTGTCTTACATGAAAAGCAAACCCAAAGTATACACAGCCTCACAATGTAACAGGTCCCAGCCTGTAAATACAGTTACAAGTCTCATATCTTGAAAAGCAGAAGAATAGAATAGTAAGAGCATTTTTGTGCACCTTATTTTATTATTTTGACCTGCAGAGATGCTGGCCAAGGGCCACACAACCACAGACCAGGCTCCCTGCTGTGGCCATCACATTGCTCTGTGTGGTCTGTCTGAGCTGTGCTTGCACGGAGGGAAGGGATCGTGCAAAATGATCCTGTGCAAAAAATGTTGATTCCCAGCACTGACACAACAACCCAGTTTATACCTGTGCCCTGTGATACAATAGAGAAACCCCCTATTACCCTGATGAGACCGCACACTGATTGAGAAAATGTCAGGGTAAAATAACAGCGAAATTCTTAGATGCTCTTGAATGAACTATAATTACTGCATTGTCTAGAAAAGTAGCTCGATTAACAGAGATAAATTCATGGGGGATTACTGTGGTAAAGAACACTCTCCTTCTAATGACTTTCTACTGAAATTTTTACGCAGAGGGGATTTTAAACATATTAAATGCTGGGCAAAGAGAGCACTGCAGGTAAAGCTCAGCTGCGTTATTGAATTTTGAAAGAAAGAACAATTTATATTACTGGAACGTTTAGAAACAATTCAGGCAGAGATAATAAATGATTAATGACTATCAATAAATGGTTGGTCAGCGGTTATGACAGTTAAGAGTCTAAGAGGTCGACAGATTTGCTAATGTGATGGGATTGTACTGTGTATAAAGCACGTTACTGCTGTTAGCAATGTGCTTTTAACACCTCTTTATTTTTATTTCACCTTTTTTAGGTATTTATAAAGATTGACTGAATATTAATTAAAAAAAAAAAAGATTGAATCCTGTTGGATCTACTGTAAAGGTACAATGATTTTGAACTCCTGCCATTCCCTTTTAGCCACAATGTCTAGAAGCCAGAGTCAAGGTCAGAAACCGTACTGGTCTGGTGTGTCAGGAAGAAGGGCAGCTGAAGCAGCAACTGGTTATTTATTCTCTGACGACTTTTTCAGTTTGCATCTACCTATTTACATCGGTGGTCCCCCCAAGAGAGATTTCTACCTGCCTCTGCAGCATTACCATCCTCGCTATAGTCCACCTGCTCCTCCCTGCATATTACACAGAATCACAGAATGGTAGAGGTTGGAAGGGACCTCTGGAGATCATCTAGTCCAACCCCCTTGCCAGAGCAGGTTCACCTAGAGTAGGTTGCACAGGAATGTGTCCAGGTGGGTTTTGAATGTCTCCAGAGACATTCTACCTTCCTAGCTTGCACTGCAAAGCCACAGCTACCCTCCACTATTGCAAAGATGGATTCAGAATCAACCCCTACCAAAGCAACACATCTAGGGCCCTCCTTCACGGATGGGAAGCATCATTCCATGGTCACTGTCAGTCTTTATTCGGCTATAAAAGTGATTCACTCTCCCTCTACGCTGCTGACCTTTTCAGAATTCCACCCACAGCTCACCCTGAAGCCAATAAACTCTTAGTGTGAAGGGAAATAAACCCACCTTTGCCCATTGCAGGGCTTTCTAATTATGCCTGAAATGCCTTTGCGCTTACAGCAGATCTTGGGGGTCGCTGTACAGTGGAGTTGACACACACCAAAGCTCCTCCCCAAATCTGGCAGAATTACAGACCATTCCAGCACAGGCTGACAATGCCAGGTTTGTTTCTGAGGACAGGCAGATGCAGATGCCAGCTCTCTACATAATATATTCAAAATACCTGTTACCACACTGTTGGGAATTACAGATACAGCTGAGATAACTTAGGTGTCCCAGCTTTGTCACACCTGAGCTATTGTCCAAACCTCCGCTGAGGTGATTCAAAGCCCAAGTCAATAGAGTCAATGGGGACCAAATGTAGGAGACTCAGCAAATTGCATCCTAAACTCCACTGATTTTACTGGCCAGCCCTTCCCCTGAATATAGCTGGGAGGCAGGGATATTTGTTCAGATATGGGTGTCTTTGTTGTAGATAACCACATTACCCAAGCGAATTTCACTCTTATTAACTGTCGGTGGAAGGGAAAAGAGATTTCCCACCGCAATTTCAGCCTGCTTAGAAGGGCTGTGTTGACTTCTGGGGTTTAATCTCCCCCTGCTGTAGAAAATGCTGCCATTTTGTGAGCTCCACACTGGGGAATGGTTTCATAAGTGTCTTATACCTACACAGTCCTCTAACTAATGAAGCAAAGATTTTTCACAGTATTTTTTTTTTTCTGCAACTGGGCTGCTTGTTGTAGCAAAAACTAATTGAGAAAAGATGAGCTATTAGTAAGATTCATTTTTTTACACAGGAGGAAACATACTGATTGGCAAAAGTCAATCAGCAAATCATGAAGTTGCTAACCCTTTTTCTTAGATGCCTAATAATAAGGGTGTGTTATTCTCTCCCCCGTTAGTCACTGCTGCATAAGCTTTATGGGGTGGCTCCAAATTTTCCCTGGTAAATGCACTGACAGTCCTGCAAGACTGGGACAGAAGTGAATTTTATTTTGCTCCTGGCTGAATTACCAGCTATGCCAATTTTAAAACACAGCACAGTCTGTTTCTTTGACTCTTGCAGGTCACAGACAAGACCTGACAGATTTCCCAAACCATCTTCTGACAAATTGAGGTGACTGACCTATCGTGCTTTGTTAAAGACCCTGTCCTATTGCGTTGGGATGAAAATTGCACAAATGACTGACCATAAGTCAGGAAATGTAATCATTTCATAGTCTTGTGCATGTTTCCCCATATGTGGTGCACAAGAAATGTACTGCCTGCTAGAAACTCTGGTGCTATCTGCTGTGTACAGGAAAGCCCAAAGTTAAAACTGAGACTAAGATAAAAATATCTATATGGTCATGTCTACAGTTTTTCATGCCCACAGGCAAGAGGGCAAGAATCAATTTTACTGCAATCCAGACTTCAATAACCCTTCTCTCTGCATGGATCTGGGAAGCAGCTTTTCTATCCCATAGAAGAAAAGTCTTCTTTTGAGGTGAAGTGCTTCCCTTCTCCCAGAATATTGTTGAGAAGGTTTGGACGTTCACTGCCTCTGTCTCCATCTCCCTACCCGGGGGGAAAATCTCTGTCTGATGTCCTCAGTTCCCTCTCAAGGACTCCATTTCCCTGAGGATCCCACTTGGGATGACTTGGGATCCGACTTGTTCTGTACTGACATCCAAAAAACCTGAGTGGCTCCTAGCCTGAGCGTAGGCAGACACTGCAGGACACAGCTGCTCTGGAGAAAGAACGGCTCATGCCAGTACATTAGGAAGTGAACAGAACTGGGCCAAGACTCAACCTGGGTATCTTTAAGCATTAGTCTACAGCATCTGAATTAAGCATATTGTCACTTTAGGTTCCTTTATATGCCTGTACCATCAATTTGGTGTGGTTTTAGTACCAAGAGCACCCTTCCTGCTCTGGGGACAACCACAAAGAAAACACAGGTGGACTCACCAATATCTCCATAGTGCTTTAAGTGGGGTGATTTAGGCTTAACTTATGTGGCAGGAGCTCATGGAAACCTGTCCAAATTCAGTTCCTGACCTGTGACAACCTTGACCACCCAGTGCTTTTTAAACAATGAGAGCTGAATGTGGCCCAGGCAAGGACACCTGAAAGGTAATGCAAACACCATCTGGAAACAAACTCACCAAAGCTTTATTATTAAAAATTTCTATTATTGGCCTCTATTACTGGCCTGAACTTGATTATGGGTGTATTATCCTTGCCAGTCAGGGGCTGTCTCTGTTCAACACAGTTAAAATTGAGGATCCAGGTGATCTGGGGAAATTATTGATGTTATTTCAGTTTTGGGTATTTATTTGTTTTTTCAGCCTTTCTGTCTTATCTCATGAGGAAGTGAATCAAAGGCAGATCCATGTACACAGCTTCTAATGAAACTGCTGGATTGACAAGAGATAGCAAAACAATTAAATTCCACTCTGTACTTGAGCTAAAACAGAAGATTTTTGCTTCTGAGGTTGTTACATTGGCCAATACTCAAACTTGTTAGTTTGTTAGTTTTAAGTAAATTATAAAGGCCCCTCAAATCATGCACAAGGTACTCCTCAATGGTCCTTACCCTGCCTTTAATTTCAGAGAGCATACATTCCTTTAGGATTAGTTCCACTGCATGCAGTCACTTTATGAAATCCCACCGAGCTAATGAGCGCTGTACTCTGAATTACCATGTCTTGTTTTCTGTTAAATCCTTTGTTTTGTTCTTCCATCATGCTGTTGGCTTGTATTCTTCATCTGTCAAATTATATTTATTTACAATAATTTTGGATTCAATAATAACTGCATCTCTGAAAATTCAAACATTAACAATAGGTGAACAACAAAAAATGACTAGCAAACAAGATCTGCTGGTTCCTCTAAAGATTAATCGATTTTTGGACCAAAGGGCTCTGTTGTCCATAGCATCCGTATCTCCATTTTTTTCCTCATTCTTATCCTTCAGCTCTCTCCTTGTGTAGTTACGTAGTTACCTTAATTCTGTCTCTAATGTTCATGCTGACACTTGACTGTCCTTACGCTAGGTAAAAATCTGATTTTAAAATGGCATATATTGGGGAGAATGAAATATAAAGTAACAGCTAGAGAAAATCATTATCCTGTCATTGAAAAAAATGTAAACAAGTACTTCTCAAACTGTGGAGTTCTGTTTGTATTGGCTTTCTTTTCCTCATGTTTGGCATAACAGTAGCATTATCACTCTTTGCTGCATTGGAACAGCTAATCATTGCGCCTTAGGAAAGCATACTTCCATCGTTCATCAGTACAGTTCACACACATACATGTAGGCACAGAGATGTAAGCCAACCAAGTGAAAAGACCAAAAAAAAATTAAAATAGTTTCTTTTTAACAGCCCAAGATTTTAAAGCTAGACACCAAAACTTGGGTGTTTCAGACTATATTTAAGCAAAATCAAAAGATATTTTATTCTCTTACATGCTGAATGGCTGCTAAAATCCCTTTGTAATTTATTGCCTAACTTAGCACAGACCTTATGAGGTAGATTTAGTTGCTCATTTGGTACATGTATGTTTAAAACACCTATTGATTTGCTAAATATGAATTTAGACACTGAAGTTTAGTTAAGTACCACTGTTATTTGACTTTATTTTATGCAGCACTGAGCACCTGTAGTTATTTTTGATGACACAGAGAACATGAAGGATACAAAAGATGCTGGAATGACATTTGGGAGCAAAGCTGTGTCTATCCACACAACTGATAAAGCTCAGGCACGATTCTGTATTTGCTTACGTTACTTCCTGGCTATACTCCTGCATGACCTTCAAGGGCAAGCTTTCTGAATGAAAAGAGGATGTCTTCAGCATGTCCAAGCCAGCCCTGGTCTCTGTTGGGACAGGCTGCAAGGTTGCTAACTGGCATCAAACGTAAAGGCAATCTTTACTTCAGAGAACAACACATTAGAAAAGGCTACAAAGCAGGTGGTCTCCATCACTGTTTTCTATTTTGAAGCAAAAGAAGCAAACAACATGTGCAAAAGATGGCACCCAGATACCCAGGTGCTGGAAACACCCACCTCCAGAAGCCAAGAGATAAAAGATGGGAAGTGAAAATGAGTTCAGCACAGATACACTTGTGCTTCCTCTGAACATCACGTTGGCTGCAGGACAGAATACCATCTTGCATGCTTTAAGGAAACAGGACTTCACTGCATGAGAGAAAGGAAAGCCAACCCCGACCAAAGCCAAGCAGTTCATTAGCTCAAATTCTCCTCTCCAGAGGGCCACCTGGCTTGTCACAGATATCAGCTTTGTGAAGGAAATAGGTAACAATCCCAACACTCACTGTCATTACACAGCCACGAACAAGACTATAGTGCCCTAAGGTGAAGATATAATACATACACTTCAGTGTCCTGTCCTCATATCATGGGTCACAGTATGGTGGAGGAAGCCCTCAGAGAAAGTCACTGTTCTCTACCATGTGCAGACTAGCAAAGAGTGGCTGGAGAGTGGATGCCGGGCTACTGCCTTTAGCCATCCCACTGAAATGGCCAGCAGAACTAACCCTGTATGAGACAGAGAAAAGGCTAGTACAAATGGGTTCCCTAAGACAGCCTCATCCAGTCCCTAAGCTGCCCTTGCAGATGACAAGGTCCTCCTCAGTCAAGGCAAATTGCAAGAAATACCTGTAGCTGTCTACCTTCAACTCCCTTGGAAAGGACTGAAATGACAGTCATAACCAACCAAGAGGCAATTCACGAGTGGGAAACGAGCCTGTGGGCCACAACAGAATTGGTCCATGTGGAGCACTGTGCTTAGAAATAGACCGACCAAAAGAAAATATAAAGTGAAATTTAAAGGAAAACAATTGCGAGTTTCTTAAAGATTCATGTTCTTTACAGAGTTACCTGCTGTATTTCCTGTATACAGACAAATCCTTGGGCAATCTGTGATATAGCGGGCTGTCAAGTTCTACTGATGAACGTGCATTGAGTTGTTCTGTCGTCTCTCTGTCACAGCCCTGTAGAATCAGAGTGAAATGGGGCTGGAGAGGGCACGCAGCTGGCAGTCCCAGGCTGGAATCATCTCTTTTGGACAGATACCTGTCAAACTCAGCACCTCCTGGAAGAGACATTTCCTAGCCCCTCATATTCTCTTTGCTTATTTAGCTAGACTCACTGCTAAAAAACATTTTCCTGGTTTCTGAACCAAGATTCTCTGAGATATTCCTGCACTGCGTCATGTCCCGTGTGGCATGAACATGGAGAATGGACTGTCTTTGCAGCAATCTTATATACTGAACACTGTTACTTGACACCTGTCAGTCTTCCCCAGACTGAGCAACTCCGGTACTGCCTATCTTCCGATGTATGGCATTAGTGCAATGTCTCTGATCTCATGGCTCTCCCCTGGGCTTTCTCTAGCTAGCCCAAATTTTGTTGACATGTGGTGCTCAAAGTACTTCAGGGTGAGATAATACTAATACTGAACCGCTGTCCTCTTGTGCCTGTCTTTGTTCTAAGAGCGTTGTTTACTTAGTCCAGGTCAGCTTCTCACCCACTATAATTTCCAGAACTTCTGCAGATACGTTTTCCCCCACCTTTATTTGTGTAGTTGAGTCTGTCTGTCTAAGGGCGATATCTGCAATGTTTACTGCACTGTAATTTGACTATTTTCTCTTAAAGTTCCCAGATAACTTCTTTTGAATGTGATTCCCACCCACCAGTGTGTTTGGTCAATCCCCACTTGGTGGCACCTGCAAACTGCATAAGCAAGTTTCCTGTTCCATCATCTAGGGTATCAGTGAAAATAACAATAGGTCAGACGGGCCAGAGCGCTCTCTTTGTATGATGTTCTAGGCTATTATGCACATGTGTTCAAGCAGTTTTACTCAAACCAGGCATGTCTAGATGTCGCATTATATTGTTGTACCAGTAGGTTTAGAGAGGTTTCTTGCCTTGTCTTGAAAACCAAAACTTTAACATTTCTTTCCTAACAGGTTCATCTAGGGCTCTCTTATTTCTTCATCCCCTGCCTAGATCCTTCTTGACATACCACCTCTGGTTTCCTGTTTTGCCAGACTCTCTCCTCAACACCATCTTTCCTTTCCTTCTGCTGTTTGTCTTTGATGTGGGCTGTAAAGTCCTTTGAGTGCATCTTTTGGTTGTTGCTACTGTCTACCCTAGTCTACCAGAAAGTCCTTATTCCTTGACTTAACACTTCCAAAAGAGAAATTGTGCAGCCAAATAGAATGTTTGCACTAAAATCAAATGAGAACCTAGCACAAAAATGTGTTGATTGAGGGATATTTTGTTCTTTTTTGTATTATAAAATCATAGAATCATTCAGGTTGGAAGAGACCTTTGAGATCATTGAGTCCAACTGAACCTAGCACTGCCAAGTCCACCACTAAACCATGTCCCTCAGCACTACATCAACACATCTTTTAGAAACCTCCAGCGATGGTGACTCCACTACTTCCCTGGGCAGTTCCCTCCAATGTTTGATAGCCCCTTCACTGATGAAATTATTCCTCATATCTATCCTAAACCTCCCCTGGGCACCTTGAGGCCATTTCCTCTTGCCATATGACTTGTAACTTGGGAGAAGAGACCAACTCCCACCTCACCACAACCTCCTTTCAGGTAGTTGTAGAGAGCAATAAGGTCTCCCCTCAGCCTCCTTTTCTCCAGGCTGAACAACCCCAGCTCCCTCAGCTTCTCATCAGCTACTGTAGATAGGATGCTACAGTATAGATACCTGTCCTGCAAAGAAAGGTAAGTTCTTGGCATGGATTTTTTTTGACTTGGACCCATAGCTGAAATTCTGCCTATGGTTTGAACTCAACTTGCTACTCTGGGGAAAAAAACAATGTTGCCTTGGATGGGAATAAGTTCAAGAGTAAAGAAACATACAAATCCACAGAGGCGTCTGCCTGAATGGTGTGTATCTTAAGCTCTTTTTGCACCCAAGCCATTCAGTCAATACAGCCAATGGGGGCTGGGGAGTGATTCAGTCATCCAGACACTAGCTGTCCACTCCAGGGTAAGCTGAATTACTGTCTGGGCTGCATCGACTTTACTGACGTGGACAACAATGTGATCCTTAGACACAATGGGCTCATTTCAATTGCCTGTGTGGGCCTTTACCCAGAGCCACTTGAGATGATGCAGGGTATCTTTCATTTGCATCTCCTTGGGATGCCTCATACAGCAGTAAGCGAAGGCATCATATCTCTGTATGGCAGTCCTATAAAGGTAAAAGCTCTCCACTCTTCCTTTAGTCTGAAGGATCTAAGCAGGGCTAGCTGAACTAGGAAAAGAAAAATATTTTTTGTAGCCCTTCTCTAGGGTATATGTGACATTCCCACACTGACTCAGGGATACAAAGCCAGGAAGAGCTGATGCAGTGATGAACATACTGAACAGGGATCTCTACTCTGTTCGCACCCCTCCCTGTTAAAATGGCTGTAGCAAGTCTGAGGTAAAGCCCTGAGTTAGAGTCAGGTCCCAGACTCCTAGCCCAGCAGTTTATCCAGAAGCCCACTTTCCTTCTTTGATCCCTTTGGATGCATCCCTGCTGTGTACTGGACTTGCTTCATTACACAGTGGGGACAGCTGTACAGAGAAACCTTCTGTATATATCATGAATCAGCAGAAATAATCACGTTTAACAGGAATGTGTGTCTGAGAAACACATTGAATATAAAAACGCTCCTCTCTCACTGTATGGCAGAAGTACGTGTGTTGTTGGCATTTCCGACTAGAACTCCTGCAGGGATGGCACTTCATCTGTCACCTTGCCTTGCTTTGCCCTTCTGTTCCTAAGGTTTGACCCATCCTTTTTGCCAGAAGCCAAGTTCTGTGCTTTTAACAGAAAAGTCAGCAATGGTAGCTAAAGACCCTTTTGACTGATATCAGCAGGAATGTGCCCATTAATTCCATTAATTTGTATATTAGCAGTGTGAAAGAATGATGGGCTTTGACAAACAAATGGAGCAACCCACAGCCTCTGAGGATAGTGTGTGCTAAATAAACTTCATCGAATTTTCAAGATTTTTGGAATGAAGGCCCAGATCCATAAAGGCATTTCACTGCCTGAGTCCCACTGAAATTAATGGGAGTCCAGAACAAGAGTGCTTTTGTGGATCTTGGCCAATGTGCTTGAACTCCAGTCCAGCTGCCAAGGACTAGAGGCAATGGCAAACTTCCCGTAAAGATCAGTGGAACAGGCTTCAAGAGATGATTTATTCTTAAAATCTAATGTTGAGGCAGATCCTCAGCTGAAGTAAATTGTCCCAGTCTTGTAGAAGTCAGTGGACCTTGAACAATTGAAACTAGCAGGGAACTGTCCCGCTTCTTTCATTGTTTTTTCAGTTGACTCAGATGTTTTCTAAGAGGAGGCTGCTGGCAGAGACCACAGTGGTGGCGTGTTGGACTATGGGAAAAGTGAGACAGGCAGAGCCTGGTGGACCAGTCTTTGCACACTTTCCTCATCAGAGGACATTTCCATGGAAGCAGAAAGATGGCGAGATAGAGGGGTCTAACATACCCTGATGTTTGCTGAAGTCTCCAAGACATTGTTGGAATATTTCCACAGACACTCTGTAAAAGTGGATCAGTAAGTGAGAAGCTACAAATCCAGCTAAAACAGTGCTGGATTATAGCATGCCTCCCCATCGTTTTCCCTGCAGAACATTAGGCAATCAGCTTTTAAATATTTTATTTGCTGTGAATTTCAAGCATTTCCCCAGCGTGCTGAAATGTGCCAAGGACTGTGTCTTTTGATATTTAAGCCAAAACCCAATAATCTGTTGACCTGTCAAATAAGATATTCCCAGTGTTTAATAATAATTTTTAAAATCCTGTAAAAGCCAGTTCAGAAAATATTCCTGTTAAACAGACACTGGTGGCTGCTTTAAACCTTTCACTTAAGGCCTATGTGGAAGAGAGTAAGAGATAAGACCAAAGCCAACATATTCTTTGAGCACCGTGATCAAAGTACGTAAGAGATACTTCAACAGAGCTGCTGTTGCTGTCAAAACGCTGCTGCTACCTTAATGCTCTCATAGTGCACCACTGGAGAGACTACCGAAGCACTTCCCTCTTTAAAACACCAGCCTCTCATGACAAAACACACTGGTGAGCCCCAAACCCCACAAATATCAGGGGAAGTCTGACCAGTTGTTATTAAGGGGCTTTGGATCCGATTGCTAATGGCCCAGCTGGATCATTTGTTTCAAATTTGTATAAGTAGGGTATATGTCACTAGTCCCATAGATAAGTACAGATTACCCTTGACTATTAAGCATATTGATGTGCATACACACATGTCCAGGGCAGTCAGAACACATCGGCAACGGTCTTGAGCTGTACCAGCATTCCCAGCGACTAACCTCGTGTTTTCAGACCTGAGTTACAGGATAGATGAGCTGCAAAACACTCCTAAATTGTTGATCCTATCACTGAATGTATCTGTACATATATACACAAACAGTGTGATGGCGACAGTCCTCCTTGCGTCCCCGAGTAAACTCTTATTTTAGATAATCTATTTAAAAAGAGCTATACACATTGGAGCTGAACTGGGGGCTGGGGAGATGAGGGTCTTTTGAAAGCCTACACTAATAGGTGGCAGGATAATAATTTCAGTTTGCTGAGTCCTTTAGAAAGGAGAATGTGCCTTAGGTAACAGTCCCCATCATTGCTGAAATCACAAACACAACCATATGATCCTGTTGAAAAGTTAATTAGGAAAGGAAACTGACAATATCCAACATGACCTTGATTAATAGAAAGAGATTGACCAAGTTTTGTATTTCAAATTCAGTTAAAAAACAAATTAAAATGACCTTCCTTGTCGGAAGCAAACGGCATCTTAAATTATTTCCGCTTTAATTAATCAAGGTTGTAATTAGTAAAACTGGTGTCTTGTGGAATTGGGATAGATTTAGAATGAGTTACATTTGTACTAGGGAAGTGCTTGTGGTTTGCGTTTTCTGAATAAATAGAAGAAGAGGTTCCTGAGGGATCCAACGATGGCTAAAAATTAATGCCTGTGTACTAGAAATGCAAATCAAGTCCTAAGCCAAGAGCTTGGACCAGTGTGCTACTGTCTACTGCCAAATGCAATAAAGCCTGCACAGAAAAAAATCCTAAAATTGCTCACATTCGAAATGGGGTTACTTTTGAGATCTCCAATGCGCACATGTGTGCCCAAGAATAGCCTGAGTTGAGGAAGGAAGGCAAGCTAAACCAGAAAAAAAGATATTCAAAGTGTATTCTTCATCTTATTTGGTTTCCTTGTCTTTCTTGTGCACTGTTCAATACTGGCTGGATGTTGTCTTTCTCTGGGTCGGTTCAGCCTCCCTGCCCAGATGATACGCCATGCCACCTCCACAGCAGAGGGGACACCAGAGCCTCGCCCTCAGCTCAGGACGACAGACACGTTGTCATCCATATGCTCTCAACAAGAATACTGGATCAGAGCACGCGGCTGACATGTACATAGCACCTTTCCCTAAAATAAGGTCCCTAAAGCATACCCATTTGGTGTCCTTGAGCATATCAGAGCTGTTAACATCAAGATGGAAAACAAAGAGACAACCTACGGAAAAAATAAGGAGACTAATGCCACTTAGTCCTTATTATCAGTCTAGCTGAGGGGAGAATAAGGCTGGTTATCTTTGAGAGCAGCACACTAAAATAAAAACACCTCTGTGGGTAGTACACCAAACCACGCTGCAGAGTGACCAAACAGTGACCCTCAGCCGGGCTCCACAGTGGAGCTTGCTTACACTGCAAATGGATGAAAACCCCAAAGTTTTAAAGTTCTTTAACTTTAATTGCCTTGTATCATGCTGTTTCAATTCCCAGAAAGGGAAGAAGAGGTCACGGTGAATTAGAAAATGCTGATCCCTCTTCTCTTTGGTTAGAATCATAGAATCATAGAATGGGTTGGGTTGGAAGGGACCTTTAAAGGTCATCTAGGGGTGCTCCTTCACACCCTGTCATGTTTTCCTGGTGCTTTCAGGTCCCAGGCTCCATTCAGGGACTGTCAGAGAGGGAAGGACAGAGGGAGCAGGCTGGGTCAGTCCTGAGCCCACAGGGCAGTGGGAGGCGATAGGAAGGTGACACTGGTTCGATGTGCTGCCTCTGACGGGAGCAATGTGGGGGTGGAAGCAGGTGTGCATGTATGCTTGTGGTTATATACATAGCCAGGAAAACTTGAACAAACTGGGAATGAGGGAATGCAGAGGTACGTCAGAGGGAAACATGTATTTTATATGCTTCTAACCAATTAACACTTTTTAAAAAATTACTTTCTCTTACACCTGCAGTTACAGGCAAAAATAAACAACTGGAAACCTGGGGAATGTAGACGGCACTAGAGGAGTAACATAGGAAACAGCGAACTGACCTGGTTAAATCACAAGTTAAAATGGTGACCTAAGCAGAACCATAGTGTTATGGAACAACTCTGTCTGGAGGAGACCTCAGGAGGTCTCTAGATCAAGTTCCTGCTCAAAGCACTGAAATCAGAGCAAGTACGTTGTCCAGTTGAGTCATGGAAACCTCCGAGCACAGAGATCACACAAGCTCTCTGTACAACCTGTTCCAGTGCTTAATTATCCTCATGGAAAAGAAAAAGAAAAGAAAAAAAAATCCATTTATTCAGTCTGAACTTAACTTGTTCCAATTTATGACCACTGTCTGTCTTTCTCCTACTGTGCACCCTAGTAAAGAGCTTTGCCTCATCTCCTTGATAACCTCGTCTAACTTACTAGAAGGCTGCTAATAGCGCTCCTCAAAGACAACCCTTCTGAAGGTTAAGGAACACCTCTTCTCTCAGGCTCTCCTCACAAGGCAAGTTCTCCAAACCTCTGTCATCTTGGTAACTCTCCATGGGGTTTCTTCCAGCATCTTTCTTGTATGGGGTCACAAACCCAGACAAATCCCACAGTACAATAGACAGGATCTAACGACTGCTGGGTGAAGGGGAATAATAATTTTCCTCGATCTACCTGATATGCTTCTGTTAACCCAGCCCTGTATGCTGCAAACCTTCCCTCCTGCCAGGGCACACTGCTGATCATTGCTTAGCCTACTGCCCATGAGGCTTTCCAGGTCAAGATTTTTTTTTATTTTTTAATTTGTTTTAGGCGTCCACTCTTGCTTAAGCCATAAGCTATATTTGATCAGAAATGTATCCAGCATCTGATTTCACCACTCCAGGGAGCATGAGATTAGCTCAATGATTGCAACTGGAAACATAATCAGCACTTCTAAAACTTTGGCAAGTGAAGGAGAGCAAAAGACAGTCTGAGACATCCACACCACAAATATCTGCCATCACAGAGTTATGTGGCTGGTCCAGCAGAAGCAATTTCATGTCTGGATGTAGCCAGAAATCTCCTCGCAGAGAAAAACTCCCTTGATTCTTGCTTCTGAGCAATGACAGCCTGAATTTCCCCAGATCTCCAGCACCTGGAACCCTTCTGAGCACTTGTTTCTGCTACTCAGCACCTCTTCAAGGGGTATCAGTCTAAGCACAGTCCAGCCTGACAACCACCAGTCACTGCAATATTTGAAACACCTCTCACATCTACACTGCCCACAGATACCAGCAAGACCAAGTTCTCAGTGCAGGGTGCCATGCCCTCTGCCAGCCCTTGCTGGGGCATCAGCAGAAGACTGACCCTCTTGGCTCTTCAGTCTTAGGCACTGAGCTCAAAGTCACCTCACCTCCTCTTAACTCTAGCAGGTTGCAAAGCTGCTCTAAAACAAGACAGGGTCCATAAGAATAGCTGACAAAACAACCATTCCTTGCTGCTCAAGGGAATACAGCAGCAAAGTTGTGGGGTTTGGAAATGCTTTTCTGTCTGCCAGTCACAGAGAAGAGCCCCTTTAAGACACAGGAGGCATTAATTAGTGTCTCCGGCTCTGCAGGAGCCACTTACACAGTTCATCTCTGTGCTCTGTGCTTTGGCTGCCCTCTCCATTTTGTCCTGTTGATGCTCTCTCAGGGTTTTCATTAATAGAGGTTCAGAACTGCTGCTGCCATCAGACATCTACTTTCTCCAGACAATTCCTGAGGATCCACAGGCTACATTTATACTAATAAACAAAAGGACCAAGACTCATTAATCTCATTATTTGCCCCTTGGCACAGCATGGCATGGTTAGGCTCATGCCCATGTGGCCAGCTCTCTTCCCCCCTGGCACAGGCTGGCCTCGTCCCCGCTCCTTACTGGGAACCATCCTTACCTGTACTGTTCCCCAAGACGTCACCTTTGAGGAACTTGCCCTGGTTACAGCCAGGCCAAGGAGCAGGCTAACAATTGCACAGTCTGGACAGTTAGGACAGTTCTTACACCCGTGCCTTAGCCCTTTTTGGTTTATTAGTGCAGACATAACCACTGATTCCAGCTTAAACCATCAAGGGCAAGTTTCTCCAGACTTAATATCCAGGATAAGATTTAAACACGCTTCTACTTAAAAAACAGTCTGTTGAAAGTGGAGAAATGGTTACATACCGTGAGCTTGAAATATGTCTACATACTCTTATATTTCCTGCATAATACATAATTCTGCATGTGGATATGCTCACAAAAAATAACGATGGGATGTGCAAATGAATACAGCAGATAACTGTGAAATGCACACTTGTATTTCCATTTCAAAAGAAATATCCTGCAAGGGTGTTTTTTAGGGGGCTAAACTGACACATCAGTATTTGAAAACTTCATCCTGTGTGTCAGTAAAGTTGCAAAATTTATTCCTCTGTTGCTCTGGAATAAAATTCACAGAACAGTTGAATATTTTTCTGTGTATTCAGGATTCACTGGCCTTCTATCTGCTCACAATACTGTTAGTAAAAATAAGAACTTTACCAATAAGTACTTGAGGTGAGACAAGAAGTTTGTGTGCAAGAGAGAGAGATCTCGCATCCCCTGAGGGGATGTTTCTCAGATCTGCAATGGCTCATCTGGAAACAGCTTCTTCCTGAAGATTCCCCTTGCTGTAAACGGTGCTGATGCACTGAGCGCATCCAGAACAACAGCCATTTTCATGAAGGTCGACTGTCAAGCACACAAGTGCAGACAGCTTCTGTCAGGCTGATGCTGCCAAGCAAGTTCTTCATTTAATATGTAATAAGGGAATAGCCGTACAGGCTCAGAGCATGTGTGTAAACAGAGAACAAGAGTTTTATATTGTACTTGCATTTGGTAAGGGCAGAGGGAACATTGAATGGCCATATGCAGCTAACGAGGGACTACATTCAAGACTTGAAAACAATAGAGTGTAAGAATGACAGAGTCAATACGATGGGTTAAAGTCAATTTACTAAGGGCTTATTCGTGTCAGAGGATCAGGTTCCCAGCACACGCTTGCAAAAAATGCTCAAGACAATCAAAATATACAATGCGTCATAAAAAGACAAGAGAAAGCAGTAGAAAAGAGGTTCCTTCTAGCTTAACCAGGGGAAATGCTCCAGCCCCAGCTCTGATGTCAGATCAGGTTTTTATTCCCGTTTTGAGTCAGAGAAGAGTGAGCAGACAGGTGCATCTGGCCCACGCTGCTCCTCAAGAACCACCGTGATTCACCGCTTGGGAACAACCAGCACATTGTCCCTCTTGGATTTATGCAATAGGTAAATCTACATTTTGAAAACAATGCCATAAAAGCCCCTCATTTTTAGACATCTTTGTGCCCCTCTCTGGGTTTGTGTTTTATGGTTGTTCCTTCATTTTGATCTTCCCCAGAAGATATCAGCTAGACGGAGGCTGTGGATGTATGCGATGTCAGAAACCGTTTACATCTGACCCACACAGACCCTGATGCAAAGCACAGTGAAGTCAGTGGCAGGGTTTTCTTTCCTTCTTGTAGTGCTAGATCAGGTTTGTGAAACTCAAAATTGCAACGGGAGAGAAGAGCCTGCACAGGTGGTTATCTCGAGACGTAAAACATCTTGCTTTTACCTTTCTGTTTTTAGAGGTAGTTGAATACGTTTTTTCAATCTGAAATTGTGTTTACACCCCAGAAACTGGGACACAGAGTCACCCTTGTATACAGTCCAATTAGGACATGCAAGCCTCGGGCAGTGACACATTAGTCACAAACATTAACATCTCCATTGGCACAAAAAGGAGGGGATAGCACAGAAGGTCTGAAATCTTCTTGCTCATAAGGCAGCAGCAGCCTTTCACATTGTGAATCTCTCATGTTTATTCATGTGTTTAGCTTCTGTTTACAGCAGGTTTTCTTTTTGAGATCTGGTGGCTGAAGCTGGAAAATCTCAAGTTTGGGAAGGCCTATTTTAATGGATCTGGAAGACAAGAGCATCAGCAAGATGAAGAATTAAACAAGAGCTGAGATGGTGAGAAGACAACGCACTTAGCCCCAAAACTAAATCTTTTTTGGGAGGTTCTATTCTCCTACGTCATTACTTCTCTTGTTCAAGCACAAGAGAACAGGAGAGAGGCAATCATTAACCTTACAGACTCCAAAAATACCTATGCCACGTGCAGCTGGTGGGCCACAACTGTGATCAGCTGATTTTCTTGTGCTGGCCTGGAGAGGGATGAAAACCAGAAGAGAAGTTTTACATTGTCTGGAGCCACAGTGCCTTCGGGGCTGCAATGGGAACGGGAGCTTCACAGAAATGACCACTCCTCCCCATACCACAGCCTCAGACTCTCTCTCTTGTCACCAGACAACGTATGCACCCATCAGATGGCTTGATTTGCAACATTCCCTTTCATGGGACTGATAGTTTGGGTCAGAGCTATGTTGGCTCTCAGGAGAAAGAGAAAGATGGGGAGGAAAAGGAGAGGGAAAGCAATCCAAACATTTGATAGTGAAATATTGCCAGATTTTTTAATTTCTTCAAAAAACAGCATCCCTCATTTCCTTCTCCTGCAGGTAATTCCTACAAAGTGTCTTTGACACTGAATACAACTGCCTTTAGGGAAGAAAAAGTAAGAGAAGATGGGAATGAGCTCTCTTGCTCTTCCTTGGATCCTAAGCAGTTTCCTTGGACAGAGTAACAACAGAATACACATAGGGGAGAGAAAAGAACAGCAAAGATAAAACCTGCCATTTCTGATTTTGGAGCTAACTCTTGTAAACATGCTCACTGTAGGAGAAAGACAGACACAACATACTTTCGGGCCACCTGGAGACCTGGCAAACTTAAGTCATTGTGGTACTCTTTAGAGCATTGCTATTTAGCTGCCTTCTTGGTGATGAGTTCACAGCCAAGTGTTCTCTGAGAATGATCCCTTTTTTAAGCACATGGCAAGAAGAGATGGGAAACAGAAAAAGTAAGAGTAGAAAGGGAAAGGAAACATAAGATAAAGTGAGACAGTATAACCCCTATTCCTACAGCTCTTTAAGATTTAGCAGAAGCCAATTGACGAAGAAAAAAAAATGAAGCTAAATCCATTTCTTCCCATCCAACTTGCCCAGTCATCTCTTGAAGTGGATATATGGAAGCTGAACAACATCAGGATGGTTATTGGAGTCCAGTAGTTGGAGGGAATAATGACTCTGCTCCTTTCTGCTCTATATGCCTCTTCTCCGGTCATCGCTCCTATAATTTCAAACAAATGAGCCCAAAAAGGATATACGTTCCATTGGCTCATTTTGTTCTTTATCAGTTAGTCCTACTTCCCAACCTACTAATTTCAGTCCATTGATTTCCAGCCCTACACTTCTCTGGTTTACCAAACATGATCTCAGCACTGTCCTTGATTGGTATCCATAGACCCTTTATTTGGATAAAGCTAATCTATCTTTAGCTCTTGCTGACTTATATGAACAATCCTTGGTATCAATCTAAATTGGGCTTTAATTACTTTGGATGATGTAAAGTCTAGACCTCTACAGAAACATTCTGTTGTTTGCCCTACCTTCCTCTATGGTCTGGGAAACCATCTGAACCCTGTGGTTTCATTTCCTAGATGAAAAACTAGGCTATATACAGAAGTCCCAACTGCTCAAGGAATTGTGCTAGTAAGTAGGGAAGTGACACGAAGAACATGCTGAAATCTCTTCAGAAGTATCTGTTCTTATCCAGGAGCAGGTGGTTTACAATCTGGATGTGGGTCTTCAGGATCTCCTTGAGTTAGACCAGTTTGGTATTTTAGTGCTATCCCCGAAAAAGACCACTAGCAAAACCTGTTTGACCCAGTGAACTCAGCATTCCTCCTTGTTCCTTGCTGTTTTGAGATTATCATCCTAGGTTACTGTTTGCAAACCATAATCATGAATGAGGACACTTAGATCCAGATCATACCTCAAATCCAAGCTGGGGCCAAGGTTTGACCTTTAAATATCTTTTTGTTTAATTGTCCTAACAGGAACTTGCCCTTCACAAGAATCCTCAGGTCCAAAGTTGGTGACGTGAGCTGGGTCTTTTGAAGTGGGAAGTGAAATACAACACCTTTTTGGTCTGGAAGCTGCTCACAAGCACCCCACAGACGTTAGCCACCAACTGATCCCAGCCCTCAGGAATAAAGTTCTCCATCCCCAGCATGCCTGGCCTCTGCTGTCAGATGATCAATAAAATCCATGACCAGCATCAAGAGGATGGAAGGACCCATATTCAGGCACAGTATGGCTGAAACTCCTTCCTGACTAAAGACATGGTGGTGAGTCAAAAGGTGCGCTGGGATCAAGTGCAGGTTTCCCATATAGCAGGGTCATATTCTCATAATCCATATTGCTTCAATTTTGGTGCATTTCATCAATGTTAAGGAGAAAAATGACGTTTTGTCATGCAAAAAAAAATATTCCTCATGACTCTCTCAGTTTTTCTTTTTTCCTAATAATGTTTTAAGAAAATAATTAAAAATTCGAATTCGGGGCGGGGGGGGTGGGGCTCACCATTCTTCTTATTTTGGGGCATGTATTTATTCAGCATGCCATTTTCTTCCATGTTCTGTCACTACTGATTTTTTGTGAAAATTGTCTATTTTAAATAGCCTAATTAGAAGATTTCTCACGTAGGTTATAGTTAGGGTGTCTCTGTTAAAAAAATCAACTATATTTATTTTTCAGGTGTGCAATGAGGAACAGTTAGATAATGATAGCAAAGGTTATTGAAGGCAGAAGTGCCAATATTGTAGTAGTAATACTGCACATCAGTATTACTGCTTAATTCTATTCATGCATTGCTAACAGACTATACACCCCAGACTACTAAAATTTCACTGTCTCTCTCTGGTTTTGGTTTTGGTTTTGGTTTTGGTTTTGTTTTCCTTCAGGAGTATAGACTCTTTCTCTGGAAGCTGTTTCAATATATTATGTTAGACACTAGTTCTCATTTACGGTTCTGATTGCAAACTAATTGTCAAGTAATGGTATGGTTGCCTCTGAAATGCTTTGTCTAAGTGGGGTCCCTGATGTTCAAGAAAAAGGAGTCCATAATAAAGAGAGTCAAAGATCAGTGACATGTAGAAGAAAATGGAGGCCCATCTAAGAAGAGAGGATCAGGTAATAATCTGGTCATTTTAGCTAAATAAAGGTTTTTGGATTCTTCAGGAGAGTAAATAGTAGGGAAGGAGATGAAGCATTCAAACCATAAACCAACACTGGCAAAAGCTAGGGGGAATAAAAGAGTATAGAAAAAGGTTATTAAGCATCAGATAGTGAAGCTCTAAAACTAATATTCATTTTGGAGTTGCGAGGGTGAAATAACTAAAATCTTTTCAAATTGGGCTTGATATCTTCAAGTAAGGGGTTGTATGAAATGGTAGCACTGGAATTGGTCGTGTATAACTCTCTTAGGCCCCTCCAGTCCATAGTCCTTATTCTGAGAATGTCTGAATGAGATGGACAAGAAGATGCATGAGAGAGGCAGACATAAGGAGAACCCGACAATAAATATGCTTAATTTGCAAGTGAAATGATCCCCACATACACGCACCAAGTGCCAGCCTTGCAGATGTAATTGGAGATCTGAAAGTCAAATTGTGACCTTTCTGCCTCCTTCACCAGGAATAAAGATATTTGTGATCAGAATTTAGCTGATTTGGGGTTTGTTTTTTTTTTGGTAGTAAAGCATGAAGCAGAATATCAACACCTCCCTCATCTAGAAACATGTTCACTCTCTGAAAGTCAGATTCAGTGTGTGTCAGACAAGAAACATGCCTCAATCACACAGGAAAGCCAGATCTAATGACTCACTACATACTATTTTTATTCAGATCCCTGGGTTGCTCTTTTATTTTTACAGACAGTTTTTGTATGCTTTGTGTTCAAACCCACTACAAGATAGTTCAGAAAGGCAGTATGGGTCAAATCAGAGACTCACATGAATTTTCACCCTGTGACTGAGTCAAAACAGAGGCATCTAGCAAAGCGCAGAAGATGGACAACTCTCTAATTTACCTTGCTCTGTTATGCAAATTCACTGCCGAATGCTCCGACATATCCTTGCTACAGAAACGCCTACAGTGATGCCTCCATCTATTACCTACACAGAAAGTTTAGTAATGACAAAAGTTGTCCTCGATGACCTAATACGTATTTTTCAAATGCAGACTCTGTGAATCTAAGATGAAACTACTAATAAGAGACAGAGAAAAAAATGTACTGAAATGAAAGGAGGGCAAAATGGGTCACAAGAAGTAAATTAAAAGAATGATCTCAGTGCTGCCTATAATGTGTTCTAATAATAAATTAATCAACTGCATGATAAAAATCTATAGGGAAATCTGTTAACATAAACTAGGCAAAATCTGACTTTGAATGTCTTTCATAGAGCAATTTCCCAGGTTAGTATATAGCTCAACTGACATACTAAAGCTCAGCATTCACAAGAATGGCAAAACAAATCATACAGTAACTCTAGGGTCTCTTAGTCAGTAATCCATTAATGTAGAGAAGCTATGCTTGATTCATGGCTGCAGACATTGGGGGCAATTTTTTTCTGTCATTTGAAGCATGGTACATAATTCACATTTTGTGAAAATACAGTGATTGATCCCTCTGTGAGACAATGTCTGCAAGGAAGGTGGAGAAGACTGTAGTTCTTCCTGCAATTGTTAATTGTACTACCAAAAAAGATGTTTCTTGCACATATTCATAGGCCATAGCATCCTAAGGACTTAATTCTGAGAGCTGTCAAACGTCTGACTTCTCAGTTTAATTTGGAAATAACTTCACTCCCAGGAAAACCCATTGACTATTTATCAAAAGCAATAAGCCACAAGGTTTGGATGGGAGGTAGTAAGGATAGACAGGTTGATTGGCATAGCCAGGAGGATAGAATAAAATGTACAAAGTCATTTTACCTATTTCAACGAAAGAAAAAATAGTACAAAAAAAAAAAAAACAAACAGCAAAAAGCCCCCAACAACAACGAAAAGAGTAAACCAAAGAATCTCAGGCTGAATATTATTAAATAATGGCATCCATTATTGCTTTCCACTCCTCAGTGAATTGTAGGAAAATATTTTTTCAGGTTTGAGAGGGGTAACATAGGGCACATAGTTGATAACTTTTATGGCTGTGGAAAACAGACATTGGAATTTAGGTAGCTAAACTGTTCTGTGTCCATTCTAGCTCATTCCCAGCTTCAGGGGAATCTGGTTCTAGACTCAGTCCAAATTTATGTTTATGGACAGAGTCAGGATATTGAACTTCAGAAAGCTGAGGGTTTTATGAGAGTCTTCAGTCAAATTGCTTACATACTTTCCAATTCATTCTACAGGGAGAATCATAAAAAAATAGGACTGGAAAGGTCTTTGAGAGGTCATCTAGTGTACGCTCATGCACCAAAATCCACTCTTATCTAAACTTCTTCCAATTACAGCATTCACGAGTAAATTATATTATTTGGATGTGTCAGCTTCTTGGCAAAATGTAGGCAAGTGAAAGAGTAATCTTTCCTAAGGAATTAGGGTTTGCAACTGAATCCCTTAATATTCTGCTCATGCTGGACCATTTTATTTTTCTAATGTAATCCTCCCAATGTCCTTGCCTTCAGCTGAACTTTAAAATATAAAATCAACACATGTACTGAATTTAAACTTCTTACTGAAATGTTTTTACATGTTCATTTCTTCTCATTTCAGAACAGAGGGCATTAACCTGATGTACTTTTAGACAGACTGTAAAATCTCTAAACAATAGCAAACTTGGAGAAGACCTAACAGAAACCAAAGCATGCAGCATTACTGGCACTACTGACCATGAGAGATCAAGCAGAATAGAAAACAGTGCAGCCAGGCTTTGTACATTAATCCTTTCATCGCTATCTTCACTTTCCCACTGAAGGGAAAGACAGATATTTCTGGAATAATTTTCAATATGACCTTGCAGATGAGACAAAATACTCTCCAGGCACCAAAGCAATGAGCATTCTTTCATTGGGTTTGAAACCAAATGGTATTTTTAACCTGAAATAGGCACCAATACACACAAAACAGAAAGCTTGCGGGTGTCGTCTTCAAAAACCCAACAAATGAAGAAGCGGAGAGAAAGGAAAAAAAAACACTTTTAAAATAAATCTCCTTATTTTCAATCCAAATTTCCATAGTCTCACTTGTCTGTGTTGCTGTTTGGATCAACGTCAATGGCCATATCTCCTTTCAAACAAAATGGCTGTTGGTAGGCCATGTGACTCCCCGCAGTAAGAGTGCCCTATTTTCTGACTACAAAATCCGCTGCTATTCGCTTGTCCCAGGGCAGCCAAAAATCTACTGCTAAATAGTCCTAGCTCCTCCTGTGTCTGCCCTACTTTGCGATAACAGGTTATGCTGTTATCAATCTAATCTACCATAACTCAAAGGAGTAATGCTATTAACCATCTTGCATTTCTGACCGCAATCCCAGTAGCATCTCTGGAGACTGGCTGAGATTCCCTTAACAGTTTTTGGACCGTACTTGAATTCTTAATATATCAAAGGTTTTCCTTCAGTAGCAGCTCCTGATCCTATGTGATTAAAAGGGATACTTTTTTTCTTCTGCATTTCCAGACCCCTGCATAAAAGTAAACTTCCTAGTTAGATTTAGATAGCCAGTAGCCTTAAAATCAAGAGGTAATGAATTTTATATTTGTGATCTAAAAATGAAAAATCATGGTTTTGCATACTCGAGGCTTGATTTTTACATGCTCTCTTACAAACATTCTGCCTATAGATGAGAAAATGGTAATACAACCTCTTTCCCTGCAGGGTGATCAACAGTTTGTTTTATAAGGAACTTCTGATTGATTGGTGACATAGGATTCGTCTTACTCCATGGGCAGATCTATAATTGTAGATGTCTCCGAAGGCTTCCTTGTAGTTAACAGAGATCTAACCAGGGTGTTCAATGGAATTTAGGGTGAGATTAATCTTAAATTATTCTAATTATTCATATAATCTGTGAGTTATATGAATATACGTACATGCTGACATGACCTGAAGAAGAGATCAGATGAATGACACACCTTACCTGTATTGACTATAACAAAAGCCTCAATTAAATCATAGAAGCAGAAACTCATATCACAGATACTTAAAGATTTTTTCAGGCTAATTTCACCTGGGTGTCTAAAAGTCTCCTTATACACCATTGATTGCAGTTTATGGAGAAAGGCATTTCCATAAGACAATATGTTCAGCTGTGTTAGACACCTGCCCTGAGATCACAGCTTTCCAAAAGCATGGTTATACTGTGAGCCTAGATGGGTACTGCAGGTTGGGAACCCACATATCAAAGAGCTAAAGCCAGGTGAGACGAGAGCTACGCTCACGTTCTGTGGCCTTAGTGGGCAGGGACACCAAATCAGGTAAAAATAACGCTTTTAACAAATGATTGTGCACAGTGGATCTGCCATAGCGTGGTTCCATTCCATGAAACGCTATGAGGTGGGTCCTCAATAAACAAGCTGTGCCATATGTTTTTTTTCATAGCATTCCTCTTTCCTTCTTTGAAAGTCTGGTGGTCACCTTATTTTCAAATGATACTTGAACTGAACAGCTTCTAGTGTCAACACTGAGATTTTATGTCTACCTGCTTAACAGAATGAGAGGGGCATGGCCAGCTAGAAAATCTGGAAATGGACTCACTGGCTCATCTCTTCACAGAATAAGACTTCACACTCCTCTCTCCTTGGCCAGCACATATGCAACTCTCTTGTCAGGCTTCCTAATATTGCTGCCTGCTCTGGAAGTCTTGTCTGTCTGCCACTCTGCTCTGAATTTAGCATGTGAGGCTACCATGACAAATCGTAACAACCTCAGTCCCACCAAAGGCAAAAGAATTAGTACACACCTAAGAATGGATTTCTAAGAGCTGTGCTTTCACAGGCCAAGCACTAAAAAGACTATGTAATGGCATCCTATTGTTTTATATGAAGGAATATGAGGCTTTGTTTCAGCTTTTGTCAGGTTTAGTTCTCAGATGCATATTCCAATAATTCTACTTTTGTTACTTGAATGACTGTAAGTGTACGTATTGTCTCACATCCGGTAGGCACACAATACTTCTATCCGGTTATTCTTTGAAGTTCGAACAAGAAACTTGCAGAGGTTCTGTTTATGGACACTGAGGATGCCAAACAACACGGGAGAAATACGAAGGGCCTGGCTTAACACGATGTTGATAGGTGCTGGATACGGTTTCTTGATTCTCTAGGCTGAGCTCCAACGAGAGCAGCCAACAGCCTGCACGCCCGCTGAGAACAGCCAGAGAGCCCAACAGCGCGCTGTGGCAGCTTCTCCCTACCACGGCCTGACAGCCGAGCGACAGGAGCGCTAGCAAGCCTGGCACAACCGCTATCGGGGCGTTTGGCGTGCTGCTCTGGCGAGCAGACTGCGTGGGAGCATCTTGCCCCTGAAAGCAGAAGAGAAGAACCAAGAATGAAGATAACGCGGGAGCGCTCTTGGACAGACCAGAGAATCCTACTGATGCAAGCACAAGCATGAACAAAGGGTCATTCTGCTCCATCCCCTGTAATCCAATCAGCTAATATCCCTTTTTAATTAGCTACAATCAAGTTAGCATAATGAGTGCCTTCTCTGTTTACAAGCCTCATCTGTCCTCTTCCATTCTTGCATCCAAATCTGCAGTGCAGCTACGGCTGGTTTTTGACAGTATTTGCTAAGCAGCTTGACTGAGGGTTGTCCCAACTTTGACATTAACCCCAGGGGCACCAAAATGCACCATTCTGTAACTATTAGGCACTGAAAGAGAATATATTGTTACCCTTATTCCTAGTCAATGTCCTGCCCTCCAGACAACAACCCCTACTTCTCTGGAGAAATATTCATATATTGTCAATAATCCGATCTAATGCGTCAGGGATAAGAGAGCCTTGCACAGCCCTCGTACCTGTGCACAAGTGGAAATATGGAGGACATTGAAGGAGCATTCAGAGGACAGGCAAGAAGAGCAGCTGTCCTTGAAACCTGATGTGTCACCTATGCTTATTTGTACATTAAAAGCATTAAAATATACAAGACATTTCAGAGACTTAAAGGACAGTCCAGGACAAAGTCTGTTTTATAAGAATTTGCTATGGATCTTCACATTAAGGCAACAAAATAATTCTTTCATTTCACAGCTCATGATTCTTTGTCAGATTATTGCACAGACTGCTTTTTTTTATTGCTCGGTGGCTTTTAATTGGTGTGCATCGTAGGAAAGGAAATATCAATGCAAGAATGACTTAGAAATGCAAAATAACTAGGTTATTATCCTATTTTACAGTAAGCCTTCTTTTAATAGCCACGCATTTCTGCTGTTCAAGCAGCCCCTGTGAAAAGGGATTTTGTCCTTCAGCCAGAATAAAAGACATCTTGATGCTAAAAATAAAAGAAACAGGAATCACTTGCTGGAGCTGGAATCCTCTCCTGCAAGAAGGCTCTGACAGCACTGAGGCTGGCAGAGGAGCGTCGTGATGGAACAAAGGCAACAACAGCCCTGAGACATCCCCCCTGCACAGCGGGAGGAAAATATTCATAAGGGTCTGTATTTCTTAGAAACCATCCAGTGATGCTGTGTCTACTGTCAGGCTCACTTAAAATACGCAAACCTTTCCATCAGCCAAAGATTTTCTAATAACCGCCTGTAAGCTAGCACAGTCCAGCTACAGCAGTGTAAATGGGGCCAAAATAACGTTCTGTGGATTAAAAATTGAAGTTAATTAAAGCAAAAAACTGTCTGAGTTTGTCCCTTATTTTGAACTTTTCCTGTTCTCTCTATTTATTTATTTTTTTCTCCTTTTCCTGAGCTACTACGTATCTGCTGCTGAGATAAATCAGAACAATTCATGGCTTCAACTGAGCAGTATGGGTGTGCAGTATCTCAAGATCTGGCACATGCAAAATTGAATGCCCCTGTTTTTAGAAATATTTACCTAAAGACAGTCTGCACCTCTGCTCAGACAAAGAAAATGACTGAAATGGGGGATTCCTCCCTGTAAAGTATCAGCTTTTTAAAATCCAACTCAGAAAACTGCTCGGCTACCAAGTGCCCAGCAGCTAATTAAAATGCACAGCTCCAGCTAGGAAGCTTGTTCTGACTTCTGGCTATAACTGGCAGGCTTCAGCCTGCTTAGATAAAGGGTGATGGGAAAATGTAATGTCAGACAGCTCGCTCTCTTTGGCTTTGTTCCTTTTCTTGCGCTTATGAGGAGCCAACCTGCAAAGACGGGTCAAAAGTCTGTAGCTGCCCAGTCTTTCTCTCCTCATCTAGCACACAGCCCTCCCGTTCCTCAGCACTCATTCTAACAAGCAAGCCTAGTTTGAATAAGTGCAAATCAGTTTATATTAGGTGATGTGAACGATTGGTGTTCTCAGCAGACAGTGGAAAAGGCCAAGGGTCACTTGCCTCAGGGCCAGGTATTTAGGTGTGTTGACTGGCATTTCAGCGTAAATCTCAGACACATCACTCACAAAACTGTCTCTATCAAGCCAATGACATGATGCTTTAAAAAGCGAGTTAAAAAAAGGTGAGTTTAAAAGGTGAGATGCCTCTAGCCAGGCATCTCTGGAAGCCAATATGACTGCACATGAAACGCACCCAGCTACTGGGTCTAAACACAGCAGCTGAGTCAAAGGCGGTGCCCAGCAAGCTCTCGCTCCCATTATGTGACTGGTGATGGGCAAGGACACAGCACTTGTAACACATCTGAGCTTCTTTATCTTCTCTGTAGCCCACTTCTCTGGGGTAAACCAGAGAACAAACCAGAGTTAGAAACAGCCTGAAGTAAAGAAGTGTCTCTCTCTGTGATGTTACAGCATCACAGAACCACAGAATGGTTTGGGTTCAAAAGGGGCTTAAAGATCATACAGTTCCAACCGCCCTGTCGTGGGCAGGGACACCTCCCACTAGACCAGGTTGCTCAAAGCCTCATCCAGCCTGGCCTTGAACACTTCCAGGGATGGGGCAGCCACAGCTTCTCTGGGCAACCTGTTCCAGTGCCTCACCACCCTCACAGTAAAGAATTTCTTCCTGATATCCAATCTAAATCTCCCCTCTTTCAGTCTGAAACCATTACCTCATGGCCTATCACTACACTCCCTGATAAAGAGCCCCTCCCCATCCTTCCTGCAGGCCCCCTTCAGGGACTGGAAGGGGCTCTAAGGTCTCCCCGGAGCCTTCTCTTCCCAGGCTGAACAACCCCAACTCTCTCAGCCTGTCCTCATAGCAGAGGTGCTCCAGCCCTTTGATCATCTTTGTGGCCCTCCTCTGGACCCGTTCCAACAGGTCCATGTCCTTCTTGTGCTGAGGACTTCAAAATTTTAAGATTTTTTAAAACTTTCTTCATGTTCTTCACTTCTGCTTTCTGCACATGCAGCAATGCACATTCCTGCCGGTCCGCTCTTTACTTTTTTCCAAGTAAAGGTTCACTGCTGTTTTTACATAGCATCTACTGCATGACGAAAATAGTACTCAGCTGCCATCATAGAGTTTAATGAAAGGACCTCCATAGCATAAGTACACAGCAATGACAGTACATCCCTTCCTGTCTTTCAGGATTAATTGTAAAACACAGGTAAGCTGTAACTCATCAATAATCCAGTGACACCTACAAATATCTCATTGTTAATCCTGAACTGTGCAACGCCATGATGGTCCTTAATGTATCTGGGATGTTTCTTCTTTTTCTCACAGTAACAGCAACCTACAAACTATGGGCCTGATTCTTGCCTGCTTGAGATGGGCGTCTCCCCTTGATTCTAAAATCAAGCTTGACATTAGCACCACTTTTTGTATTGGGGTTTGTTTTGTGCTATTGCAGAGACACCAGCTCAGATAAAATCCTGCCAAAGTAACTCTAGAAGCATGGAGCAGCCCAAATGGAAATACATCAAGGATGAGAAGAGTCAAACTGAATGAAAAAAGCTAGAAATGAGTTCAGAGAAAGGAACAATCTGGATCCACAAGAAAAGAAAATCTCCATTTTAGTGAGGTTTGTCTGCCTGGGTTCCTCTCTAAGGAACTCTGAAGTTCCCTAATTCCTTTCTTGGCAATTCTTCCATATGCTGGTATGCTGTTAGCACACTGCAGGGACACAGATTTCCATGATGCAAGTTGCTTATTTTTCCTTAGTCCTTCACTTTGTTTGTTTAACTTTGTCTATATGCTTCCCATGGCAATCTCAACTTTGATGACAGAATTATTAACAGTGGTGGGGGCTGATGGGGAATCTCAAGCAGAGTAAACACAAACACTTACTGGTGTAGTGCAGTGTTTGTTATTGCATGTGTCATGGTAAAGCTTTATGAAAAGAAAAAGAAATGTTCCACTTCTTATAAAGCCATTCTCATGGGATACAAACTATTCCATCAAGCAGCGCTAAGGGGATATTATAAATGAGCTTTTTAGCCCTAATGAATTGATTTTTATTACCACTCATGTCCAGATATGTATGTGACACAATAGGAAGTTTTAGGTCACAGCATTCAACAGTCAAGAAAATACCAAAAATGGAACAGCCATTTAACCTTCCGTTCCTTTTTATTCTATATTCGTTCTTCATGGGTACCACGATAGTCTTTAACTACACAGTCACAGACTAGTTTTCCCACTGGACCCCTACCTCATTCACTGCATATAAGACACGATGTTCGCTGACCAGGTAGCTTCTCAAAACACCAATGTAATGCCACTGTTTAATAGTAACTGTACCATTTTTGTCATGACTTATTCAAACTCTGCGTAGTATGAGTTCATTATTCACTTTTTTCTGGGTGCATCATGATTGTCATTATGTGCTTCAGGAGGGACTTACCTTCGTAAGACTTCAAGAATATTAATATACCCATTTTAAATATGAGGAACTGGGGTTAGACACACTGTTAACATTGAGATCCTGGTTTGTTATGCCTATGGATTGATCTTTCTGAATAGTTGACATTTTTGTAGCACTTCTGTCCACAGTTTGTTTCACAGACACTCATGGATTGAGCGTTTGTCAAAAAGGAGAACTAGCTTATTGGGATCTTGCATAGGATAGTGTTCATGTGAGGAATCAGACCTCTCAAACAGGGGCAGCTGCTTGTTGCCACTGATGATGGGAATCTCTGTTGTGAATATCCTTGCAGCGACATCTTCAGCCGAGTTGGGTAAGGCTCTTCTGCTCAGTTCCTATATTCCAGCTGGTCTGTGGTCCTGTGTGAACCCCCCAGCAAACATAATGTATCACTGCTGTTATATCAAAACTACATATAAAACATCTCAGAAATAACTACACTAAGAAGATTGTCCCATATAACCAATTCTGCACCTGCAGGAATAATTTCTATTTACTATTTACAAGTGTCTTATCTAAGCACAATTTGATCACTTCTGGGAATCTCCTGCCTGGTCATTCCAAACAGGATGTTAAGCAACACATTTAAGCACAGCAGGAGCTTCTGGGAGAGTTCTTTATAACTGCCCAAAATTCTCACCAGGATGGCTCTTGTAGCCATCAGTCAATACTTAATCATGAAGGCTCAGTTAACACCTAGTTTCAAGTCAGTCCATTGTCTTAAACCAGTTCATTATCCCATCTTCAGAAACAACTAGCCAGCAAGTTCCTGGACTGCTCAAGGAATTAATGCCTTGAGTACAGTGGATGTGCCCACGCAGGCACAGTCCAGCTACAACACAATTGTAACTAAAAAATTTGATTTTCATACATTTAACTCACCAGTAACTTCAGCTCCATAAATCTTGTCACCAGTTACCATAGATTTCAGCTGAAGATACCAGTGCTTCTTCAGATGAACCCCTGGCCTCAAGTGTTGCACACCCCATGAAAGAAAACCACTTTGGGCAAGGTACAATTTATCAGTCTTAAATGAAGGTATGATTTAAGGCTGAATCAGAATCAGGTGCGTGCACGGGCGTTCCTCTGGTTAACCATGTAATCTTGTTGTCCCCTGCCTTATTCATTATACAACTAGGATTCACAGCCCTAATATCCAGCCTTTCCAGGGGTAAGACAGAGCTCCTTCCCTTCTTCTACACTGTCTTGGTAACAAAATGAGAAGCTCTGAGAACACTAGCAGTTGTGTTTCTGCTTTTGGGTGTTTGCAAACAAGTCCTAGTGTCAAGGATCAGGAACCAATGGGACAAATATTTCTGGACCTCTGGTTTGGCAGTTGTTCAGTAGCACAGGGAATGGGCTGAATGCAAAGCGCTGTAACACAGCAGAAGATGCAGAGGACGGAGTAAGTTTAACATAGTCAGAACTGAGAGAGGATTCATCTCCACAGTCTCCAGGAGGACCACAGAAAGTAAGGTCTCAGATCTTTGACAGATTTGGGCAATTTTTCACGGAGATGAAACACCCAAACAGGAGGTAAAAACCACAGCTGAAACCTACCTTTCAAGGCAGAAGAGCCTCTTTCTCTGATCTACTTCTTAAGAAACTTCTCAGGGTGACATATAAAAAAGTACCACCTCTTTCTGTGGGCTTAATCTTTGCATTTGCAGCTGACAAGGGCAAAGCTCCTCACAAGCTCACTCAGGAGAAAATAACATTTAGCACTTGAATAGCTACTTACCTTTGCCCATGCATAACTGGATGTAGTGAAATCTGGGATCGTTACAAAGTGTTTGTCTAAGCATACAGAAATTTGGGGTCAGCTCCCTACTCATCCACAGCCTGCCTTGCATGACTTTGAGAACTCCCATAGGCGCAGAGCTTCAAAGTTATTTAAGAATCTGCTTACAGTTTAAATGCCTACTTTCCTCTGGATCCCATTTCACCTACATACCTTTGAAGATCAAGGCTTTACCCACTCTGTTTCAGTTTCCCATCTGTAAGATAGAGTCAGTATTCCCTGACCTTATGGCAGGGTAAGGAAGATAAATGAAGCATGACTGGTAACTTGCTCCACAACTCAACAGGCAGCCTGGAGACTGGGGAAGCTCTGCATGCTATTTTTATCAGTACTTCAAACACTTTAATTACCTGCATGCATACTGCCCAAGATGGCTGGGTATATTTAAATCAAAATAAAAGAAATGCAAGATGGCAAAGTTAAATGAACAACCATGAATTCCCTGTGAAATAAGGGGGTGATGTAGTTCATGGAAAACTACTTGCCGCCCTTCACAGTTTGGTCTTCCCATGCTTACAGCAGGGATCGTAGGAAATGCTTTACCACAGCTGCCCTGTGGTGAAAGGCTTTAGTGGTGGATGCTGTGCAGGCACACGGAGCCCAGGGAAAATGCAGAAGAAGAAGTAAGAATGTGTCACTACGTACTGTCTTCTTCATTGAGATGGAGCTTACTTGGATGACTGGGATTTGTAAGACTTTATCAGGATATTTATGGTTTGCATTAGCCAAATATACACACAATCCTGTGCTCCTTTCCTTGTTATTCAGTTTGCCATGGGTGAAAAGGTAATGATTTGTCCCGAAGAGGCTGTAAAAGGAACAAAAGGACTTTTAGTCACCAAGTGAATATAGACCATGGCTAAGAAGTGCAGCCCTACAGAGACTTAGTCTCTGAGAGGGAGGGACGCTGTGATGGAGGACAAAACTCTTGGACTCAGATCTGATGTCTGCCGGCTGTAAGAGCGGGAGTGAAAGGTAAGCTGCCCTCTTAGCCAAGGGTAACTATGCACACACCCCATGAAATGAAAATAAAAATGGAGGTTAATGTGACATTTAGTACATGACCTCCTCTTTTTCCGTGTTAAATCTTTTCTCCTACAGGTCTGGGTCATCCTCAGTTTCTCATGATAGGAGCTGTCTCAAGTTGTAGGAATGTTCTCTTCTCCTGGCATGTGGTCCTGCTCTCCAGTGTGGAGTCAGGTATTACTTTAATTAACAGCAATGGTAACTGTGACTACCAAAAGGAGAGAAGGCCAGCTAAGAGCACCATTTAATATAAAAATAAATTAGATCTCAGGAAATGGGACCACAAGTACGTAATACTTTACAGACAGACGCTGCTAAGCCGACAGCTCCCCTGACCCAAAGAGATTAATTTAATGCATGTGTGGCACTCCCCTTTTAAAACATCACTCATACGTGCACAGTGTCCTCCTCTATTCGCTTGACTTTGTGCCAGAGTGAGAGAGAGGACAGCCAAGTTGCCTAGCTTTAAGAAAAATAGACCTTCAAACACACTATCACCAGCTTTCTACACTAGCATATTTTGTAGCAGGGCTGGTAAACCCTAAACCCATAGGCCAATTTGTGTTTTAATTCATGCAGCAAATGGCCTTGTGACAAACTCAGTATTAACTCATTTATCATCATCTCTTTTTTTCTGCCCAGCTCACCAGCTACAGCTTTATTTGCAGGCTAAATGCTGAGCTGTAGATAGCTTGAGAGGCAGAATTTGAAATGAAAAATGAACGCACCTTAAAAACTTAGTACCTTGAGTGGTGATCTTGTCAAGCTTTACAAACTAAGCAGAATTGGTTTAGGCCTGCACTGAAAGGAGAGCTATCGAGAGGGAGAGGAAAAAGAAATCAGAAGGTGACATTCAGTTTTACTTTCACCCAGAGAGCAGAGGGAGTTCTCTGGTGTATCCCTGGGCAGATCCTGAAGCAAAGCCATGGGCTGGAGCACGTTAATGCTGTTAACTTTGGTACTCAAGGCATGAAAGGAGAGCTTGGCATTGATGCCTTTTATGATTACATTTATGATTGCTGTTTTTTTTCACCATCTCCTTTCTCATCGCATCCTCCTTCTGCAGTATTTGCAGGTGAGACGGTTTCTGACTGGTGAGGCAACAGTACTCATGTCTACAGGAAAGTCCAGTGCTGCCCATCTGAAGCATCTTATGCACTTGTGTGTCTGTTTTCTACTAAAATAAAGGAACAATGCAGCTGCTGCAGAGCTGAAACACTATGAACTTGTTCGTCTTAGAAAGAAAATGGACTAGAGACAAGGAACAATGCAAAAAGAAAGAAAAATAAATGTAGAAATGTGGTGATGATTGCAAGCATACACAAGACTGAAAAGAAAGAAATACCATTGCTTAGACAATTCTATTTTTTTATTTTATTTTTTCTTTTTAACCATATTTAGATTTTGTACGATAAAATCAGCCTCTTTGTTGTCATAAGCCCATCCCCACGTCTTAGCCTGGTTTCCTGTGAAACCAAAGATTATATGACCTGTCTCCCAGAAACTCCTCCACCCTTTTCTCCCAGTGCATTTCAACCCTTTATAATTTCCAACTGTTTTAAAGACGGGAGAGAGAAACTCACACAAGCTTCCTGAGAGCCAGTGTCCAGAAAGAGGAAGGAGAACTGAATGAATGAGAACCTCCAGTGAGGAAAAGCTGCAGTGGGAATTCATCTTCTGAAATGGCATGGCACGAGCATGTACCCACCAGCTGGCCATGCAGCAGAAGACACAAGCCAACCAGCCAGTGCCTGCCGTGTCCCTGGGCAGGGCATGCCTGCCACACCAGCTGCCACTTGCCCAGCCAGCAATGAGGAAAGCTGGGAGGGGAGCTGAAATATTTGTCTAGGGTGGAAGTCCTGGTATCTGTGGGCACTACCAGGATCAGAGAGAGGGGGCTCATGTGAAAAGACAAACCCATACTCTTTAGAAATTTGGGCACTTAGTTCCACTGGATTGATTTAGTTAAATAATTGTTCAATATTTGCCACCAGCACAAAATCCTCATGACAGTTTTAAGACCAAGGTGCCAAAATGCTCAAGTCTGATGGTGCCTAGACATCAGACTGGTGGCAGGTGCCAAATCTACAGGTGAATTATAACTCTGAAAATCAAGCTCCTTACAAACAGAGTGGGAACAAGCCCCAGACCTTTAAAGCATTTTACCTGGTAAGCACTTTGTTGTGACTGTTCGGGTCCTCTCCACTGATCAGTTCAGCCTCAGATGCTGCTCTCCAATTTATTTATAATTTTGTTACTGTTAGGAATTAAAACTTTACCCTGGGGGAAGTTTTATCTCATTGTGGGGATGGACCTTTGTCCCTATTAGTGCTGTCGCATGAAAACAGGTTTTTCCCTGATATTCTTTACAATTAACTACCACTGCTACTTAGCAGAAAAACAACAAAACCTTCTTGCAAGTAGAAAAGGCTAAAACCTCTGTAGTCCCCAGATTTTGCATGACGCTATATCCCTTCCCAGAAGTCTGTTTCCTATTTTCACAAAAGTCAAGAGGTATTTAAATCAACTATTGTAGCCTATACCAAGCCAGCATCTCTGGCATGTACACTTTTATGAAACAGGCTAACAACAAAATGCTACTGCCTCATAAAATTAAAGAGGATGGATGGTCTCGGTAATAGACATGACTCCAATTCTTACCAGCTTCCTCAGCAAATCAAGTTATGTCACTGAGGTAACTTTTCAGCATTTGCCACTAACAGGAACAGCAAAGTCCCCGGGGAGTTGATCTGGCATAATAGCTGACAAGAAACACATGGGGCAATTGGTCATGAAAAAAAGCCCACAGAGGTAAATTGCCTGCTCAAACATCTTGGGGAAAGTCCTTAGAATAACATAGAAAAAAAATACTAAAATGCAGACTTTGAGTTATTACCTCTCCCAACTCAGAAAATTATAATGAGGCAACAGAGGGAATCCCTCCGTGCACCTGACCCCAGTGGAGACATCTATAAACACCAAGCCATCTGCATGAGAAGTGAACCTCAGCAAAAAAGGAAATAAGTTTTTGCAGGTGCTGTGAGTTAAATGGGGGACAGACAGAGGTCTGGGTGGTGCTATGGGAAGCAGCAAGAGCAGGCACCTGGGTGTGAAAGGCGGGAAGAGGCTGAGGCAGGGGAAGGGGACCTTGCTCTTTCCTCAGCAAAGAGGCAAGCCCAGCTGTGTGCTTGAGCAGCTCTCCCCACAGCAGCAATTCCATCCATTATAGTTCACAGCTGCTGCTAAAGCAGTGGGTGGTGGGGAGAATCCAAGACAGTGTTATGAACTTCTTTAGAGCACAATGGTGCTGCTAAGGTATCATATGTTTTTATCTTTACAAAACTGCTACCCTGTGTAAGAGATCCTGACACCATCATGGGAGGTATAGAAAGGTATCTGATGGCATAACAAGCCCAGAGAAAGAGAGACGTTATCACTTCATAAGCTGTTAAATGAAGCTTTTGCAGAGTGTAAGGTTTTCCTGGGTGAGTACATGACATTTTTCAGTCTTTACCTTCCAGACATTGGGGAAAAAAATAATAGTTAAAAAAGTTTAAGTCATTTTGACTTGACAAAACATGGCTTTCAACTAATGCAAGTTCTCCTTCAGTGTGTTTTGTCCCTATTTTTTGACTTAGCAGATAACAAAAATTGTAAGGAGCTAACAAAGCCCTCTTGCCTATGGATTTGCATCTCAATGCAAATCTTCTAGAAGAGCTCTCTGCTGTATCATAATTTTTGCTCAGGGAGCTACTTTCCATCCTTACCTTAGACCCAAGGCACAAAGAGAATTGGCAAGGGTTCTAGTTTAAGGCAAAGCAGGTCACAAAGTGTGTGACTGCATCATTGGCTATAAAAGCATCATATTTCTAGTGTGGTCTCTTCCTTTGTGATGATTTATATCTGTTTTCTCCTATCCTTACATAGTCAACAAATATTTCAACAACATGCAGCACCTGAGACATGGCTCCCCCTGAAAGAGAGCCTGCCACATAACAAGGTAAGAAGCGCAGCGTGCATTTTGAGGATGAAATTTCCAAAACGATCTCAAAGATTCAGATACATGTCCATTGAATACAGTATATATATATCTAAAATCCTGGTTTCACTTTGGAGATCTAGGCCTTTCTTTTTTTCTTTTTTTCTTTTTTTTTTTTCTTTTTTCAAAACAGGACTGTGGTTTTTCACTGTTACTAGGCTGCAATTTTCTTCTGCATCTTTTCTGGAAAAAAATCAGATTTTCTTATAACTCTGCTTATCTGCATAATACACAGGATATACTGAGATATTTATCTTTTTTAAAAGAACAACAATTAGTTTTGGACAGGGAGCAATTGGTTTTGGCTTTGCTTATGGAAATATCTTTAAAAGAACTGTGCGGAGTGATAAATTTGGCTTATGAGATACGGCTTGAGGTATAGACAAAGGGAGGGGAAATTTGTGACGTGTTCAGTCCAGGTAATATCCCAATTCACATGCATTAAAATAAGTTTCTTGAAAGCTACATTGAAAGGCTGTTTGGGGGCACCTCTTTAGTTGGATATTGTTTGCGTGTACGTGTGCACCTTGGCAGAAGTACTTTCCCATCAATGTCTCCTGGCTGTACGTTGAGGAACCTCAGCCGGCAAAGGAAAACTTGAAAGGTTTGCTGTGAACAGCTTTGTTCGAAACTCATGTCAGTCACTGTTAATAACACAAAACAGAACAAACCAAAAAGCCCAACAAATTCAGAAGGGCATGAGGAGTCTCGCTCAAAACAATCGCTGGACCTGGGACAGAAAAAAATCACTGGGAAAGCATAATCTGAGCCAAGCACACATTCGAATCAGGCCACTTCTGCTGTCCGTGAATAGAGGCCACGAATGAAAGCTGTTGTTAGCAAAAAGACAAATCTTTACTAAGCAGCATCATGTCCTGCAAATATCAGGCATTTAATACATCTCAGAGAAGGACTGAAAAGCATTTTGCAAAACACAGATAAAGCCTCATCATATTCAGAAAGGCAATCAGTGCAATTCATAGAGGAAAAAGCTGTTGAGAGATGATGTTTCTTGACAGTGGTCATACATTACCATCAGTCAGTAGTTCTCTACCATATCATGACTGATTTCCTGAACCCTCTGGAAACAGAAACTGTGTTACCCTACCATGTTTTACCTCCTATGAAGCTTTTCCATATAAACTTTGACTTTGAGGCACCCATGGCAGGCTCTTCCATTCGCTGCATATCCATCACAAGCCCAAGTCTGCCCTTGCAGACCAAGATCCCAAGGTCCCCAAGATCTCCAGAAGAGGTCATACAACCTTCACTGCTCAACTGCTCCCAGAAGAAAGTGCTAATCTAACAGAAGCTATTTAATTTACTCTCTTAATCAATATATCAGGAATATAAAATACCATTTAACTAACCAACACAGGAAGGATTTATAGCAGCACTAGGTACTATAGAGGAATATTAAATAACCAGGCTCTTCCTTGAACCAGAATTTAGACCCCAGTCCCTCAAAGGATGAAATATGTGGTTGTCTGCATCTTCACTTACTGGAACTGAAGTGTGCTGTTGAGTCATTAATAAATCAGGATGAATTTAACTATACTTCTGTCAGTTTCATTTTAAAACCAGCTGATAACTATTTTGACCATATATTATAATCTGTATTGTTGTATTATTCACAGCTATTGTTTACCACAGCATCACAGATGACTGCTCAGTGGTGACAGTGCACTAAACATGCTCTTTGCTTCTGCCCACCCCTTCCTGGGGGCCGGAGTGACATGTTCATGCTGGGGGCAGCCAAAAGCACAGGCATGGCGAGCGCTCATTAAGCTGCACTAATTCACTCCCTGCCTCTCCTGTGGCCGTGCCTCAAGCCCTGCTGTGTGGTTAGCCCAAGATCATACAGAAATTTTGTGGCAGAAAAAGAAACAGGTTGTGGGACTTCCCTGGATGGTGAAAGCGTTCTCATCGCAGCATCGTCCTTTGTTTGTAATCGTCTCAAAGGAAACCTGGACAGAGGCAACGCTGGCAACTCCGATGATTATAAAACATTACAGTGAGGTTACCAAGACCTCCGTTTTTCATACCTCTCCCCTAGTGCTGCTACATCTTCCCCGTAAATCTTCAGTTCAGTACCCAAATTCTTCCCTGATGGTCTGAATTAAAACTGGGAGCAAGGCAATAGATACTGGAATACGAGTCTCTAAGTATATTTGTTCAAACTAATTCATCCCCTTTCTTTTGTGTCCTTGACACTGAGATAGGGTGGAAGAAAATGTGTCATTTGATGACACATTACTTTTCCCCATCTCAATCCATCTTCCCCAATGCTTATTCAATAGTTACATGACTTGAATTCATCACGTCAAGTGTACGCTAAAATTGAATTAAAACAATTTGAGTCAGAAAGCATGCAGATGCTCATATGTTTCCCATAGCTAAGAACATCCTGTTACAGTAACACAGCTGCAAATTTTGAAACATTTAAAAAGAAAATTGCTTTACATGGGGGAAGGGAAGGAGAGGAAAGATGCCTGAATTTAAGCAATTCATGTTCTGCATTATGCTTGCTGGTATATTTTTGAAGTTTTAGAAACGGGAATGCTGGGTAGAAAGGAGGAAAATTCCATTAGTGTCTCCATAAACTGTTTTAAAGATGCTCTGTAAAGTGCTTCAGCACTGAAGAGCATTCTTCTAGCCACGTTCTGCAGCGGTAAATTAGACACATTCTTCTTCCACTGAGAATTCAAAATAGAATTAAAGAACACGTGTACAAAGGCTTTAAGAACGGGATTTCTAATCAAATCTAGGTGACAAAAAAAAAAAAAACAAAACAAAAAAACAAAAACAAAACAGTGCTAGGGTCAGATTCTCAGCTAGTGCAAACTGGTGGTATGATAAAGCTGAGATCCTGACCATGGATTTCTGATAAATTTCAGTTGTCATTTTTACATGTATTTACATGAGAGCAGAGACAGGTTACTTGGATTTACTGTTTATTTAATGGCATGAAGAGCTGACCCAAGGCAGAACTCAGAAGAATATTCTGAGCAGAATTATACCAGGGAAAAGGATCTGACAGTAAATAATATTTGCAATCGAGTCCTCCTCCGCATAACTACACAGTTCTATAACAGATACAGCAGCAGTAATCATGATGCAAAGTTTGCCTTCTTGGACTTTACTCTGAGCCTTCTCTCCTTATGGTAAAATGAGAAGCCCACTTTTTTGGCATGTTCAAGCCTTTGCCTCTGCATTGTGTCTGTGAGCAAGGGTGTCATTTACTTCTGTCAGTTCTTTAGTGCTGACACGTTATAATAATCCACGTATAGCTGCTTATTCATTTTGCATTGCATGCATATAAATAGCAAAGTAACAAGGCATTCTTCTTGCATAACTTCTTATTTGTGCTACACAGAATCACTGTCAGGAGAATGCAGGTGAAAATCTTGGCTTCGGCAAAAACAACAGGTCTTTTGTCCTTGTTCTCAGAGGTAGCACAAGAGAAAGTTGAAAAATTCCATTTCAGCTCTCCATAGGAAAACTGCTGTGGAGTTATGCTGTCTTTCGTGATACTTATCAGTGTGTTTCCCTTTCACAGGCTGCAAGTGAAAGAAGAGATTGAAAAACTGAAAAGGCTGGGAACCTGTGGGAGTCTCCAGCCCTTTGCCCCTCTTTATTCTTCCAGTAGTAAACAGGTACTCAACCAGGCAAGTCTTTTGTCCACATCTTTGTTCTTTCCAGCTAAACGGTAGCAGCTGAGAGAACTGTTCATAAGGTTCACTCATCCATCGTAAGAGAAAAATAAAAGTGTCCAAATCACTGCTGTAAGCATCTCCTCATTCCTACAGCCACAAAAATGGAGTACAGGGTCTTCCGTAAGAAAATGACATCATATGCATGCTTTTTAAAAGCAGTTTTTTTATTGTTATTATTTATTTGCAGGGAGTTGCATATGGCCCCTGAGAAGCGATCTGTAGAACCCAACTAGACTGGATGGTTGTGTGTCCATTTCAGCTGGAGGAGTTCCCTTGGCCCCAGAGGATTTGGCCTTGTAAATGAAGAATGAGAGCGTGTCCCACTGACACAGGTATGATTGTAACTCTGGAGGTTACAAGGCCTTTGGAAATGGACCGGACCATCCAGACCAAAACCTTCTTTTTTTCTTTGGAAAATACATCATGGGATCTTTAGTCATTGCGTATCTCCAGGACAAGGATGCCTGGCATCGCATGACAAGAACAAATGCAAGACTCAGAGATCTTGCACAGCTGACACACATTAAATCATCAACTTGACCTGCGAATACACCCAGGATTAATCCCTAAAGGCATTTTTATCCAACTTCTAACTTGCCTTGATATCAATTAATTTGGGACATATAACAAGATCACAGCAGGAGATGAAATGGCTGTATCTTCACATGCCCCAATTCTTAACTATTGAACTTTCTAATTAAAAAGAGCATAAATAAAGAAGACATCCAAGAGCTTCTAAGTTCTTTTAATTAGAACATACAAATAAAGCCACACAAGAACATCCAGAGAAATGACAGTAATGCTAAACAAATGTGGATTCATGAAACAGTTGCTCACAGCACAGCTGGAGCTCCCTTTTTATTCATATAGATTAGGATAAAAATTATCATTGTGTGTAAGTGAAAATCATGGCAAAAACTTTATTAAACTGAAATACCTGAAAGCCAGCACTTAATTCCTTATGTGGGTGCTTTCATAAAAAAGGGTTAACTTTCAGTGCTGTAGAGAAGAATCACTTGGCTAAAAGGAGGCAGTAAATAGGACCTGACATGTCCTGGGTTATCTGATCTGGCCTTGAGAATGTCCAGATCAGATTCCAGAAAGTTTAGGTCCCCTTCAGATCCCATCTCATTTCCGCTACCCTAGGTAGTTATCTTGCATAACCTAGAACTTCTCATACTAGACACTTATGTTTATGCAACTGAATCATTTCCATAAAACAGCACTTCATCTTCAGGCAATGCTGGTAACTCAAGACTTTTGGAAAACCAATATTGGTTCCTGGCCAAAGGAATTGATTACTGCAGACAATTTTTTCGAAGTAAAAACAATTATGCATATACTTCAATTACTGTCAATCTATAACTTCCCCAAAAAACACGGTTCATTCTAGCATAGGTTTGTATCTCCCAAAGTACAGTTATGTTCTCCATTGGAGGACATACTTAATTTTTTTGCCTGGAAATTAAAAAACTGATATGAAAATGGTCTCTGATGTCATGAGTAGCATGGAGACAGTGAAAGGGTGGACAACTGCCAGATACCTTTTCCAACCAAATTGAAGGAATAACAAAAATAGCAAGTACCAGTTGGGTGGGGCAAGAAAAAAAAAAAAAAAGAAAATAAAAGAAAAAAGGAAATAATTCATTATATACCATATTTACAGGCAGCTGTAGATAGAAGCCATTATATGATTTCAAAACTTAACTAGACTTTAGTGGAAGAGAAACCAGACAGGCATTACAAAGAAAAGAATCCAGAAGGCACCTTTACCTCCAGAAATTTCTGAACCAGAAGTCTCAGGAAACTGGGAAAGTATCCTTGGGAAATATCAGGATATGATTATCCTAGTCTTAATCTCTTTTTTTGCATCCAGTTCAGATAAATATTGGGAAGAGGATCCTGAGCTGGTAGATCTTTTCTGATAATGAAGAGTCTTACATTATCAAAATGCTTGTGTAATAAATGCTACAAGTGCTCACTGGGAAGAAAGAAATACTGATGACAAAAATTAGCCAAATGTGTCTTGATTTCCTTTCTTCTTTTTTATTCCAGGTTATCTACATCATACGGTGCAAATATTCCAAGATCACAAAATACGTAAGACATTTTAGTGGAAGGAAATATCATCCACAACAATTTTTCCCCCCTTGATAGATGTCTCAGTTGTAAACAAACTTCTTGATATTTTTCTGACCCCACAGGTGACATTTTACATGTTGGTTTATTTTGTAAGTGACAGTAGAAGTATTATGGCACATGGGCGCAGCTGGGAACATGCATTAACCAGTGGGACTCCTCTGACCTGCCTTGACCAGCCAGCCTGCTGCAGGGCTTTCAGCAGACCAGGGAGAATGTGGCATTGTACTGCCAAGGCAGAGGACAGAGCTGGGGAAAAATCATGTGTGTCTCCTGCCCAACACTTGGGATTTGTCCGGTCCATGGCTCATTTCATTTGAATCCCTTTCTTTTCCAGAAAGCCAAACAAATCCTATTCCTACAAATGGGAGAGGATTAGGAACTGGTTACACCATGCAGACACTATGCTGGGTATTTCATAGTCTCTGGGACACATAGGAAGCTCTAGGAAATTTGAATTGATCTATTTCCCTTTTTTCTTCTGAAATAAGCAGTTCTTGCAATAATCCAACCTCTTCACCCAGGGATTATGACTAGTTCAATTTATATGCCTGTGCTACTAACCTGATTACCGGATGCCACTTCCACATCTGCCCCTTCATGTACATCCTCAACCCTAGATAATCCCTCTGCTAGTGCTCCACTGGGCAAACCTTTGACACATTTAGTGGAAAATTAATTCCCACAAGTTCAAGTGAAAAAGCTACTTGCTTCAACGCGGTCAGAACTGGACCCTGATCCCCAGAGGAAATGGCTACAGAGAGCGGTGTTTAAACTGCAGGAGGCAATCACCAAATTTGTGCTTATGCAGCACCTAGCACAACAGGGGTTCCCATTTCATTTGATTCCTACATGCAGCACTGTAATAGAAATAAATAATAATAAGATTGCAGCACTGATCTTGCTGTTCCCTGCCACTGTTTAATGAACTCTTATTATTATATTAAGGAAAACCAAGTGTGTATTCTGTAATTAGTCTCCTATCTGCCACATACCATAACTAGTCCTTACATTCTCCCTAATGATACAGATCCTAGCATGGGGGCTTACAAAAGCATTCCCCTTTAAAGACAGACTCTATATGTTTCACTTCTTTTAATTATCCTCATTTTTAAATATGTGAAACAACAGTACTTTTTGCATCTGGTCCTCCAATAATTTTATCTAACTGCTCCCCACACCCTCAGAAGGAAAATCTTTCATTTTAATTGCATATTAGACTTTATTTTCGTAGGGGCAGACAGCTCATTCCTCTAAGAAACAAAGCAGTCCAGCATTCACCGATTTAAGCGTAGGGTAGCTGCTGCTGCTGTCTGTGACACCTTTTAGATTCCCATGAATCTAAAATCTGCAAATTCCCCTGCGTAAGTCTAGAGCTCCTCTACCAGCATTAGCAGAATAGGATTGCTGGTACCGAAAAAGCCATGTTTGGTCTCTGATTTCCACTCTTGTAGCTCCTGCAGCTAAGCTTATCATCACTGGGAACGAGATATATGCCTATTTGTCAGTAAAGAAATAAAGAGAGTCTGACAACGTTGGAAAATCTGGTGTGCTATAAAATACCTGGCAATGCAAAGCATGATTATATATGCAAGCAGCTCCTAAAAATACCATAGCTCTTAACGGAGGGTTCATTACCGTGACAGATGAAATAGGTTTTCCCCAAGACAAGCAACATCTACATTACAGTAAAGAAATTAATTCTGGTTATTTTGACTAAAAAGAGGGGAGGGAAGAGGAAAGTGAAGAGCAGACAGGAATAAAGACACTAGACAAAAGGAATGAAATAGCCTCTGGTGAGAAAATCGCCTCATTAGGTGTCATGGGCTTATTGGTGCCTGTGTGATGCCTGTATCTAAAACTTCTGCCAATAAGTCTGCAGTACTCACAATGTATTACTGACTGTTTCCTGGCAGACGGCATCAACTATCTCTGTCTCTCCCCATAAGGCCAGTCTGTCCAGGTGCTTTTCCCACAGCCTTTTCTAGAGAAATGGGAAAACGGTGTCAGTCAGAAGGTCCTAACTTGGAGGAGAAAGATCAAAAGCCCAAAGAACCAGCACAGGTTGACGTGATGGGGCCCAATGTGGCCAACGATGCTCTTAACCAGAGGAAGCGCTGCTGCACGCACTGTCACAAGGCCGTGAATCATTCCCTAAGGAAAGCCAGACACTCTTGCAGCCAAAAATCATCTTTGTCTTTGAATCTTTGTCTTCTTCCCCAGTGGCCTTCCTACGCTTTCGCACTTGCATCTGGGCAGGCTTTGCCAGTACAGTGTATTTCCCTTGAGGAATCAAGACCTGCTCTGTTAACAGAAACGAGCAGCTGGTCTTCCACCAGGAGGGATTGCCAGCAAACAAAAGGATTTTCCAGCATTTCCCACTAAAATGACTTTTGGCAGGAAAATAAGAATCATTCACAATGGAGCCATTTTTAAGCGGTGCCTGTACCAATTTCAACAGGAACAAAACATACGATTAAAATGAAGAAGGCAGAGACACACAGCACAAAGAGATTGGTCTATAAGCCCCTCCACCAGCCAGGCTCTCCTCGGTCTCTCCAGCTTCCCGTGGGAATTGCTCCACTTTGCATACATAACCATTGCCAGCCCGAAGAAGAGAGACAGAGAGATGCTGAGCATTTGCTACCATGGCCTTTTTTATTCCTCATCAACACCAGGTACTGTCACACATGCCCACCACCTGTGACATGGTTCCACGCTTCCCGTGTTTAGCTTAGGGTTATCTTCACCCAGCTTTTGTGGTTCTTCAGTTTTAGCTAAGAAATTACAGCTTGAAGGTCACGTCCACGATTTGAACCAGACAGAGAAGGAAGCAGAATTTCAGGTCTCCTCTCCTATCATTATCGCACCACCTGAGAAGGCTCCTCTCTGAAAAGCTTCGTTAGTTCTGAGGAGAGGCAGGGAAATCTGGCTTCCCACTGACTTTCCCAAGTGGGAAATCACTTCTGTAGCAGCTTTAGTTTCTTCTAGATCAACATTAGCAACTAGATTCCAGTGTAGTCTGGTTTCACATTCTAGATGTCCTTTCCAGTATTTTCTAGCTTTGAGCACAACCACTTGTTTTACTCTAGTAGTAGCCATTACAATTTCTCTTTATTTAACAAATTTACATGAAAATCATATGGTTTCTTGATTTCTCCTCATGACAGCAAAACATCTCAAGAAACAAGGACTTTTTTTTAAAAAAATCTAGTGTTGACCAATGATGCTTAACTTTTTGTCTGGAAAGTGTTGCTTATCAAGTTGCATTGGGATAAAAAGGCTCTAAGCTATAGATCCTATAAGCTATACAACAAGAATAGTGTGGCCAGCAGGTCGAGGGAGGTCATCCTCCCCCTCTACTCTGCCTTGGTGAGGCCACATCTGCAGTACTGTGTCCAGTTCTGGGCTCCCCGGTTCAAGAAGGACAGGGAACTGCTGGAGAGGGGACAGCAAATGGCTACCAAGATGATTAGGGGACTGGAACACCTCTCCTGTGAAGAAAGGCTGAGGGATTTGGGTCTCTTCAGTCTGGAAAAAAGATGACTCAGGGGGGTTCTTGTCAACGCTTATAAATACTTAAAGGGTGGGTGTCAGGAGGATGGGGCCAGGCTCTTTTCAGTGGTGCCTGGCGACAGGACAAGAGGTAATGGGCACAAACTTGAACATAGGAAGTTCCACCTAAACATGAGGAGGAACTTCTTTACCTTGAGGGTGGCAGAGCCCTGGAACAGGCTGCCCAGAGGGGTGGTGGAGTCTCCGTCTCTGGAGACATTCAAAACCCGCCTGGATGCGTTCCTGTGCAACCTGCTCTGGGTGACCCTGCTCTGGCAGGGGGGTTGGACTAGATGATCTCCAGAGGTCCCTTCCAACCCCTACCATTCTGTGATTCTGTGATCCTTCTCTAACGGATCTCTGGTGTATGGGCAACACAGTGAATCTGTTCAGTAAATCTAAAGTTGCCTGGAAGACCTGAATTCACTGGACACCCAATGGATGCTGTTTGCATTGTACATGCAACACTAGTTCTGTTTTGAGCTCAGGAGCAAAAATGAACGGTTAACCTTGTTCTTCGGAGTATTTTGGGGCGAGGCTGAGAGCAGTAGGGGAAATTAACTGTTCCAGTTGCAGTAACCAGCTCCTCACTCCTGTTTTTCCGGTTTGCCAGACAAACAGCTATCATATGGTAGGGATGGGACCAAACAAAGAAGGCTAGATGTATAGACCCACTGTATAAATATAGTATTTTGTTGCTGCACAACTTTTTCTTAACAATTTCTTGTCCGTTGCAGCAACACTAACCAAGCAAACCAGGAGACTGCTCCAGAGCTTCATCCTACCAATGCTCACAGTCACTCTCCTACAATCTGCCTACATCTTCCCTTCAGTAATTCCAGCCCGTTACAGATAATTATACCACCTTGTACCATCCTCTGTAATTCCCCTTCCTCCTTGCTGTTTACAGTTTTCCGAGATGCGTGGGTTGCCCACAGCAAGAACTTCACTCTGCCTCATTAACATTTAAAACCTCCAGCAAGATGTTTACAAGGTTACTTTTCTTTTAAGCCAGGCTAAAGTATGAGTTTTTCTATGCAGTTACATATTAAGAGAATTCAAAAATACAGATATTGACAGGAAAATGTAAGACATAACAAAAGCAATAAAAAGAATTTCCAGTATTGCTAAAATGCAGCGTAGGTTTTCTGTATTTTTGTCTCTCAATTGGCTGGCTTGATTGCTATCGTTAAATTTTGTTTTCCAGCATCAAATAAGAGGGCATTGGTGCATTTTGTTCTATGTTATAGGCTGTCTGTGGTCAAGTTACACTCTGCGTGGAGAATCAAGCCTGAATTGTGATGTATACTAACCACTTTATAAAAAGATACAAGAAATTCCATTAGCTCTGTTTGTGCTACCGGTCTGGGACTTTCCTAACTTGGTGGAAAACAAACTCCAGTTGTTTGAGTTATGCAAAGAGTTTGCTATTAAGGGTGTTCTGGAACAAAAGAAAAGCCCTACTGAAAAACAAACTCTACATGAGACACCCACATTCTGTGTTTCAACATCTCCCATCAAAAATTAAACCTAACTTCAGAGAAGGAATAGTCTGAAACCAGAGGCATTTTCCCATACAAATATAGCCCTGTTTTCCATAAATCCTTGAATGTCTTATGCCACACAGGTGTTCAGCTGTTACATGAAAGTGCAATGAAGAACACCTGCCCAGCAGAGATGCATGCCAGCAGCTCCAGCTGGCGGACGCACACAGCTCATCAGATGTTGCCCACTGTGGCAGTAGTAAAAGGGAGGAGAAAGTTTCCACACTTCCCAAGGAAATCCAACTGTGGGAAGCAAATAAACAGTCAGCCAAGGAAGGAAGCAAGCACATGAAGGTCAGCCATGATCCACAGCATGCTGAAAATGTCTGTGATCTGCACAATCACAAGCCCAGCAAGCAACAGACAGACAAAACCCTTCTAGCTTAAATGTCATTGGTCTGCAACTGGATTGCATGAGCTGGTGATCCGCTTGCCAGGAAGAGGAAAAAGAAGCCTCACTTTTTTGACGCCACAGCTCAGAAGTTCAGCTCTGACACTAATTTACAGTATTTGCAGCAGGGTTTGTAAAAAATAAGTTCTTTCTCTCTTAAAATGTTGACAATAGGGATTGTTTTCCTTTTTCAAATAGAAACCCTGCAAGGTGTGGGGAGAAGTACAGATGAAAGACACCAAGGACTCAATGCACTTACCCATACGTGGGTGTCTGGTGCCACTAGAGGTGTCCAAGGGCCTTGAGATATCTGCAGGACTAGCTGATACGGCACAGGATCGAAGCCTTCCTGAGGGGGCAAATGGGGGCAGCCACGATGCCCTAGGGCATCTCACATGGTCCATATGCTTGAATCTGATACAAATGGAGGAGATCACCTCACCTATCTATAAATGTCTGTATCTGAGCAAATTTCTTTGGCTTTTTTTACAGACCGTGAAGAGAAACAGGTGCATTTAGATCATAGCTTTCACAGCTTCTCTGCCCTATTTTAGGGTGAGAGAATTCTTCCCCAAAAGACCTGTTTCTCTTCATTGATTAGACAGGAAGCTCAGATGTGGGATGGGCCTGACTAGAGATGGGATATCTAAATTGCAAGCACATAACATCACCTGAGCATTGTTTGCCACTGATGGCTACAAAAGGTGAAGGCACAGCTCTTAGTCCCTTCTAGTTGAAGAAAGGCTTGTCATATAGCCAGCAAGTTTAGTGTCATACATGTCACAGTAGATGCTTGCCTTTCCTGAGACGAATCGTACCTTTGCATTCACTCAGGTGAATATTGCCTAAGGCTTGGTCTAAGCCTGGGGCAAGAAAAAAAGTACCAGGAAGAGTAAAGATTTGCAACTAAGGGAAAATGAGTAAGTGCTGCTGGAGTCTCTGAGGTCCAACATTATAAATTAAAGGGGTGAGTGCTGACACTCTGTAGCTCTAAGTGGTACATGAGCCCTTCTTTAGGTTGGGAACTCCAGAGAAAGTTTATGGGAAAGAAAAAGGAGCAAGAAAAAAAGAGAGGAAAGCTGATCTCTGACCACTCCCTTTCCTGAAAGCGCCCACATTCAAAGTGAAGTTCTGCTGCTCCTGCATCTCTGTGTTCTCACCCTACCAAAAAGTTTGGGTCAAAGTTCAGAGTAAATCGGCTTTTTTAATGAATCGTTTAGTACTTGCAAAATAGTAAAACATCCCACAGCATTAATTTAGCAGTGATTAATGTTCCATAAAAGATTTCTGCATATATGGATATCTCGTGCAATATTTATCACAGCCCCACAAGTGGCTGGGTCAGCACTTTTATGATGAACCTCTACAGCCTCTAATCATAATACCTCTCAGACGGGTATAAATCAGGAATAGTGTGGAAAGGAGGGTCCTAATCTATTCCTCCCCTGTGCAGGAGGGTTACAATGTTACAGAAATAGTAAATGTGCAATATTTCACAGTTGTAAACTTAGAAAAATAGTCCTGAGGTTGCTTTTTATTCTTCCTCGTCAAGACTTTAGTGGAGAGGAGAGCTAGTGTCCACTTCATTTCACTCACTGAGTAAAGGAATGAATTTTCTGTCATTAGGGCTCCTAATCTGGAAGGCTCCTGCATTCTCACTAAGGAGATTTAGTTGGAGAAGTTTAAATTGAGATTCAGTAATTAACTGCACACGCTCTCCTGGTGCATTTCAGGGTTTCCTTGAGAAGGCTGTCCTAGCACACTCCCACTTCAACCTGACTCCTGGACAGAATAGATGGGGTTTAAGATATGTGTGTGAGGGTCATGTCAGCATCTCATTCCTTCCAGAGAAAAATTGTAACATACCTCAGTTTCCTCTATCCATTGCATGAGAAAACATAGAAAATAATTGTGATCTGAGGTTGGATTACACAGCTTCTCAAGGTTTTCTGTCAGACCTGGATGTCCAGGCAACTATTTTTTTTTTTTCTCCTTGCAAATATAATAACTTTGTTTTCTAGGGCAAATTCTTCTGAGATACTTAAAGGACAACTTTTCTCGGCTTTTCACCTAAAGGGCTTCTTATACCTAGGAAAAATGATCCTGAAACTACTAGCCTTGATACAGTTCAGGGATGCAGGTAAGTAGCTCTAGCACTTCCCTCGAAGCAGATCATTGCTTCGTGCAGCCTATCTTCAGTGCAATCCAGAGAATGATACTGATTTACCCACTCATCATTCCAAAAAGTAGGCTGGGAGCAGGTGCCAAAAATTTGCCCTGATGTTCTAATTATATACAAGCTGTTGTATTATATGTTGTATAAGAAGGATTTCCTGTGACCTCTTCCCTTATAAATCAATTTTATGAACTGTTTGCCTGCCAAACTCAGAGCAGCAGCAGTGCTAAAAGGTAGTCAGAGCTAGCAGGAGTCACCTGGCCACGGCTGTTACTAGCCATCAGGTTAAAGGGAATAGTAGGGAATAGTGATGCTCCTTCCTTGCAACACAGTGAGACCATCGCTGTGCTATCCTGGCTCTCTTCCTTCATGATTTCTCAAGAAAGGAGAAAGGAGAGGACAAGACTGTCATTTTATCGAGTTGCCACTTGGGCAGTGAGGGTTTGGTTTGCAGTAAGCGCACCGTGAGTTGCGCCGTGAGTACTTTCCCCATCTGTTCCTGGCTGAGCATGAGGGTGTGAGAGCACGGATGCCACCCGGGAGGCTGCCAGCTCCAGACTGAGACGCCTCAATGGAAACATCTACAGCGGAGGTGTCTGTCTGGGAGCAACGTGCGGAAACCCAGCGCAGTTGAGGGAGTTTATGAAGCGATTCTGCTCACCCACACTAGTATCTGCCAGCCCCACAGAGACGCTTCTGATATCCAAGGGCATTTCACATAACATTAGGTGTATGTGTAGACAAATTCAGACCTGGGTCTCTATTCAGTATGAGAGTGCAGACACCTAGAGTACACTGTAGACATCCAAATGTCTGAATCTGAAGCTGAATCATACCCCTGGGGCTCAGTTCAGGTGCCTAAATATAGGCTGCTAGTGCCATCTAGATGCTCTGAAGCGTCTGAGGACCTTTGAGTGAGCCACATCCGTCTGGACGGGCAGCTAGAGGCTGGGCTGGAGACCCCAAGGCAGCTCTGGTGGCTCAGAGAGCTGAATAGTGCCCCGAGCTTCTTCGGTCAGTGGAGTCAGCATTGAGGCCAGTTGCAGAGCTATCCAAAGGTTTTCTGTTTGGGAGGTTTGGGTCCCTTCATCTTTTATTCTTAAGCACTGTGAATTTAGCTACTTGCATTTGCATATTAAGGAGGTACCTTAGCTTCACTTCATTTATTTTCCACAGGAAAGTTGAAAGCAATAGTCTGCACCGTGGGTTGTTAAAAATGAACTATTTCCTTTGGGTGTCAAATAACCCCCTTCCTTAGAAATGAAAAGGTTTCCAACAAAGTGTAAAATTAATACAGTTTCTTTTTCCTCTTCATGTCTTTTCTCTTTGTCTCATCCTTTCTTTTTCAGTGATGAAATGGAACCAAAAAGAAGAGGAAACAGAAGCTGGGATCACAGGAGAAAGCATAGAGCCCGCGATAAAATGAGGGAGGAAACTGTGGAAAGCAAATGCTTTTCTAAACTCTTCAGATCAATCACAACAACAAAAATTTCTTTCCAGAGCCCACTGAACAGCAGTGGTTTCAGTTGTCTGCTTGGTTTGTGAAAGGAATTTTTTTAACAAATTTGCAGCTACTTTCAGACTCAATTAATCAACATTCAGACAAGCTGATCCACACCAGTCACCCAAATGTGATTTCCAGTGTCAAAGGCAGCTCCACCATTTGCTATAGAAGCCCTTTATGTTACTACTATTATTTATGGACATCACAACAAACTGGACAGGGACAGTTCCCAAATAATGAGCTTCACATTCATAGCAGCACAGATGTCATTTATAAGTTGTCTACCACTGGTCCACAAAGCACTCCTGACTGTGCAGCGCGATGCACTGTATCAGACTGCTCTTTCCAGTCTAGTACCATGATTTCTCTCCCTCCCTTTGTCCCTTTGGTATCTGCAAGGAAAAACATGTCCTTGTTTTGTCCATAATAATGTCCATAATAATGATTGAAAAAAAAAAAAAAAATTTCAAACCATTGATCAATTTTCCGCCAACTGGCAAGTCCCAAAATAGTGACAATCCCACTGTGCAGGTATCCAAAGACAGTACATTCATACCCTCATTGCAAACTGTTTTCTTCTAATTTGGTACATGTACGCTTCCATACTGCCATGTCTTAATATTGCAATTAATAAATATTTGCAATATTGCAAATATTGCAAATGCACATTGCATTGCATATTGCAAAATGTCTGCTTCATGATCAAAGCAACATGGGTGTGACAGAGGTGAAGGACCTGGTGACACATCCGGCGGTTTCTCAGCAACCTCCGATAACAGAACCTGGAGTCTCAAACCTTGGTCTCCGTTTTCAGCCTCTCTACAAACGCACGTCATCAAAGGCCACTACGCACTTCATTATTCACTTAAAATAGGAAAATATCTTAACATATGTTGGAATATAAAAGGACCAATATGCACGAGGACCGTAATATAAAATGAACCTGGGAGTACCAGCAAACGGCAAAACAAACTCTGAGGCTACATCCACAGCAGGAAGTAGTGCAAGCCCAAAAAGAAAAACATAAAAGAAGTTGTTGGCTATTTGTAAGTTCAGAAAAACTTTTAATGCAGCATTACCTCACCAAGATTTCTCCCCAGAGGTGGTATTTTTCCCTTTTTAACACGAGGGATGACGAGGCAGACTGGAAAACACTGTGTTCTATTTAAAAGCAAGTGGTTAGGATATATGTTTATGTTATGTGAAGTGGAGGAGAAATTAACATCTGTTGGCTGATAAGAGAGCTACCATTAGGCTAAGAAGTGGAGAACAAGGCCCATGGCTTCTCCTTGGGGTCTAGCATGGCCTTGGTCCAGAGAGAAAACCAAAATTGGGACCACAATTATCAAAATTATTTCATTCAGGTTTTGACAGGAAACCACGCACTTGATTTGCAGAAACATTTTGTACCTAGTATATGTTGAAGTGTCCAGAAACTGCATCCACTTCTTTCACTGAGCTCCATAGTCTTGGTCCCACAAACAGGAGTGGTGTTGTTTGCTTTAGTGCATTTAGTATTGACTCCTACGTGTTTCATTCTCCTGATGTGTTTTCAAAAATTGGGTTTTAACCAGACTTCAAATGTGTTTGGCATCCACTTCTTTTGGGAATGAGTTAATTTGCAGGTTATTAGTATTTATTGTGTAGGTTACAGTGCCATCCATAACATGAGATTTGTCTCAAACATACAAAGAGTTTGAGACTCAGATCTACCGTTCCTTCTTCTGACTTCTCAGTATCACGTTACATGGTCAATAAATCTCTTTAAAACCTTTAGGTGGTCCTGGAGTTAAAAAAAGCAGATAAAAAACACCACTCAAGAGAAATTATTTTCATATTATGGAAAAATCCTGAACTTTCTCAAAGGCAGCATTACACAGAGGCAATGAATCTAAAGAAAAACACGATGTCTGAAACTCTGCATGTTGAATAACAGATTTGTTCTTTGTTCAAAATTTTCTGTCCTGCAATGACTTTAATTCTCAGTGAGAGAGCTGAGTTTATATTTTACTGAATTTAAAAGCTATAAAATCAGATGTTCCCTGATGTACTTCTATATTTTATCGCAAATCGGGTTATAGTGGCATTGAATATAGCTATGTGACAAAACCTGTACTATATTATGCCATATTAATCCCTCTGTGAGAAAATAAATATTCTGCTCCCATTAAAGTGGATCTTACTCATAGAAATAAAACAACCAATAAAAAAATTCTCAGCCTTGCACACAACCTGAGAACTCCATGAATTTATTAATGAAATAGAGTAAGAATAATATCATAATACAAATAATGCTTCAATTTCATCAAATCCCTTTTTAAAAAGCTCAACGGAATTTGCAAAAGTCTGATACCTCAGAAGTAATTTATCTTTCTGGTCTCGGTGTACATGTACGTGCCTCGGGATACTCCTGCTAGCCAGGAGGAGAGGAGCACAGAGTTGGCAGGAATTCCTTGAGGCAGCACAGCACATGAAGTCCACAGATGATTGTCTCCTCACTACTGTTTTCTGCCTTTACATCTGTTCACAGGAACTACCTGTCTCTTCCAATGCGACTGAGGTACAGCTGGTAGAAAGTTCTCTGTCAACACTTCGTTTTGATGTCAAACTGGGTTCTCAACCAAGCAAACCAGATTTGAGAAAAATCTGATTTTTCATCTGAAAACTCAAGTCTCGCAAAGAGCTCTTTCCTCTCAATTTCCGGCACTTCGGGGCTGAATAATTTTCAGGTTTGGAGAAAAATACTTCTTTTGGTTGGTAAAAGTCACTCTTTTGCTGGTGTCCATACAATGCAGAGTGGTCTGAGCCACTCTACTTGGCAGGTTGTCTGGACCACAACCACTCTTATGAGTCTCCGCATCCCGACTGGTGCCCAAAGAGATAACGAATAAGTTATAATACTCAACAAATCAGTGAAAGACTCAATGACAGAAACCAGGTTTCTTGATTCCAGTTCAGTGCCCTCTTTATTAGAGTGAGAATATGTAATTAATTATGTCCTAATAATCTAGTGGGCGATCACCTAATAAACGTAGCATTGCTATGAATGCGTGGACTTTTGAAGATCCCACTGTCCAAATTTTCATTATATTATAATCTCATGGTTAGAACATGAATACTTTTAATTAGCTTTTGAAAAAATTAGTCTTCTCTGTAGCAAGCCCATCAGCATGATTTAGGAAAAGGCTCTCTCTAATGAGTCCACCATCCACAGTTGCACAGACTGACAACTTGCTTTTGATATTGTATTTTCTCAAAGCCCATAACCCTAATAATTCTAATAAATGTGATTTGTGCCCAGATCAGGAATTTGTTTTCCGCAGGATGTTTCTTCTTCTTTTATGCTGGTCTGTCTACTCTGCTGTGAACTGATCTTATTTGTTGGACTTACTTCAGATCAAAGTCCTGACATAAATAAATAACATGCAACGCAGTGTTCCTCTCTTATTAGATTTGGGGCCTCTGGAACTCAAAAAATAAAATTATGTTATTACATTTCTTATCTTTCTAATGGTTTATTACGCCAAGCAAAGGAATAGTTTGGAACAAATTTAAGTCAACATTTTGGCATGTCCTGCATCCAAGAAAAACCTAGTATCCAACAATATAACGTAAAGACTTAAAATTACCTTTACTGAACTGCCTGCCACCATAAGCTAGGATAGCAGTCAGAGAAAAGTCCTGCTTAACTTAATTTCTCGTCTTCTTTTCAGCTTCCAGGTACTTGCTTGGCCTATTGGTCATGTTAGGCTTGTGAGATCCCCAGGGCAGAGACTCTGTTATATATTTTGTGCTGTTCGCACAGTGCCCAGTAGATGAGGTCTTTGTCCTTGAGAAAGGTTACTAGACACTACTGCAATGAATCTAAGCATCATTGCCAGGCATCTAAATGTTATTTTCCTCCTCGCCATATGCTGCTCTTCCTGTCTCTAATTTGAAAATAGGAACAGAGGGTAATGTAATACAATTGCCTGCATGAAACATCTTACATGTCTTACAAGTGCTGAGGAAAGTTGATCCCAAATTTACATATTCTTGTATGTGGCCTTCTTGCCCATACTGGGAACTGCAAACTGCCTGCATGATGCACCAGAACTTGCCCATATGGCTGCCCTTGCCCAGCAGGGTTTTCTCCGGTTTCTGTCTCAGCTGTTTTGGAAAAGAACTTGACAGGTGGGTGCCGGAGACTAAAAGCACCGTGGAAAGTTGTCCAGGTTCGACTTGGGTTGCTGCAGCAGTGAAGAGAAATTTTTTTGAGGTAAGGGCATTTGCACCCAAGTCACCTTCACTGACCCGGAGACCAGCACAGTGATTTCCTCTCAGAGCCCAGGAAAGGTCACTGCAGACAAGCACAGAACTATTTATGCTGACATAACCTTGCCCAGGGCTCTTAAATGGTCCAGAAAACCAGCAGTGTTTTATACTTGTATCGGGAGTACAGACTGACTTCTACAATGTCCACTGAGACTACGGGAATGCAGTAACTGACTTGATGGTGTGCTCTGTACAGATGGGGATTATAAAGAGTTAGAGGAAATTAAGTGCCCAGTTCCCTCCACTGTGTTTGGATGCACTTTCTTATTTAATTTATCCTTTCAGGCATATCTCAGCCTTATAGAGGTTCCTGTGCATAAAAAGTGGAAGGCAGGTACTGCTTTTGCATAATGGCACCAATTTCAGAAGCCACAGATAAGAATATACAGGTGAGGCTAGAAATATCTGTATGAACCTTCTCAAGAGAATGAAATGAATGCTCTTTTCTACACTTAAGGCAAAATTCCAATTTTGTTGAAAGCTATGGAGAAATTCAATTTATGTGGAGTCATGATTTCACCTCTATGTCTTTTCTCCAATACTATGTCTTCATGCAAAAGTAGGAATGAAATCCAAATGGTCCTTATTTGATGTAAATAAATGTTTTCAGCTTCTGAGATTTTAGAAAGGCCTCACTATTAAATTTTGTACACACATGCTGAGAAAAGGTTTGTTAGAAATTTCCACAGAAAAAAAATAAGGATATTTTTCATTGAACAGTGGCCAAGCCTAACAGAATAAATTGTAGTATAGGGTTCTTTAAAACACACGTGTTTGTATATATGTATAAACAAACAATCACACTGCAATCTGGAGCTCAGAACATTATTTATTATATTTGATAGGGTAGGGACAAATGGCCACCAATAAGGCTCCTGGTGTTGATTAATGCACAAATGCAAGGTAGCAAGTGGTCTCTGCCCTGAAGAAAAAACTAAGAATTATTTTCACATTCCCTTTCTTGAATCCAGAAAATAAAAAATGAAGTAAATACAACGAGACTTGGGGAAAAAAAAAGAAAATCACGTTGTCGGGAGTAAGGATACTTCTGCACAGAATGGTATTACAGACCTTTTCCATCACTCACTAAATTAGCCTGATCCTCTCGCTACTTTACCGAGATGCTGTAATTTAGAAAGTTATTTAATAATTGCACATGCACAAACCTTCATTTGCCTCCCCTGTGCTCATGCATTATGATGAAGCCTTTAATTACAACTGAACATGTATTATTATTTTTACAGGTTTCACAACTCACTCAATGCACGGAGAGAATGGGGCACACCAGGGGAACCTCTAAATAGTATTTCCTTATACCTGCACCCTGTATCTCCACTGTGTACAACCTTGCTGCACACTTCAATACCCTGCTAGGAAAATAAGACTATTAGTTTCCTCACCCCTGCAAGCTTCACAGACACGCACAAATTTCTGTTCATAAGTCTGCTGTGACATCCGAGCGGTCCCAGATTTATTTCATGGAGGGGGGAACTGAGGCCTGGAGGACTGGATCAAAAGAACAATTTAATTTTTGACATCTCAGAATAAGGGCACCACTTTTCATTTCTCTATTCTCAGAGTTTTTATCAGTGCACAGCACAGCTCTCACTGACTTTGGCTGCAGCTAGGAGCGATGAGCACTTCTGCAAGTTAGATGTGCTGTCCCATTTCCTCCCACGCACACACCCAGTCCTCCTCCTCCTCCTCCCTGGGGTGGCAAGGAGGAAAGTCAGCCTGGTCTCCTCTTCCAGCCGCCTGCAGCTTCCTGGGATGAAACTGTCTCCAGGGAAGTCCAGCCCAGACCCTCCAGCTCAAGCAGAATCAGAGCTGTCAGAATCTGGGAAGAAGTCAGCTGCCAAATTTCAATGAGTTCCTTGTGAGACACCAGAATTTTCCAAAACTCACAATTTCTCCATATATGGACACTTCTTCAGTAACAGCAAGTGGAATATCCCAGGCAAAAAGGCAGCATTTCTTACCAATACTAAACTCACATTCATAAAGATGCTATAAATTCCTACGTATCATCCTTTTTTAACATGCAGAGTAAATATTTCCTAATTATATTTCCTAATTTCATTTTCTGAAATGGCTTGGGTTTTTTGTTGAAAATTGATAATGGTCTGGTGGCAGACTTTCAGCTGGGGTCATTGGTCAAAATTTTGCCAGTACTGTCTAATTAGTATTAATGACAGACATCAGTACCAGTCTGATACAAAAGGACCTGCCTACTTACAGTCACTAGGCAATACAGAAGTGCAGCATTTTGGGGGAAAAAAAAACAGAGCCACAAAGATGATCAGAGGGCTGGAGCACCTCTTCCATGAGGACAGGCTGAGAGGGTTGGGATTGTTCAGCCTGGAGAAGAGAAGGCTCCAGGGAGAACTTTTAGTGGCCGTTCAGGATCTCAAGGGTGCCTATAAGAAAGCTGGAGAGGAACTTTTTACAAGGGTATGTAGTGATAGGACGAGGGGTAATGGTTTCAAACTGGAAGAGGGGAGATTCAGATTAGGTATCAGGAGGAAATTTTTCACTATGAGGGTGGTGACACCCTGGCCCAGGTTGCCCAGGGAAGCTGTGGCTGCCCCATCCCTGGAGGTGTTCAAGGCCATGCTGGATGGGGCTTTGAGCAACCTGGTCTAGTGTGAGGTGTCCCTGCCCATGGCAGGGGATGATTTTTAAGGTCCCTTCCAATCTAAACCATTCTATGATTCTATGATAGGTTCCTGTATTCATTGAGTCTCTTGTTCTCTTACTACCTAACTTTTAAGAGGCAGGAGAACAGTTGAGATTTGGAGTTTCAAGGCACCAGGGACTTAAGGGGGATTTTGCATCTAGACTGAAAGGGCTGTGTGAGCCCCATATTCCCACCGCCTGCTCCTGCCTCGCTGCAGCCGGGCTCCGTGCACTCTTACTGCTCATGCTGATGCAATTCCCCCAAAATACAATGTGCAACTTCTTCTTCAGGCAGCCAAGACTCAGCTCTTTAATTAACAGTTGCAGTTTTGCTTCCCACTGCCACTTCAGTCAGCGGCAATTCTCTCCTCGGTTGTGCAAAGAAGTGGGGCTGGGGTCAGGAAGAGCACGCCCTCAACCACATTAAAACTAGGAGAAAAAGGGACTGTAAAAGAGCTGACAGTAACATAATGTGAAAAATACTGTCACGAGAGCATAACTGGTTGTGGGTCTGAGTTACTCAGGAGCAAAGTTATCTGTTCTGAGGGACAAAACTTGCATTTGATGGTTTGCAGGATGCTGTGCATTCATAATATTATAGGCAAAGGTAATATGGAGAGGTCTGTGAGCCAAAGCAAGTATGGGTTTGCCAATAGTTTTTCCAGTTAGGTACAACATCATTCTGCTCACTCTGAGGCCAGCAGAAGCTGACTAGCAGTAGCCAGCAGCAGCTAGCACAGCACCAAACCTGAGCTAAGAAGCCTGCTGAGATGGGGGCGTTAACAAGGGCTGATGCACAGAGAGCTTGGGCTGAGCAAACAACTCCCACCTTCCTGCAGTGGGCCAAGGCTTCCTCTGTGGGCTCTCACATTGCTCTTTTCATCAACACATCTGAAACATTCAGGAACGGAAAGCTCAATTTCCCACCTACGCTGGTGAAGCCAAGACATGCTCTGGGCGAGCCATCAGGGCAGTGGCAAAGCTGAACGTTGAAAGCTGTTCTTCCAGGCTGGAGTCAAGAGTACTGAACTGTGCTGTACAGCCACGGTGCTTGGCTGGCAATATTTTTTAACTGTTTTTTTTTTT
>VYZM01002695.1:99883-141758 GCA_013398915.1 Dromas ardeola
TTTTTTTTGTTAATGTGCCCAAAGACCTCTGGATTTGGATTAAGGGCTACTCTGTATGAGTACTTAAACGTCAGCGTTCAGTTGAACAGGATATCTCAGTAAAAATGAACCTCTGCCAAATTTTTCCAGTGTTCTTCAGTGCTCAACCTTCAAAGCACATCCTTCTCACCTCTCATGAATTAAAAGTCCCACGTGCATCCCTTTGCACTATAACTTGCCCCATGTTAATGTTTCAAATGTTTGCCTCTCCATTTGTGTGTCCGCCTTTTACATGGGGAGGCAGGCGGCATCGGGCAGCTCTAGCAAAACATGGGAGAAATATTCAGGGAAACAACATTCCCTAGATATTGAGGGATAAATAATACGGCGGACAGGCTCATTTAAAGTCAAGTGGTTTGGTTTTATTTTATTTCACTGTGCCTCCACTGTACTCTGGTTGATATCAGCAAGAACCTTCTGTTTACTCTTCCCATCTCTATTTGTTTTAAGATTTGGGGACTTTCCCAGGCAGCAAAGAGAGCAGGGTACCCAAACAGAAAGGGAAAAAATGTGCCTGTGTAACATCCCAGATTCGGTCCTTCATTTTGTACACTAAGGTTTTTATCTACATCACCTCAGAGCTAACTGCTAGATCTAAGAGTCATTCATTGGGAATAGGTGGGAAGAAAAGTCTTATCTGCTGATTTATTAAAATATGTTAATGTTTTATACTGTAAACCTTGAACAGGATGTGTGTGTAGGCAGTTGTTTGCATTTGCACAATGTCCTATTCATGGCTGAATGGAGCAGGAAGGTAGGCAACGGGTGAGGAGGGAGGTGGGTATTACTTTTACCCAACTAATGTGCAAAAAGCAGCTTGTACTTCCAGAAAATTCAACATTCTTGTTCTGTTGGCGGCTTTCAGTACATTTATATTGTCAGGCAGCTCAGTACCGCACTTCATGCCCAGGTGACCACTACCTGGAACAGTAGGGTAGGTGTAGCCCTTAAGGTTGGCTCAACTTTGGTCTCTGAGATTTTTGGGCTTTGCTTCGCCACAGCGGAACTTCTATGCCCTGTCTGTGGGATCCTTCTCACTCAGAAAAGAAATATTTGGTACTGCTCTCTCAGCTGCAGTCAGCTGGGGATGTCAAAATGAGATATTAAATGCTGTATATTACATTTGTTGACACAGGCAATCGATATGACAGCGTATGTGAGTAAAAACTCAGAAATAAATACAGTCATTCCACGCTACACATCTCTGTCAGACTCTCTCAACCCACATGGAAATAATACACCAGTGAACTGGTTCACACTAGGAAAGTTTCCCTCCTGCCAGCAAAAAAACACAGCCAAGGTATTTCAGTTATTTTCTGTAATTTGCTTTTTCAGCCAAAGATCAAATTTTAGAGCTCTTGACCACAGCTTGAAACCCAGTAACAGTGGTGAGGTATCAGTTGGCACCTTTAACTTCAGCTGTGGTTTGGGTAACTTTGGGACGTCCCAGCTGGGTACTGCTGAGACTCTGCATGACCTGTTTTTAAGGCCTTAAGAGGAAATTTAAGACACAACCTTTGCTCTGGGAACACTGACACAAGCAAAATAAGATTGATATGACAGCAGTTTATTCTTCCCTCAAATGCTCTTCCCTCAAGTTATCCCAAGAAATTTAAATTCAGGAATGTCAGTTTCAGCTAAAAATCATTCTCAAAGCTGTGTTTGAAGTGCTCAGTGATGAGTTTGGTCCAAGAACTTGATACTTCTTGCTTTTATGTTTCCCATTCAAAATGTTCCTGAACACTTTCTAAAATGAAAAAATAAAATGGAAAAAAAAAAAAAAATGAGTTCCAGTTACAGACAAATACACAAAAACATTGAAACCTGTCACAGTGAACAAGTTTTCCACGAGTTTTTTTTTTTCAGCTCAGCTGCTAATATCATCTGATATAAAACCAGTAAGGATTATGCAGTTTTCTTCCTCAGGTAAATAAACTTTATTAATTGACTGAGGAATAGTTAACAAGCCTAGAAGAAGAATTAAGGATTGGCAGAGAAGATGATGATGAAGAATTTAACAATCTCAGAATATACGAAACAACTTGTACTTTCAAATTCTTTTACTTTTCTCATAATACTACTGCTGACACTCAGTTGTGATTAAGGATGCATTTACCCCTTCTCCCAGCAAGTGCCACCTAGAAAAGACCCAGCTCCCAGTCTTTAGTGAGAAGCTTTCAAACAGTGAAGGGGAAATGGGGCAGGTGTTTCAGTAAGACTATTTTATTCCTGCACAGACCACTTCTGTGCAACCAACTTGCAGAAAGCTGCTGCTTTCACCTGCAGCTGGGAAAGGTTCAAAACAGATTTGATGCCTGTAATGACCTTCAATATGAAATGCTCCATGGAACATTCCTTCTGCTGCATGAAAATTGCTCATTTCAGAAATATCCCCACTAGGTCTATCAGTGTCACAAAACTTAACAGAGAGGATTCAGGGTCATGCTGTAAATGCAATACATGTCCAAAATGGAAAAATGTCTCTGTGACTTAAAATTGCAGTTGAAGAGTCTGATCCTGCAGCACAGATAGTTTCTTAACCATGCCAAAGAGGTGACATTAGCACCTTCCATTACATTTTATAATTTCTGATTGCAAGGAAAATATATCGGGATGAACCTCGTTCTGAGATTAATCTGCCCTGTCACAGCTTCCAGAAAACAGGAAGCCCATGCTGCCTAATGGCTCAAATACTGGATGAGAATAACCACACATTTTGTTATTTCCTGGATTTTGGAAGTCTTGTGATGTCTGTGCACTTGGGACCTGACTTCTCAAAGCCTGAGAGGTTCCTTCTGAGCCCTTATGATGGTCCTGAAACTTTTTACTGTGCTGAGATTTCATTTTGAAGGGCTCACTCTTGGAGCCCTTTGAATCCAGATCCTGAAAAGCCTCCTTGGGAGAGTCAATGGGACTATTGGAATAACAGTCTTGTTTATGATATTTGAATATATTTGAACATTTGCATAATATTATTATAGCAGCTTTACAGTATTTGAAGGGAGCCTACAAGAAAGCTGGAGAGGGACTTCTTACAAGGACATAGTGATAGCATGAGGGGTAATGGCTTCAAACTGGAAGTGGGTAGATTTAGATTAGATATTAGGAAGAAATTTTTCACTATGAGGGTGGTGAGACACTGGAACAGGTTGCCCAGAGAAGCTGTGGATGCCCCTTCCCTGGAAATGTTCAAGACCAGGCTGGATGGGGCTTTGAACAACCTGATAGTGGGAGGTGTCCCTGCTCATGGCAGGGGATTGGAACTAGATGATCTTTAGGGTCCCTTCCAACCTAAACCATTCTATAATTCTGTTTGAGAAAGGCTGAAAGGTAGACAACGTTTGCCTGTGTTCTCCTGTCACAGGCCCTGAAAAGTTTTGGGGCTGGGAAGCAAAAATGAGAGTCATTAAATGCCCTTCCCAACTGCAGGCTCTTTGATGCTGACCTGCAGCTGAAAGGGATCCCAGTAAGTTTCCTGGCTCTATCACCCGCTCCTCCTTGGACACATCAACCCCAGGTTTAAAGTCGCTCCATCCACATCAGTACGAATGATGCAAATCCATGAATCATTTGATCACACAGAAGCACAGTCTCAGGCTGAGCAAACCCACCCCCTGCCCTTTCTCAAGGTCAGTAGGCTTCTGCTGTCGGGTGAGCTGAGTCATGCTCTGGACTTCATAGACTATGCTGTGCTGACACCTAATCATTCAATGCCTTTTGAGCTGCTCTGGCATCCCACCTGGCTTCCAGCTGCCAGTCCAGAAGGCTTTGGGTTTCCTTCAGGTCCCAAAGCCTACACCTGCCCAATCCATGGGGATCTCTCATACACTGAGATACCCACATACAGACCCAGAATCAAGCCCCAGATAACCACTGACTAAAATGGGAGCTGAGACTAGTAGGCATCTCCAGGTAGGTGTCTTCATTTTAAACTGAATGCTATCCTTATTTTTTGATCCTTATATTTGTGCATCAGTCTTGGAAAACAGGAGCAAATGCAACTTAAATAGTCCAAAACAAGTGTGCTACGCGGGATGTCCTTTTTTTCTCACAGAATGGTGGGTTTTAAGTGGTTGAAGTGGAGATACTATAGTCCAAAACTTGTGTGATTCATTCATTAAAATACAGAAAAAGGAAAGAGAAGGAAGTTTCTATTTCCACAGATGCTCTCCTGAGGGCACCATGACCGAAAATGCTGCCTTGTGTTATAACGCAAATTCTGGGAGAAACAAAATCTTATTTTAGATACATGGAGTTTTTAAGCCTTGAGGGAACACTTATGGTCATGTAGGGTATTCTGACCTCCTGCGTCACATAGGCCACAGGTCCTCCCCACAGAGATTGCTTTAAGCACACAACTTCTGTTGGACATTTTGCACACCATTGTGGAAGACAAATACTTCTAAACTGACTTTAAAACAAGTGGACAACCTACCAGTATCATATCCACTAAGCTGTTTCAGTGCCAAAATAGTTTTTCTGTGTATTTTTCAATAGCAATTGCCTCAGTTTCTACCCACTGGCTCTTTTTTTGCTTTTTCTGGTACAGCAATCTATTCTCAGCAATGTCTTCCCCATGTAGTTTTCTACAAACTCCTCTTAAAGGAACTTCAGAGCTTAAGAGAACCTTTCCCTGTGTAAAGTAAATATTTCCATCTTCTTACATTTCTTTCTCAAAAGGACATTCTCAAAACTTCAGATATGTCTTGTTACACTTTGCCAAAACCTTTTTTTTTTTTTCAACAACCTCTATTAAGGTTAGACACAGTACAGTGTCCACAAAATTAAGCTGCCTCCTTGATAATCTCCTATTCCTACAGTCAGGATCCTATTCTGCCTGTTATCTATTGATTGACTAAGAATCCCCAGCAAATGACTCTGAAAGTAATTCACGGGAGGAAGTCCTATTTTACTACATTCTACACTTGGAATTACCATCATCATATTACTGAGAAGGGAAAGAGTCATTTTATGAATTCAAGAGTATTTATCATACTGTATTCACCAAATTAATATTAAATGAGACAAGACCACATCTAAAATTTCTTTTGCTCCTCTTTTTCCTCTATGCTTTAAGCTTTCTAACACAAAATAGAAATGGGTCCGGACAGCAAACAAGCCGATAGTCAAGACTGTGTTAATTGGGCTCCCTGTCTCCCTGCCGCAGCCAGACATAACACGATTTACAGCCAGATGCTAAGAATTAATTGTATCTGTGGATGAATGGAAATCAGCAAACAGCTTCAAACACGAACAGAAAAACTGAGATACAGAGGTTATCCCTTTCATACGTCATATGGCAACAGATTGGGAAATCTTCTGCATTTCCCACCAAGAAGCTAATTAAAATGAGGGGAAGAAGGAAAGACATTCTGAAAATATGTGCTGGAATTACGTAAATAATGAGAGAAAACAAACCTCTGTTCTTGAACTTGGGAAAATAACACAAAGCTACCTGATCCCTGCCAGTTCCCCCGGCCCCAGACGCTCTGCACAAGGACTGCTGCTGGCCCAGCTCTCTTCACACTTTACAATCAGTTTACCCAAGCTTAATATCAATAACCACAATGGTGTCACTCCAGCTGGAGAGGCAAATCCTCCGTGACTGATTACCAAATATTTCGTCAGGTGCCTGATCTGCATGTAGGAAATGCTCATCATCAAGTGAACAGCATTCACCGGAGTGTTACAGGATGGAGCTTGACTCCGGTCCTTTACCACCCCCTTCACCACCTCATTCTTTGGTCACGGAATCACGGAATCATGGAATCGCAGAATCTTCAGAGTTGGAAGGGACCTCTAGAGATCATCTAGTCCAACTCCCCTGCTAAAGCAGGATTGCCTAGAGCACATAATGATCTTGGACATCAAGATCATTATCTTGGTCATAGAGACATCTTGGTCAAGACCATGATCTTGGTCATCAAGACAACTTCTGTACCCACCACCCAGGCTGCAGTCTGTGGTAAAACAGCTCTTTGGTGAACTCAGCAATCCTGTTATCTAATTGTTGACCGGGAAAACAGAAGAAAGTCAGCTGGCTAACTGATTGCGTAAAAAGAATGATTAATGACAATATTTGAGCTATTTTCTTGCAAATGAGGTTATTGTGAAGGACACACTGAAATTAACTTTCTTCACTTACTTACTCCATCTTTAGGAATTAATTGCAACTCTAGAAGGCAGGAGATAAAAGCATGTGAAAAATACAGAAGATCTTAACAGAGTGGCCACAAGCCCAAGTCACATACTATGAAGGAAGCTCTCAAGTTGCATGACAGGGTGAAAAACCAAGGCAAAGGGTAGCTATACAAATGGCAAAGCTAGAAAGATTGCTGAACCGTCGCTCCCGAGGCAATATCTTAAGGGATATGCTGAGGAGCAGGTTCCTCTGGGCTAACAAAGGAATTTGGGAACTGTCACTGGCAGTGGGAGCTTAACTCAGAGCAGCAGAGGTAGCAACAGCAAGGGAAGCATCTCAAGCAGGAGCTGCATTTCTCAAGCTGAGCCCTGAAGGGGACTAAGTGGTACATCAGCAGCAGAGCACTGCCATGCTGGAGCAGGTCTCACTGAATTGTTCATTTTATGGCTCAGGTCTGAGCAGCTGAGCAGAAAATGAAACATTTTGTCCCACAGCACCCCCAGACCCATTACAGGTGAGACACTGAGCACAGGGCTCACACAACTGCTTCCTCCTCTCCAACCAATGGCTGTACCTTCCACCCTTGCAATGTATGGTATGACCTCTCTTCTGCCCCCAGATACCACAGAATAAGCAAAAGTACTTTGCCAATTTGCATGCCATTTGTCCCCAGCATGTAAGGGAAAAGACCTCAAGAGAAGTGGTGTTTGTGGCAGGAGAGGAGCAGGGCACATAACAAGACCTCATGTTCAGAAGACACCTCCTAGGTGGACCATTTCCCCCACTTCAGTGTCACCACCCAGTGACAGCTTAGCGCTGCCAACACTCCCCCATCATCTGGCTAGGCATGGGTCCCACAGAGGTACCACTGCAGCCCCATCCCCTGAAGAAGAAAATCCTTCAGAGGTCAGACCCCAAAGTGCACAGGGAGAGGAACATTCGCACATATCGTGCAGTGTCTGAAAGGGAAGAGGGACAACACCAGTAGGAGATAGACACAGGGGCTCCAGCTACGGTCATCAATGAACGCAGATATTATCAATGCACAGCAGGTCTGAGACTATTTGTGAATGCAGGAATGACTCAGTCAGTCCCACAGCAGAGGCCGTGCAACTGATATATCCTTTACATAGAAGATAAAAGCTTAGGAAAAAAGCCGACAGATCCAATGACAAAGGCAAAATCCAAAGCAGACTCTGACTGCAAGACTAGAAAGGATCCAGAGGAAATTTTTTTCATTTGATGTACGTAAAAAACCACTAATCCACTCTTTTTAGAGCCTTTTTCAGAGAGATTTAAAGGCTTTGGAAGAGGGGAATAGATACAATGCATATCCAGGATTGACAAACTGAAAAGATCAGTAAGCTGGGCCTACACTTTGGGTGCTTGGAGAAGAGACTGCAAGTGATTATTTTATTCTGAAAAGCAGACCTTTTGATGTGGACAGCAATGCTCTTTGCATGCCTGAGAAAGGGATCTCAGACTACCTCCATTGGTAGAGATTTTAATGTCACGGTGAACCAAATCTCAAAATTCTGAAACTGCATCATTCCATGGACAAAGGAGTAACTGGAAGTGTTAGATCAGGATAAAAACATTAATGAGATGGACACTTCTCAGGTTTATTGGCAGATGAGCCTGGAAAATAAGAGGTACCAGCAGAAGCACTCACAAGGTCACGATATGAAGCAGCACCAGAACTTGAAATCTCCCATTGACTTCCATCTAATCCCTCCCCAAATGTCTTTGAAACAATCTAGTCACAGCTCAAGCGAGTGTTTAAACACAGGCTTAATATTAAAGCATTAAAGTTCAGATGTCCAAAAGCATCTCTTTAATTAACAACTGCATGTCTGACTGTTTGTGCTATTTGGATTCCATGTCCCTTTTAAGAAGCCACCCAAGGTCAGCAGGACTTAAAGGCATCCTCATTTCCTCTGTGGGCTGGATCTAGGCACACGTTACACACATTTAAGAGTTTTGCTAACCTAAAGCTTTAATCTCCTTGTAACTCACTCCCCACCTCAAGACCGGAGACAGTAATGTTTTCCTTCCTTCTACCATTTGTCTATCTTGTTAATTGCAGTTTCTTTGGCTGTAAAGTCTTCGGTTGTAAGGACTGAAAATTCCCTAGAGCAAGAATTGTATCTCATTATCTGTTTTAATAATGTGTAACAAGGGATTGGCAATATCCTAATACAAAAAAGCAAGATCAAACAAATAAAAATATTCTTTAACAAAATTAAACCCTACTCAAATGTACATTCCCTGTTCCTCAAAAGATCAAAACCAAATGGTTTTTAAAATAATATATTCAATCTTCGCAAAAACTATTTCATCTTTTGTTCTAAACAGCAAGAGCTGGCATATGTGTTTTGCTTTTGAACGGAGAAAGACACTGTAAGATACTAGCCATAAACTGTTTATCTTCCCAATAAATTAGAATTCTCAAATCTACACCTCTTCCTTTCCTCTGTGAACAGCCAGGAAATGTGTCTCACCAGAATGTGCTACTCGAGGAAGAAGCAACAGCTCTTAAAAAAACAATGAGCACCACATGAGTTCTCCAACATATCTATTGGTAACGCTGACTCACGGTGTATTTACAAGCCATGTACATGGCATTTAATATGCAGCATTCAAAGTACCAACATACATATTGAATAAAAGGGAAAGTTTAATTCAGATGTTCTTGTCAAAATGTACCCAGAGTAAAATCCCCTCAAAGAATTTCAGTAAGTCACCCCGTTTCTTTTCAGCAATACATTTCTCCAAGAGATCAAACTCCTACTTAACTCTGATCATGCCCAGAAGGTCCAGATTCTCCCCTAAAGAGTTATCAGCTCAAGTATCCCTCTTTTGGGCAAAACACTAGGGTATTGTAACAGTCCAAGTGAGGAGTGGGCCACCAGTCTGGCTCCAAGCACTCCTCTTGGGCTTGTCCATATGTGCCCCCTCTTCTCTTGTCTGCTGTCACTCTTCTCACCTACAAGGGTCCTTCTTTTCCTGTAACCCACACCAGCAACCTATCCTTGTTGGGCCATGATGAATGAAAAAACATCATCTCCCCAAATAAGACTGATGATTTCCCTACTTTTTAAATTAAAACAAAATGGGGTGCATTTTGGCAGCTCAAAGTTGAGCATCCAAGCCCTTGGGAGGGGGCATCTCTAGACATGATATAGGGAACTTCATAACCTCACTCATGGTTGTGATCTCAAGGCTCCCAACGGTTTTGTGCAAAGCCCCTTTTTCAAACCTCAAGGAATGGCGTTCTTTCACTCATGGTCTCTGCTTTGAAGGTACTTTGTCCCTGGGACAGAGCTTTTAACCCTGAGATGAGGATTAGCCCTGATCCTTCTTCTGATTTTTTTTTAGTCTGCAAATATTCCTGAAACGTACCGGCCTGTTCAGCCGAGGGGCACTGGCAGGGCTGAGCCCTCTGCCTGCTCTGCTCTGTCCTTGTACTGCTGGGGACGTGGTCTCATAGTTAATCCTACGTAAGACTAACTTTGACTAAGAATACATTATTTCCCAATAGAAATACACCATTTCCTGATATCCAATATCAAACTGAGTCAGCCATCAGAGTCATTATTGCTCTACCTAATGCCTCCCACCCAGGATGCTAATGACTCCAGCTATGGAGGTACCCATGCAATAAGGAAGGAAACCGGGGCACAGAGACTGCGATGTGCAAAGAGACATAAGACAGACTGTTGCTCTCTCCCCAAAGCCACAGTCCCTTACAAAACCGTAGCCTACACAAACTGCCCAAACCCACTGTACAAGTGATTCAGGTACCTAGTTTCAATTTCTAGAGTTAAGCTACATCACCTGGTGTCCTGAGAGGTGGTGCCTGCCAGGATGCAGAGCTCAAGAAATTCACTTCCACTCCTACCTGCATCACACGAGCTTGGAGGGACCCGAGAAAAACAATTTTCTCGTTCTGTTACATACTAGCCTTCTATGAAAAGCACTTTGGGAAAACTTGCAACGGAAGGTTATATAAGAGCTAGAAATTATTATCATCATCATTATTATTATTATTATTACTAGTAGAAGTCCTCCAGACAGGCTTGATAGCACTGCACAATACAGCACTGAGCAGTCAAAAACAGCTTTTACACCAAGAAATACCTTTAAAACAAGCTCAATGATGAAACACCTAACTGTCACATTTTGCTTTATCATTTCATGATTGCACATAGCACAAAAAATATTAATTAATTCCCACACCAGCAGGAGGGGAGGAACTGCCAGTTCAGATAAGCCCTTAGGTCTCCGTAGTTACAGCATCTCATCTCCCACAGGAGAGTTCAGAGGAAGGTATAAGAAATCTCGCAGCTACCCAGAACAGAGGAATCTAACCTCAAGGAAATTCTCTTTCTAACCTCATGTTATTTGGAAGCTAAAGCTGAAATGATGAGGCATTGTTGCTCACCCAAGGCAGGCAGGTGGATCTGACAGCTAAAGGAGACAGGGATGCGAAATGATTTGCCTAATGCATTGGGGCCATGTTTCTATTGAGGAAACTCCCTACAACGTGACCACACCAGTGGAAAATCCGTAATGCAGCCGTCTGCGCTGGCTCAGGGCAGGGCTTAAACTGCTGCAAACCCCACTAGAGTCTATTTTCAGATTAAAAGACATCGTCTGTATGTGCAAGCCGCCTTAGAGGTGTGGCAGCTCCCAGTACCAGCACCGTTCGCTCAGACCCCCACCAGACCTCAGCCCTGTGCTTGATCAGCCAGAACCTCAGCAAAATCCTGGGCTAATTGTGTGAGATGTTGATTCAGCTGAAGCTCATGTTGTGATATAACCTCTTGTAACTGAGTGATCCGAAGCAAATCCCTTGGATGGGGAGAGCCTTCCTGTTCTCACCGTTCTTGTTACCCAGGCTGCGCAGAGCAACAGGCTGGGCTGTGTCACGGGGAAACCCCTCTGCTCTCGTCACAGATTTATGGCTGCCCATGACAAGCAGATGTATCTTTAGCTTTGGCTGGAGGATGCTCGTGAGGCTGTCTAAATAATTCATCTTTAAGAGCTCATGTCAGCCTTTCCAAGGGCAGGCTCCACCGAGAGCCGCCTCTTGCAGCTGACAGCCAGGAGTCCCCACGGCACATAAAGCAGCCTCAAGCTTGTATTGAAAACGTGCATCGAGACTAAGGCAGCTCGTCACACTGCACGGCGAACACCAGGCACAATGAATAAATTCAAACGCCTGAGACAGAGCGTTGTCTCATTTTGCTCCTACCGTCTGCAGTGCTGCTGCTGTTTTGTTATTTGCACAACAAACAAAGCCCTGATCTGCTCGATACGCTGGAATCGATACTGCGCTTTGGCAGGCTAGGCAGTCATGCACAGCAATGAAAGCTAAAAGAAGATAACTGGGGCTTCCCAGGAAAACAGAAAGCTATTCTACCACCATTAGGACCCCACTGGTAAAAGATTGTTAACAATATGATAATAATTTCTTCACTGAGTCCGTAAACAGAGCTACAACATATCCTATGAAAAGACACTAGACTGGGTGCAAGGATTTCAGATGACGGAGGATCTTCCACACTGGTACTAAGCCCCTTCCTAAGGGGCTTCCTAAGGGGCTGGAAGACACTTCCAGCCAGACCAGCTGCATTGCACCCATTTCACAAACGACTAAGTTCGGAGTCAAAGAAGTGACTTTTGAAGGTCACAAAGAGCACGTGATGGCAGAAGAAAGATGTTCTTCACCTTGGTCCTGTTTCTAACAGCGCATTCAAACGTGGCCAGCAATTCTGCATGTGGCACTGTGGCCTCTGCCCTCTTAAAAAAACACCCAGATCTCTTCAGCATCTTTTAGTGATGCAAATATGGAGGGCATGATAAGTACCAGCTAGTTAATAAAAACCTGAGCAGTGTCCTCAGCCCTTTCCATGGTGTGCTGCAAAGCTATTACCAGCAGATCCCAGAAAGAAAAACACTTTAATGGACAGCAATAAACATTCAAAGGGGGAAAAATAAATAAACAGGTTGAATTAATTGTCAAATAAATTGCCTCCTAGCTACCTGAAACGTAGAGTAGGTTCACAGGAGAACAAAGCCCCACCAGCAAACTCGGGGGGTTGATTTTGAAATATTTAGCTGCAGCTATTTTTCCTTTGTGGCGGTTTTGCCTGCCTCGTCCCAGGCAGTCCATTTTCATGCACACAGTGTCTGCAGAGCTACGCGGCAGGGAAACCCCCATCTGCTCCCCTTGGATTTACACTCAGCCATGACAAATGACTTCAGCTTCAACTTTCTGCTAGGAGATGCGTATAGAAAATGAGGTCAAAAAAGACTCACTTTAAATTATTCATTGTGAAAAATTCGCCCTGGCTTTTCTAAGCCTGTGCAGCCAAAGAGGAACCACCAGCTCCGTGGAGCCAGAAGAGCTGATCTGTGTGATCGCTCTGCTGCCTATAGCTCTGCTCTATATGAGGGATGGTGAACGCGGCACCACAGCAGGGGTGTGGGAGTGGGGAGATCTGGATTACTCTGTTCCAAGCACCAACTGTCTCCGTGTGTCAGCCTGGGAGAGTCAGAGGCATCGATTTGGAGATCAGAAAGGACTGGGTTGATGCTGGAAAATCTCCACAGTGAAATCCCTGATCCATATGACGTGAGAGGTCAGACTAATTGATCGTAATGAGGGGAATGCAGGAAAATCTCTGAGGGACGATTAGGATCATCTGCCCTGATTTCATGGTGTAACGCAGAAATTAACACACAATTTTTCTGCAATCCATTCAGTTATTTTTGGTTAAGCAAAATAGAAAGAGAGCTGTTCTCAGTGAAAAGACTTGCTGGCAGACAGCAATTGGATGCACCTCCTCGGTTAATCTGTCCTACCAGTTAATCGCTCACACTCTAAATACATAGACCTTTCCTTTAGTTCAAACTGTGTCAACATGACTTTGCCTGTCCCTGTGTACAAGGGCCTCACTCCCCACTTCTGTTCTAGTTTTACTGCAGCACAGTACTTCTCCACTTACTGGTGGAGATGACATACTAGCTGTGGAAAGACAGAAAAAAAAAACTTCAAGCAAAAAAAAATGCAAAGGAAAACAACATTTGGGCACGGATGGAAGCCAAAAAGTTTTAAGTCAGTATCATTGCTTCACTTTTGGTGCAACGTGGTAAAATCATAGAATCATAGAATCGTCTAGGTTGGAAGGGACCTTTCAGATCATCAAGTCCAACCATCAACCTAACGCTGACAAAACCACCAGTGAACCATGTCCCTCAGCACCACGTCTACCCGTCTTTGAAATACCTCCAGGGGTGGGGACTCAACCACTTGCCTGGACAGCCTGTCCCAATGCTTGATATCCCTTTCTGTGAAGAAATTTTTCCTAATATCCAATCTAAACCTCCACTGGGGCAACTTGAGGCCATTTCCTCTTGTCATATCACTTGTTACCTGGGAGAAGAGACCCACTGCCCCCTCGCTCCAGCCTCCTTTCAGGTGGTTGTAGAGAGCGATAAGGTCTCCCCTCAGCCTCCTTTTCTCCAGGCTGGACAACCCCAGCTCCCTCAGCCACTCCTCACAAGACTTGTTCTCCAGACCCCTCACCAGCTGCGTTGCCCTTCTCTGGACATGCTGCAGCATCTCAATGTCTTTCCTGTAATGAAGGGCCCAAAACTGAACACAGTATTCCAGGTACAGGCAGAGGGAATCCTCATAAAAGGATGTGCTAGGCTGGGAAATGCTGGGGCCATAAAATCAAGTGTATTTAATCTACCGCAGAGATTTGTGCTGTCATGTATTTATCTGGTTTGTTGGCTATTTATGTAGACTCACTCTCCTTCCAGCTGTCTTCTCTTTCCAGAGGTATTGATTGACTCTCATTTTTCCTCAGGCTCCACATACTCTTTTACAAGCACCTTACGTGACACAATAACCTAATTTCAGTTTATTTGTCCAAGCAAATGGTATGTCTGTAGTTTGGTACTCGGTAAAAACTAAATTGAGCAACTGCTTTGGTATAAGCTAGGAAGTTGTTAATCTCCATTGGGAAATTGCCAAGGATCATTCCAAAGTTCCAGCAATTGCCAGGGTCCTGTTAGTTCCACAAACCCTCCACAGCTCAGTGTCAGTCTCTGATAATTACACTATTGAGTGCCATTACTGAATTTTAGTACAAGTATATGCTTTTATCTCTGCCTATACCATCTTATTTTGAGTATCAAGACAGATGAAGTCCTAAATAATAAAAGTTGTTTTTTTTTTTTTAAACAGATAGAAAGATTTCTTTTTCTTGGTAACCACCTCTTGCTCACATTTTGCCTGGGTCTACGTTTTGGAGACCCATACCTAGAAGACATTGATGACAGGGATGTCCTCAATTTTAAACAGTGCTTCTTCTGGGAAGGGAGAGAGAGGTTACAGAGAGCATCTGTCGTTCATTTAGTGCTCAGCCCAGTCTAAACCACGACACTGCGTATAAGTTTTGAAGAGGTCCACTCATGCACCTCAAGCTGTTAAAACTGAAAGAAAGCAAAGCACAAATTGAGTGCTTTACAGAGCTGGCATCCAAACATTAATATCAACAAACATATAGACTTGTCCTAGGGGTTACAGAGGACTGTAATTGTCTTTTTAATGACTTCAAAGTAATTATTTCCTGTAGAAGACTGTTTTGTAAATAAGTTACAACATAAGGAAAGTAGAATCAGAAAAGTTGTTCCAAGCATAAATGTTAGAAGAAAAAAATGCGGAATCTCAACTTTACCCAGCATTCAAAACCACTCCCCTACATGGTATATATATTAATTTATGAATCAGATAATATGTGCAGTCAGTACAGTCCACCAAAGGTGCTGGACAGGCAAAGGTAATATCAGCTCTGCACTGAACATCATCAGTTGCGATGGGAATGAACATTATAAACAGCCTCATAAACTTTCAGGCTTATACTTTGGGAATTGGAGCCTGGTCTTGGAGGGCAGGGAATGTCCCCAGTGCCATTCATTTCAGAAGCAGCTGAAGAAATTAAATACCCTCTGGGAGGCATGACTCTGTGCATGAGATTCAGCTTTTGCATCAAATTGAGAGAGCAGGAAGGAGGGAGAGAAAATAATGCTATAATGATGGCCACCGAATAGGCTTTATTTACTCTCCTGGAACTACATAAATACCAGTCTGCAGTCAGCTAAATGCATTGCCTCCTCAAACATTTTTATAAGCATGAAATTTACTCAGCTGTACCCATAACTTAATAGGCCAATTATTGATAAGAACACTCCGTCTACACCAGGATTAAGAGCTAAACATAGGTTTTCTTAAAAATGCATCAAGAAATTAAAAAGCTATGTGGTTGTTATTGTTAATAGTATGAAGGCAATGCCTAGAGACGTCAGCTCAGGTAAGAAACAAGCATGCCAGGAGCTGTATAAATAGAGGATGGGGCAATGTACACCAGAACGGGTTGAGAAGATCAGAAGAGGCAGAAAAATACAGGGCAGGGAGAGGAGATAGCAGGGGAGCTGCAAGGACAGCTGTCATTGAAGTGTTGTGAATTGTCTAATCATGGGTTAAACAGAAAGAGAGTAGACATTGATGGGAAGGCAGAGGGGAGCCCAAAGGGTAAAGGAGCAATGCTAAGTTAGAAAAGACCATGAGGAAGGAAGTGGGATTACTGGCAAACAGAAAAATTGAAGCAAACTGTTAGTCGAACAGTCAGGAACTGAGATAAGGACAGTCCACCTTCCAGCACAGAAAGCCTTACGGGAACACACACAGCCATGCAGAGATCAGAAGAACGTGTTGGCGATTTCTCACCAGCCCACAGACTGGATGTCCTGGGAGCCTGAGGAGGGCCTGCACAGATTCACTTCTGTTAAGATCCCACAGGCTCTTGCACGCTCCCAGGTGCTTCGTTCCCGTTGCCTTTTTTAAGCTCTCCAAGTCTCTGAGCCTGGTAACGCTTCTGCTTACTTAGCAGTTGCTTTTCCTCCCTCAGCTGTCACACTCCTTTCGTGCCCTCCCAGGGGTGCTTTCCTCAGCTTTCCTTATGTCCTTTCTGTTCTGTTTAGCGAGTCCTAAATCTCACGGCGCAGCATCTCTTCTCATCACAGAGAGGTGGGAAGTTCATCACAAGTTATACACGTTGCCTTCTGCTCCTGGCAGCGGGAGGGTGCTTGAACTACAGGATAAACCGTGCTGTGCATGTCACGCAAATTGCTTCCCATCACCAGCATCTCAAACCCCCAATGGACAGCTGTTTGGAGGGAAAATTAGGTACCCACCTTAATTAACATGTGAAAGTGTGTAAGTGCTGGACCCTGAGCAGGTTACTTCATTTCTCCAGCTTTGCCAGTTTTTTTCTGCAATGGCAACCTGAATCATAGAATAGTTAGAGTTGGAAGGGACCTTAAAGATCATCTAGTTCCAAGCCCCCTGCCCTGGGCAGGGACACCTCCCACTAGACCAGGTTGCTCAAAGCCCCATCCGGCCTAGACCTTGCACTTGGCCTTGAACTTCATGAGGTTCGCACAGGCCCACCTCTCAAACCTGTTCAGGTCCCTCTGGATGGCATCCTTTCCCTCCAGTGTGTCAAGCGTACCACACAGCTTGGTGTCATTGGCAAACTTGTTGAGGGTGCACTCAATCCCACTGTCCATGTCACCAGCTGACCCTTGAGGAACTCCACTCGTCACTGGTGCCCACTTGGACATTGAGCCGTTGACTGCAACTCTTTGAGTTTGCTGCCTGTCCACACTTTGCATATGCTGCTGGGTGACCACCTGGTATTCCTGGCGGATGAAATATAAGTGCACCCTCCTCAAACAATCCACAGGAGCTGGGAACGATGGCTGGGATGCAAACCCGGTGCTCAGCTCCTGTTCCGGCAGAATCATCTGTCCCATCCAGCTTTATAGCATCGTCCCCTGACTGATGTTTGTCAGAGACAAGGACTCCCTGAAATTACTCCGAGATTTGTCCGCCACAAGGTTACTAGGATTTGGACACAGGCTAACAGTGTTGGCTTTGGATTTGGACACAGGCATAAGTGTTGGCTTAGGCTGCCTATAGAAATAGGAGCACAAGGTGTGGGTGATAGGAGATCAGGTACAGCACATTGACTGAGCCACTGTGCCTCTGGTCTGCCACCAGTAAAACGAGGCTGAATTTTTCACTGATCTTTCTCTCTTTGTCTTAGTTGGGACTGTGTTGGGATTTTTTGGCACAAGAGTGTATGTAACTATATGCAGCACTAGCTTCAGACAGTCTAAGCTTGTTTCCCCACCATGTTACAGGATTCGCTCCAGAACCTACCGCATCAGGGACCACCTCCCTGGACACCTCTTGGCTCATGTCATCTTTCATCTCCCATTTGGGGACAAATATCAGTCTCAAATGGCTTTCAGGGAACACAAGGAAGGATAAGTGATTGTCATTTTAAGGGAGTCCTGAGATATAAGGCACTGGGCACATAATTATGCATGCCGATCACCATGCACTATATGAATGCAGTTATTTAGTTTATTCATTTGCATACGCATTAATCCACATTATGTATGAAGAAGTGGTACTCGCAGAGACAAATTAAGCATGCAATACAATAGCTAAATTGTTTAAATAACATGAATGTTTATCATTCAGTTCCCTGTGTGCAAGACAGGGCTGTTAATAATTAGTTTCCTACCTCCAAAAGAGCATGCATGTTAATTAATTAATAGTTGCAAAGCACTTTGAAGTTGCAAAGCACCATAAGAATGCTATCCATTATTATGTATAGTAAATGTACTTCTAAATGAAATAATTTGCCTATTTAAAACCATTCCCCTCCCAAAATCCCCTAGAATCCCTTATCCATAATATTAATTAGCATCTAATAAAAAAATGTGTGTTTAAATATTCATTTGGAGTTTCAGGAGCAGAACTGTTTTTCCATCCCCAGCGTGCCAAGGATAAGATAGAGTGGCATATTCAAGTACACGCACAAATACACTTGTACGAGCCAGGTACCACAGACGAGGCAAAGAAAAAGGCATACAAGAGAAGAGAGACTCCAGGCTTATATTGTGTTAATCTGGACCAAGAGACACAGGTTTAAGTAGCAGCTCTGCAGTGAATTTCTGTGTGACCTTGGACATCTCATGACCTATAGTTTGGGATGCATCAGCCAACTCACTAAGCTGCAGCCCTCAAAATCAGAAGGGTTGCAGAAGTAAACCAGCCAGGGTGCCTTGGCTGTCAACAGAGAGGCTGATGTTTCGACAGCATAATCCAACCCAGCATTTCATGCACGTGATGAGCTGCTCCTTTGAGGTGCCAATGTATCTCCCTGGAAGTGCTCCTGAAACAATGTCCGGGGCTCCATCTTTCCTGTTTTCCTCAAACACAGTCTCAAGATGTACCAGAAAACAGCTCTGGAGCTTTATCTTGTGTCATGTGCCAGCTTTTACTATGGACATAGTCTCTTATCTTTGGACTTCAGGCCTCCAAAGTTCATGGTGTACAATACTTTGGTGGTTTGCTGTTGCCTTACAAGGAAGAATGTCTTCTTCTAAATCACATCCTAGGTGAGTATTTACCTAACAGATGAGAAATTGCATCAAATGTGAAGAGTCGTCCAAGCTACTGAGAGTGAAATAGCTCAGCAGACCCTCAAGAGCCTGCAGTAGCTCTAACTTGCTGCTGCAGAAGCACTCTGCAAAGAAAACAAGCACCGCCACAATACTTCTGTGCTGCCTGAAAGACGTATTTGGTGTTCAGGAGGATGAAAAGACTTTCAGATTGGAAGCTTATGGGGTTCTCTTTCTCAGGATTTCCTCTCCCTTCCAGGCACCGAGAAAGAGCTAAAGAGCTATGTGCTGGAATGAGAAATGGGCAGCTGGAATCCTTTGTAACCCGGGATAAAGTCTTCCAGCCTGATAAGCCCCAACCAGGGACATGTGTGAGGGTTACCCACTGAAGCCAGAGACACCCACAACCTCTGGCTTCAGTGCTCTGATATTTCCCAACTGTAGCACAGGAACAGGGCAGGAATAAGCTCTCCTAAATCTGCCACCAGCCCACTTAGTGACAACAAACAGGCCACTTCATCTCTTTGGCTCATACTTCCACATGAAGAAGGGGAACTGGGTACTACCTGTTACCAGTTTCTAAATCTCACTGGAGAATTGTCACCTGATCCATAGGCATCATATTTGTTATAGGTGACCTCACTTGAGATCCCTTTTTTGGGTGAGTGCAATCAGTAACAAAACTTCCTCAGATATTCTAAAAAAAAATAAGTAATTTCTTGAAAGAGGAAATCTTCCACCCAGTGTATTAGAACTTAATACTAGACCTCATTTTGATGGACTAAGAAAAATCAATTGATGACCTAAAAATGAGCGGTTGCTTAGATACTGATGATTATGATGGTGATCTAATTAGATTTATTGTGTGAAAACAGAACACACCAGTGACCAGTAGTATAAGAATTTTTGAAAGGGCTAATTTTTGTGAACCTAATGTGGTTGTCAGCGTCACTGCCAGGGACACAAATTTAAAGCAAAAAAATCCTAAGAGAAGACTGTAGTATTAATTGTTCTCAAATTTCCTATTGGAGGCTCCAAAAGCCAGAGTCCCCCAGTCATGGCAGTGCTCTGCTGGGGAAAAAAAAAAATCTTCTTAAATATTGAAAGGGGATCTGGAAGTGGCAGTAAGGCATTAATTTCTTATAAATTTGTAGAGTCAGGCAGAAAATGGAAAGGAAATGGCAATTAATATAAATTACAAAACACATGACTGGTAATGGGGAAATGAAGGGAACAATGAAATGACCAATACAGCTAGAAATAATTACAGCATATTTTTCAATGCGAGTTATTGCTAGAGGCGCACAGCAAAACTGTTCTCAGGCAAGTAGAAAAAGTAGAAATTTTCAAAGGATGGATATTTTTGCCTGTATATCAAACTGAGCAGGGATTTTATACCGAGGGTGGAACAGAAAGATTGCCATCTGTGATGAAAAGGGAATGTGAGGTAGCATTTGCTAAAATTAAACATTTTTTAAAAACAACAGACACATATCTTGCACCAAGAGCCTTTAAGGGATGAGGAACTATCAGTAAAGTTAATTTCAAAAATCTTGGGAAACAAAGAAAATTTCAAATGACTGCTGGACTACCAACATCATTTGAATACTGAAAAGTATAAAAGGGATGAACTAGGGAATTACAAACCAACCATGTTGATGCTGATCCTGGGTCATTTATATAATGCTGATTTCTAGACTATATCACCAAAAAAATTGAAGCAAAAATGTAATTAAACCCTTCAGCATGATCTCATGGCAAGTGCATTTTTCAAACTATCCCTTTTTTGGATTAAAGAACAACTGATCAATTAATTATAGTGCTCATATTTAAAAGCATGTGACTTAGTACCATACAGCATTTTGACTTTAAAAACTTGCAGTAACATACAATAAATGGGTTACAATTGGCTTACTGGCAGATCTCAAAACATAGATGTTAATGGGAGATATTTTTTTAGAAGTTCCCAATATCTGGTTCTTGGTCTAGCACTGTTTTTATTTTTATCAGTCACTGGTAGATTGCCTTACCAGTAAAGTCTGCAGTGATACACAGATCAGTAGGTATACATCAACTGCCACAGCTACAAAACCAACCATGAACCCAGATAAAGTGATCCAGATGGAAATTCTTCAGGGATTATCGTCACAACATGAGCACTTGGTGCAGTAATAAAAAGGAGCAGAGGATGTGTGATTTATAAGAAGAAGGGTACCAAACAAAAATGAGTACATATAGAGACAAGTTAAGAAGAAATGGGTTTCAAATAGACATGGAGGAAAACTTTCCAACAGGGAAGGTAATGAAATGGAGGTAGATGGTCTAAGGCGTTACTCACTCAACATGATTTCAGATTTTTAAGAAGAGGTTGGACAAATACCTTTCAGAAATGACACAGATATGTTGATGTGCATTGGTTTCTGGTTTAGAGGTGGAGTAGATGACCAGCTAAGCTCCCAGCCAATCTTACATTTAGATGTCATACTCAATATAGGGAAGACTGTCTGTATTCTCTAGAATACATCTACTCCTGGTGTTCATAACATTAAAAGATTAGGAGGAGTTCAAGAAAGTTCTATAGAAAGGTAAAATAATCAGGGGTTTCACACAGCTTTCGTCCCAAAGTCCATTTCCTTCCAAAGTGGAAAAATTACCCTCCAAGCTGGTTTAATAAAACTCGACTCCAGAGGAGAGAAAAGGTTATTTCTCATATGTTTTTCTCAGTCCTACCTCACTACAGTGGCTTTTTAATGTTCCTAAACTCCACATGACGTCTAGTGAAGCTAGTTAATAACACAGGACAATCATCCACTGGATTCTAATGAAATTTTAGAAGCTATTAAAAAAAAAAAAAAAGGATTAAAATATCCTGGATGCCAATTAGTTACTGGGGGTTTCTTCCTCCTCTTTCTCCATCAAATCATTGGCCCCAAACTTAACACAAAGGGGCTAGTCAATCACAGTCATTTTTATCTGATCTCTTTGTCATCATTTATCTGCACAGCTTTAAAAACAAAAGCTGTACGTGGCAGCGTCAGATGCTTCCCCTTTGTGCCTTGCACTCATCACCTGTCGCGCTTCTCTTGTTAAATGTTTGATGGGAGTCTTCAGCACTCCTGCAAAATGATTTATGCATCTTCCCCACCTCTGCAACTGCCTTGTGATACGAACAAGAAGAATTAATGCATTTCCACTGCCTGAAATTAATGCCGTAAAATCAGTGCCCAGTCTGTCACAAACATACCAGCAACTTCGCTTCTGCTGACAGAGCAGCACGGTTACAAACATGGATTGCTCTGGCCATGAATCATCAGTGAATCTCAGTCACACCTTAGCCCATGTCTGGGATTAATTCTGCAGTTTACGGTAAAGGCAGACTATAAATCTGACATCTGTACAAAGATAATCTGTTTGACTGATCCCTTCCTAAAGCTGGGGTTTAGCTTCACTGAACAACACCATCCATTGAATCCTTCAGATGGGAAGTTAATTTTTAAAAAAGCGAACTTGTTCAATTAAGGTTATCACTTAAAGGAAATAATAATCAGTTCTAAGTCAAATGGAAAAGTTGCCCAGAGAGGCAGTAGAGGCCCCATCCCTGGAGACATTCAAGGCCGGGCTTGATGAGGCTCTGAGCAACCTGATCTAGTTAAAGATGTCCCTGCTTACCCTTTAAAGGTCCCTCCCAACCCAACACATTCTATGAATCAAGGATAGAAGTATCTAAAGAGGAGGCGTTAAAAGAAATTGATTAAGTAAAGAGCAAAGCATCACCAGAATTATACCTGGAGCATCTTCAAACAATTTGGAGGTGTTCATAATGGAAATTATGGGAATTCATAGGGGAAACTATGGGAATTCATACAGAGTTCATAGGGAACTGCTAATCAGAGAGGCACTCACTGACACCACCTCAAGGGAGAGGTAGGTAATGAACGTCGTAGCCTGCTTTTGTAAAGCAGGTGAACCAAGACCTGTAGGCTTTACTGGAGATGCAGGCGAGGTACCAGTGAGACTGAGGGACTCTCTATTGCCACTGGTTCTGTTTCCCTGAACTCGGTTAACAGAGATGGATGGAGTTTCTGACAGTTGGGCTCCAACACATGCCAGAGCCTCCTCCAGAGGAGCAAAGATTAGCTTTGACATTTCCAATATACTAAGGTATAAAGTAGGGAAAAAAAAGCAATCTGTATATTTTTAGGCACTCTTCCTGCCTATATTACTTTTCCTATAATAAATCATATGGGAAAAAAAAGAACCCAAGTTTAAATTTAACTATTTTCAAGAAACCTTTAAGAGGAGAAAGTACATCCATTAACAAGGTCTTTCATGCCCCATATTTCTGTTGTCTCTCTCATTTGTTATAATCATAAACTGGGCAGATGGGAGGAGAGTTCTTATGCTGTGTGCTTATGCAGTGCCTGGGAAAATTAGAAGCCTGGTCCTCATCGAGGACTTAAAAATGCTGATGTCAATAAATCAAAAGACAGTAAGAGTCTGTCTGAGTTAACTTTTGGCTCATATATTACAGAACAAGGTGGCAAAAATTGCAAAGAGGTCCAAAGAAGTCACAAGGTTGGATTTTGGGTCTTTTCCTCTTAGATCCACAAATGTTATCTTTTCAGTAAGCTGTTAAGATAGAAGATGACTGCTCCCTTTAATTATGCTGGGAAAGTGAGGAATGGGGGAAGCAGAAGAGCTGTTTGAACTGAAAACCAGCATTGGCAAAAGACAGAAATGAATATACACAGACTGTGCATAAATATAGATATGGAATTGAAAGGTTTTGAGCCACTAAAATAGCAAAAGCCTTGAACAGCCTTCAAATAGCAGCCGTGGGAGCAAACCAGCGGGATCCGTGTACCCGGCAGTGATGTGCAGATGTGCCCAGGCTCTCTGTACACTGTTCGCTCTTGGGAACTGCCTGGCTACAGAAGCACGGACCTCAGTTCAGGTTAATTTGCTGAGTATTTCAGCCTTTTTGCTTCCTTCTCAGCCTCCTTCGCGGCCCCTGTAGAGCTCCATTCTCAGCTGCTACTGACACCTGAGCTCATTATTCAAAACTAGTGCCAGTCCGGTACTGCACTGCAGTCCTGTTCTGAGTCCGGTACGGACAGCCTCTAATTAGCTTTCACAAAGACTTTATTCATTTAAGGAAAAGATCACATTATGTTCCTGCCTCAGATAGAAGAGGACAGAACTCAGTCCCTGCAAAGATTTCCTTCCTGTCCTGGATTCTTACATTGCTGGCTGCTTCTTTTCAGAGAAACAAATTAAAATCTCCTTCATCCCAATATCTTTGTCATTAGCTTGCCAAGGGAATCTGAGAGCTATAAATTCTCTCCTGATGTCCAAATGAAGGCAGAGATTTCTGAGCGCGTGAGGGAAAGATCCAATTTTACCCCGTGGCTGTGCAAGGCGCAGCCCAATGCAGCCCTCATTCGCCAGGATGCTTGCCAGGTGCTCCTGTAACATCACACAAGTAAATGGGATATTGTCTCACACAATATCTACTGAACAGACTTGTCACTTTTTCCACTTAACTCTATCAGCTACTTCCCCTTCTGCCCTCATAATATCACCCACACCATTTTTTTTTAGACTATGAACCTGTTCTGTTTCAGAAAACTTGTGCATTTTTGCTCTTCTGGAAAGATACAATAGCAGCAGCCCTTCACAGGCAAAATCGGAATTGAGTCCCTAGGAGAAATGTGAAGATTATGATTTCTTTTTTATCAAAGTTTCTTTAAAAAAAAAAAAAAAACGTATTTGAGAGAGCTGGATGTATTCATCTCCCACTTTTGCGTCTTGGAAAGCTTATACATACGTCTCTGTGACTGCTTGGAAATGTAAACCTTCCAAAGGCGAAAAGAATAAATAAAGAAGATTAGCATATATGTAAAAAGCTGCTATAATTATCACAAAAGGGCTCTTGTGGTTTGGACTGCAAGAAACACTGCAAGTACCTTGGGATCTGTAGTAAAACTGGGAGTCAACACCACTAAGAGACATTTTTTGAGAGATAGCCAGGTCAACTGTAATTCAAAATTCAATAAACAAATGTGCTGAAATTTCTTTTAAAGTGCGCATGCCGTATGGTGATAAAATAGAGACACTATAGGTCTAAAGGGATTTTTATTTTTTTTTCTAATTAGGAGCACATACAAAAGAAAGATTTGTTTGGAAATGGCTTTGCAACTTTTAACTCCTAAATCGGTGCTAGCAACAACAGCTATGAAACTAATTTGTTGTGTTATGAAACTAATCCCTGTGCTTTCTCCAAATACTAAAATACAGACAATACCAGCACAATACGGATATATTTTATAGACTGTGTTTTTCTATTTTAACAAAGGCTGTTTTATAACACAGAGGAAAACTGGAATATTTGATTGATCTTTATATAATCTGCTTATTTTCGATACCTACCTTTTCAGCTTTCCCGGCTATAAATAGTCCTCCCTCACACGACACAGCATACCCACAGATCCCTTGCATCTCTGCACGCTGTAGATACCCCAAGGAGTCCGCAGGAGGGGTTTACAAATCGTTCCTGAGCTGTCTGAATTTCAAGAAGAACATGGGCATGGACATGGACATTGACATGGACATGGGCATGGACAAGAAGAAACCCCAGAGGAGCCATGTGCTGCAAAGGGCAGGGATCTCACAGGCATGGGGCTGACTCCACCAGATCTCCCCTCTGCCGCGGATCCAGCCCGGGCTGCAGAGACACCACACCGATACCGCTTGCTGCGAAGAGGCTTTTCACAAAACCATAATTAGCATTTAAAACAGCAGTTACAGTCAAGACCTCCTTAGAAAAGATGCCCAAACCTGTTTTCAATAAAAGCATTTTAATTGCTTTAAAGGTTTTATTAAAATCCCAACAGGCCAATTACAGTCAATTGTTTCCAGCCTCTACCTGCCTAGTAATCACTCAGTTCACAACAGTGAAGGATATGTGCTCCGTTACGTGCTCCCTCTCTCTGGTAACCACATCTTTTACTCGCTGCTGTTCCCCAGGTAGTCTAGCAAATTTGGATTATCAACTTCTTTTGCTAACAATATTCTACCTTACATTGAATTTAGGTGCTCGTATATCAAAGGATTTATGCCGTCTACAACAACAAGGAAAGATCCCCCCCAAAGAAAATACCTCATGCCCAAGAACACTTTATATCCAGAAAAAATTGATTTATAGAAAACAATATCCAGTGAAAAAGCACTGACAACTTTAAGCAGAAAATAAAAATTCTGGGTAAAATATTCTTTGCATTGAGGGCTTACATCACCTAAGGTGGAAACAGCTAGCAAATCCTCACTGTTCCCTTAACCACCCATTCAGCTCTTCATGCCATGGCAACAATGTCATTAAATTAACCATCCTGTCAAACAGAAGAAGCTCGTGAGAAAGCAGTACCCGGGGCTGCACCAGAGGCCCGTGGTGGGCAGGTGGGGTTGCAGGCACAGGAGCCACGGCGAGGCAGTCCATGGCCGTGGCAACCATGCCCCTGCTTTGGCTCAGCCATCGTACCTCCTGCACCCACACCGCAGTCAGAGATGGGCCCGAGAGGGGACCGGAATAAGGTCATATGAATATCTGGACGTGATTAAATGACGCGTCTAAGGGGAGGTGACAACCTGCAAACACTTCTCTCTTCTGAGATGGACAGTGCTGAGTCTGTGCCTTGCAGGTCTGTGAGTTTACAGGGGTGTCCCTTTTTCTGTCACTGTCAGTGCCTGTACAACTTCATTGCACACCAGGAAATAAGTTTGATAGTTACGATCCATGGTGATCCACAGCTACCAAGATGATTAGGGGACTGGAACACCTCTCCTGTGAAGAAAGGCTGAGGGATTTGGGTCTTTTCAGTCTGGAAAAAAGATGACTCAGGGGGGATATTGTCAACGCTTATAAATACTTAAAGGGTGGGTGTCAGGAGGATGGGGCCAGGCCCTTTTCAGTGGTGCCCGGCAACAGGACAAGAGGTAATGGGCACAAACTTGAACATAGGAAGTTCCACCTAAACATGAGGAGGAACTTCTTTACCTTGGGGGTGGCAGAGCCCTGGAACAGGCTGCCCAGAGAGGTGGTGGAGTCTCCATCTCTGGAGACGTTCAAAACCCTCCTGGACGTGTTCCTGTGCAACCTGCTCTGGGTGACCCTGCTCTGGCAGGGGGGTTGGACTAGATGATCTCCAGAGGTCCCTGCCAACCCTACCTTTCTGTGATTCTGTGATTCTGTGATATTAGCATTGTACTATAGTCCTGGAAACTTTTACCTACATTGTGTTTAGTAGTGGAGGATAATGGCTGCTTTAATGGCATTGCCTTAACACACCAAAATGGGAAAAAAAAACTCCATATTTTTCTTTTTCATAATATGTGTGTTACCCAGCCACATTGTTCAGCGCCAACAGCATGATTTGTGAAATCAATGGTGACATTTAAAAGACAGGTAGACGTAGTGCTTAGAGATATGGCTTAGTGATGGTTTTTGTCAGCGTTAGGTTGATGGTTGGACTCGATGATCTGAAAGGTCCCTTCCAACCTAGGCGATTCTATGATCCTATGATTCTGTGATTTAAAATGGTTACAATTCCAAGTTAAATCCATATGTAGATACACTGAGCAGGTTCTCCTGGTACCTTTTCAGTTTGCCACGTCAGAAGTGTGGCATAAAAGCTTTCTGTACCTTGGAAGCCTTTTGGGTTTTTTTTTGGAGTGAGTTGTTTGGGGTTTTTTAATAGCTAACTACTACAAGAAATGATGGAAATCCAAAAGACATTTTATCCAGCTCACTTTCAATGTTTTTCAACTGTTGTCTCCAGAACAAATTCTCTTTATTCATTCCTCCACAACCAGCAATTTTCTAGCCAGAGATTTCAATAAACCCATGAGCAGTGGTGTGCCATATCGGCATTTCTAAAATCAGTTGCACACTGATAATTCTGATCTCCAACCTCTGCTCCTCCCTGTGGCAGTCAGACTACAAAGCCAAAGGACACAACACTGAAAGATGCTGACAGGCAGAATGTCTTATGGCTTTGCCAGAAACATGTTTTTGGCACTTACGCACTACAGGCCTCCGCAGCAAGTTCATTTCTTAGTTCGCTTCATTTGCACCAGAAGATCCAGCCAACTTCCAGCTCAGCTTATGATACGTGGAAATGCCACTGTTTCTTCTGAGACCCCTTCAATGTGCTGTTCAGAGCTGCTAACTCATGTTTCCTTCCATTCATGGTGTCAATGATAACCTCCAATGCGTTAACAGACTAGACAAAGATCCTTCTGGAAAAACCATCTGCAGCTGAATCGAGAGAGGTACTGAGGCTCTTTTTTTTTTTTTTTTTTTTCCTTCCCTGAGACACAACAAATATCTTACAGCAGAAAGCGCTAATTCGTACGCTACTGAAGTGAGCAAGGGTCACCCAGGATCTCCCCATATTTCACAGCTAAGACTGAGGAGCAGACGCTGAGCAGAGGTGCCCCACTATGTTTTGCAAAGCAGAACATGCTGTCCTTAGGAAAGCTTTACCATTAAGGCCTGAGCTTCAGCACTGGTGCTGGAGCACAGCCCAAATGGTAGGAGACCACCTTGACTGAGATATGTACCTCTGAGTCATGACTCCTCCCGCGCGTTCTCTTGCCTTTTTCTGGGAATAGCAGTTTCTCCCAGATCTGCGCCAGCTCTTACTGATCACGTGTCAGATTTTTATTGCACACACCCCAAATGCATTAGTTGCCCTGGCACAAACTGGAAGATGCAAAGATGCATGAAGCTACCTCGCTGACTTTTCTAATAGCCTTTCTTCAAATTATCCGTTCCTGTGGCATATACAACATTATTAACAGCTTATACTGAGGGCAAACCGGGAGTACTGCCAGCGGTTCTTGTTTCACCCCTCTTCCTCTGGATGCACATTTAATTTCTCTATTACACTGAAATCGTAAGGTCTTTGGAGCAAAGATCTGTTTGTTATTCTGAGTTTGAACAGCTTTAAGACCAGTGAGATCGCAGACTGTAACTAGGTTCTTGCTGCTGCTGCAACACAAACATTTTTAATTAAAGTCCTACTTCTGATGTAGGAAAATTTTCATTTCCCTTGCTTGCTCCCACTCCCCTAATTACTAATAAATTAGCAAAGTTCAACCATTGACCTTCCATACCCCAATTATCAGTGTCATTCCACTGTAACAAGTTTTGGCCATTGAAATTACAAAATCAACCCACTGCCTTCCCTTGACAGCCCTTCTGGCCCATCTCTCCTCACTGTAGATGCCCCCCCCAGTTAAAACACACACCTCACAACAAGACCCGCTTGCTGAGAAGATGCGGGTTGCTGCTTGTGAGAGCAAGACAGGCAGGTGTGATCCAGCACCTGTGCAAATACTGCCCACACCGCCTGCATGCAGCAGCACGTATGGGATCCAGACATATGAAAACAGGCTTTGCCTTCCAGAGTTGCCAGAAACAAAGCCAACCGCAGCCTCATCTGCATAAATCAACAACATAAACAACGTACATGAGCTGAGGACTTGCTATCAGAAGGATCACAACCCACCTTGAGATTTGCGCATAGGACTTAGCCCATACATCTCTCAAGATGCAGCAGCAGCTGCCATGAAATGCTATTGCTCATCAGCTCACGGTGGCCCAGAAAAGGAAAAATCATTTTACACGATTCTCTACTTCTTAAATCCTTTGCACTTCCATCAAAGATGGGCCACTGCAATCCAGGAAGGGCAGAGATGAAACAGAGAGCAGGTAGGGGCAGAGGATGCACATAGGCTGCATTTCTTAAATTCTCCGGTCCCCCAGTGTCAACAGGCCCAGGGACACACGAGGGAACAGCAGACTTCAGGTAAGTGAATTAAACAAATATGATTAATCCACCTGGAACTTGTATATGAATCTGAGTAAGATGTGGCTGTAAAGCATGGATGGAGAATACAGATGGATGGGACCTCCAGACCAGCCAGAAACACAAACCCACTGTCCCTGGCAAACAGGCGTATTAGATGCAAATACTCCATCCCATCACATGCTGTGTATGAGCAGCTGTGTAGGCGAAGCCAGTGGCATAACCACGTATGACACACCAGCCATAAACCAATATATGTTCTTGAATATACACCACCACTTTTTTAACTTCACTCACTCCAGCACTATGAGAAGAATAGTCCCCAGGTCCCAAAGACAGTAGCTCCTTCATCCCTGGTGAGCTGAATTGATATAAAAGAAGCTGAACTAGCAGCCCTGAAACATGACAGCCTTTAGTTTGTTTGTTTTCTCTGCCTGGGAGTGAAAATAGCATGATCAACAACAGTTTGTCTTTCTACACCTTTTTCTACCAATGAGCCCCATCTGGGCTTGGAGTCCACTCTCTCAGGAACTGGGTCAAAGCAGAGATAGCCTAAGCAAGCAATTTAATCTGTGGCATAACCAAAGACACCGCCAGTGAGGATGTCAGCTTTGGGGATGGCTTTTGCATATCGTTTCAAGGCCAGTTAGAGGAAACAGCCTCTCCTGTTGTCCCTGACCTTTAATTCCCAGTGTCTTCCCAGAGCACACCATGAAGGGATGAAACCTCAGTTCTCGGAGAACATTCACTAATGTTGAACCATTGCTATCCCTGGAGTGACAACACTCTTTTCCACCAGTGATACCAACTTCTCCCACTTACTAGACCACTTTTTTACACTCTCCTTTTCACTCTCTGACCCCTGTGCAAGCAAGGAGCAGTCTGTGAGAATCAGCAAATCCAGTGCTACACTCCTTCCAGTCTTCCCTTGCAAGAGGCTTGTCTCTGTGCCGCACATGCAAAACGCTAATAATTCTGGAGCAGTGAGATTACTGATTATTACAGTCATCATAACTGTTTTCTTGTTAAGTTATATCTGCCCCAGCTGGTACTTGTAGTCATAACAAGCCTTAACAAGGCTAAATGCAAGCTCCTGCATGTGGGTCAGGGTAATTCCAAGCACAAATACAGGTTGGGTGGAGAATGGCTTGAGAGCAACCCTGAGGAGAAGGACTTGGGGTATTAGTTGAAGAGAAGCTCAACATTGGCTGACAATGTGTGCACGCAGCCCAGAAAGCCAACTGCATCCTGGGCTGCATCAAAAGAATTGTGGCCGGCAGGTCGAGGGAGGTGATTCTGCCCCTTTACTCAGCTCTGGTGAGACCCCACCTGGAGTGCTGTGTCCAGCTCTGGGGCCCCCGACATAAGAAGGACATGGACCTGTTGGAATGGGTCCAGCAGAGGGCCACGAAGATGACCAGAGGGCTGGAGAACCTCTGCTATGAGGACAGGCTGAGAGACCTAGACAGGCTGGAGAGTTGGGCAGAGAGAAACCTTATGAAATTCAGTAAGGGCAAGTGTAGGGTGCTGCACCTGGGGAGGAATAACCCCCTGCACCAGTACAGGTTGGGGGCTGACCTGCTGGAGAGCAGCTCAGTGGAAAGAGACCTGGGAGTCCTGGTGGACAACAGGATGACCATGAGCCAGCAATGTGCCCTTGTGGCCAAGAAGGTCAATGGCATCCTGGGATGCATCAAGAAGAGTGTGGCCAGCAGGTCGAGGGAGGTCATCCTCCCCCTCTATTCTGCCTTGGTGAGGCCACACCTGGAGTACTGTGTCCAGTTCTGGGCTCCCCAGCTCAAGAAGGACAGGGAACTGCTGGAGAGGGTGCAGCATAGGGCTACCAAGATGATTAGGGGACTGGAACACCTCTCTTATGAAGAAAGGCTGAAGTCTAGAAAAAAGACAGCTGAGAGGGGATCTTACCAATGCTTATAAATACTTAAAGGATGGGTGTCAGGAGGATGGGGCCAGGCTCTTTTCAGTGGTGCCCAGTGACAGGACAAGAGGTAACGGGCACAAACTTGAACATAGGAAGTTCCACCTAAACATGAGGAGGAACTTCTTTACTTTGTGGGTGGCAGAACCCTGGAACAGGCTGCCCAGAGGGGTGGTGGAGTCTCCGTCTCTGGAGACATTCAAAACCTGCCTGGACACGTTCCTGTGCAACCTGCTCTGGATGATCCTGCTCTGGCAGGGGGGTTGGACTGGATGATCTCCAAAGGTCCCTTCCAACCCTACGACTGTGTGATTCTGTGATTTTGTGAGTTGGGGTTGTTCAGCCTAGAGAAGAGAAGGCTCCGGGGACACCTTATGGCTGCCTTTCAGTACTTAAAGGGGACCTACAGGAAAGATGGGGAGGGACTCTTTATCAGGGAGTGTAGTGGTAGGACAAGAGGTAAAGGTTTTAAACTGAAAGAGGGTAGATTTAGACTGGGTATCAGGAAGAAATTCTTTACTGTGAGGGTGGTGAGACACTGGAGCAGTTTCCCCAGAGAAGCTGTGGATGCCCCATCCCTGGAAGTGTTCAAGGCCAGGCTGGATGGGGCTTTGAGCAGCCTGGTCTAGTGGGAGGTGTCCCTGCCCATGGCAGGGGGGTTGGAACTGGATGATCGTTAAGGTCCCTTCCAACTCTAAACATTCTGTGATTCTGTGATTCCTTTTCTTTGTCTTGTGTACAAACTTGGACAAATCTTGGGGCAAGGAGTTTGCTATGTGTGGGCAGCGCACAGCACAAAAGTCACAGCTGGGCAGGGTAGGCTGCATCTCGCTGAGGAGCTCAGGTGTGTCTGCGTCTCATCAGCTTCTCAGGAAAAGGTCGGAGGCTTTATGGAAGCAATGTGATGGGACCTAAAAGTGCTGGAAGGAACCCAGGGTACTCTGGGAGGTACGAGGATGCACAGCCCAAAGAGCTTTCATCTCTGCTTGTCCCTGAAGGTGCTTCTATAGAAGGTATAAATAAATTATAAATAATTACTGAGTTAGCACAAAGGCACTTACTGCATCCAAATAAGAATACGAGCTGCAGTGACTGTGTGGTCCTATGTCATTTCAAACACACCTTCATAGGTGTGTCAGCCACAGCCTTTGCCCTCACATTCACCTCATTTCAGCTTATCACATGACTGCACACTGCTAATAATTACCTTATCTCCACTAACAATGATTTGGGGTCTTGGAAAGGGTGCCATGACAGGAAGATTAATCTCCAACTAAAAGCCTGATTTTATGCTAGATTTTCTGACTAAGAATTGGGCCAGTGACTACCCTTTGCCTAATCTTAAAAAAAAACCAAAAAACAAAAAACAAAAAAACCACCAACCTGCAGGGAATGTCCTGTAGATGATATAAAACCATAAACAGAAATTACAAAAGGTCGTGCACCTTGATACCATGTTGCAGGGTAAGGCATTACATGAGTCACAGAAGTGAAGGAACTTATTGAAGAGAGGTGCTGCCAGGCCATGAGAACAGAGGGAACGGCTAAAACCATCACCTCACTTACGTGCTTTTCACAGTGCTGCAAACTCTTAGGTTTATTGTTGTTTCTCTTAATCCCCAGCTTGTGGAGCCAGGATGCGTCATGGCAGACACAGCTTCCATTTATTAAAAACAAAAAAAAAAAGAACAAGCAAACAAATAAAAATAAACCCAAAAAAGGAAAGAAAACAGGAGAATTTTTTCTTCATTGTTACAAAGAAAATCTGGAAAACCTGACCACACGGTACCAGCCTGAAGAACCACAATCCAATTGGCAAAGGAAACCCCCTCAAAGGCAGGCATTCCAACCAGCAATGTCTAAAGCAGACACGTGTTCAGGCCTGGTTCGGCATGGGGCTGCTTTCCCATGCAGGAACGGTAGCAGACGCTGTCTCTCCAGGGCCGCACCACTGAAGCCCAGGGCTCCAGCATCAGGGAGAATGGGGTTGAAGCTCTAAACTTCCTTTCTCTTTATAGCTACTCCCGTGTGGTTGTTATTTGAGGTAACAGAGAGACTGCCTCTAAGAGTGTTTAAGCAGGAGTTTAACCTGCCTCGAGTCTCATTGGACCTGGGGGTGTTGGTCGACCACCGGCTGAGTATGAGCCAGCAGTGTGCCCAGGTGATGACCAAGAAGGCCAACAGCATCCTGGCCTGTATCAGAAGTAGGGTGGCCAGCAGGACTAGGGAAGTGATTGTCCCCTTGTACTCAGCGCTGGTGAGGTCCCACTTCAAGTGCTGTGTCCAGTTTTGGGCCACTCACTACAAGAAAGACATTGAGATGCTGCAGCGTGTCCGGAGAAGGGCAACGCAGCTGGTGAGGGGTCTGGAGAACAAGTCTTATGAGGAGCTGTTGAGGAAGCTGGGGTTGTCCAGCCTGGAGAAAAGGAGGCTGAGGGGAGACCTTATCGCTCTCTACAACTACCTGAAAGGAGGCTGGAGCGAGGGGGCAGTGGGTCTCTTCTCCCAGGTAACAAGTGATATGACAAGAGGAAATGGCCTCAAGTTGCCCCAGTGGAGGTTTAGATTGGATGTTAGGAAAAATTTCTTCACAGAAAGGGATATCAAGCATTGGGACAGGCTGTCCAGGCAAGTGGTTGAGTCCCCACCCCTGGAGGTATTTCAAAGACGGGTAGACGTGGTGCTGAGGGACATGGTTCACTGGTGGTTTTGTCAGCGTTAGGTTGATGGTTGGACTTGATGATCTGAAAGGTCCCTTCCAACCTAGACGGTTCTATGATTCTGTGATTCTATAGCTCAAGAGCAGACAAAGCTATTCCTCTTTTTTTCCCCTGAAGTTACATTTAACATGCCTTGAATATGTTGCTTCTTTAGTCTCCCTCTGTATTCTGCAGAACATCTTCAGGTTTTGCAGCTAAGGCATGAGGGTGTAGGAGAGAGCAGGAGGTTCACTCCCCCAGGATCAGCCCCAAATTGTCACAAAGCACCGTGTCGTTGGATTTCAGCTCTGAGGGCTGTGCTCTGCACTACAACAATGAAGTTTAACTTCCTCTCCTGCTGTTCAGGTGCCAGCATGTAACTCATAGCTCTGTGCCACCAAGTGAAGATGACAACCGTGACATGTACGAAGAAGATGGATACACCTCAGAAATCACGGTCCCCTGGCTGCCTTCAGAGCGGGAGCAGCTCAAGCAACAAACAGTTATTTTTGACCACTACCTGGCTAAGATGCCTCACCACTGACCAGGTCTTGGGCTTGTCCTCAGTCCACCCAGAGCACACAGGGTCTCTCATGTAGGCCAACAGCAACAACAGGTTTTACACTGAAGACACTTTGCAATTAGAGGAAAATAGGCAACTTGCCTGAAACAGGCACCAAAGCACCAGGAGGGCAATTAAGTTGTTTTCTCCATGCAAGCAGCACCTTCATTAAGAAGCTCCTAATATGTTCACCTACAAGAGTAGCCTTAATTCCCTCCTCCTCCTGTTTTACCTTTCACAGCACAGTTACATTTCTTCCTTCTCCCTTTCTCAGCTTTATTTCCAACATCTCCCTTGCCTCTTTCTCCAGCTCAGCAGCTGGTTTATCATCGTCACTGGCACTGCATTCACAGCTGCTGGCTTCTTCCCTGCTCCATTGCTACTCTTATCTTACTCTAAAAAAACATTGGTTTTATTGCTTATTTCCCCCCTCCCTTTCTTTTTTTTTTAACTAAGTGGGCTGAACACCATTTTTTTTTCCCTCTGGACAAGGCAGAAACCAGACAGGTCCATCTGTTCTCCTTGCAGGATCAGTGGCAAAGAGACTGCATGGACACCCAAAAATTACATCCCACTCTTCAACAGAGCTGACAGCTCTGAAGGAATGACCATATTGTAATTACGTTTTTAAATAACTCAGAGATACAGCTAGATATCTGTGCTCTGGAGAGGATAACATTGACTTGGGGACCTTTCCAGACAAAAAAAAACCAAAACAAACAAACAAAAAAACAAATTTTGGCAATTATTATTTGGCTATCAACGTAGGGACTATATTGCCCAGAGGGACCAGCAACAATTTCTGACCCCAGTCCTGCAAACACGAGCTCTTGTTTCTGCATGCACAGGGAGCCTGGGGGACATCAGCAGAGTCCCACAGGAGCACGAGGTGAACCTAAGAGGCACCACAACAAGATTTAGGTGCAAGACTGAATCAGAATCCAACACTGCAAAAACTTGGTGATCTTCATTCATGTATTTACCTGCTCTGATAAAGGTGCTCCAGACTTAAGACAGCATAAGATTTTAATATTTGGGGTGGTTATCTCAAGGCCAAAAAGGATGGCTCTGTTTTAACCTCTTGTCCAGAGTACTTTGTAAAGTTATTATCCCCGCAAGGCCTTCAACAATGTGATTAGGATAAGATTCATCTAACTTAAAGTTAGTGTTTGTAATGTAGCTGTCTACATCTAAGCCATGTATTGAAGATCCCATTATAGCCAAGGGATATCTTTTTTTTTTTTGGTATCATCTTCGGTAATCAGGATGTGATTTATTAGTGTCACCATTTACTTCAGAATGAGTTGAACAATCACCAATCCTCCTACAGCAGTTGTCTATACTGGCCACTGAGGAGATTGAAATGACTTGGCCATATTCAGACATTTACAGGGAAAACACCTGCATTTAGCCCTAAGAATCCCAGCCCAATTACTACTACTGTTACTAGTTATGCTATGTTACATTATGACGTTAACAATCCAGGTAAGAAACAATTGAATCTCTTTTTCCTGAGTTACTTCATCTCTTGTTTGCTTATCTGTTGCTAAATTTAAATAAAAAAAAAAAACAAAACAATCCCAACATATTCCTGGTTATAACTTAAAGTCCTGCTTAATCACCAGCCAAGAATACGCAGAATTATTGATTTAAGCCCATATTTTGCAGCTAAGCTACAGCCTGCGGCTGCCTTTTGCAAAATTCTCCAAGTTTGGTTTAAAAATGACAAGTGGAAAATTGATAATTTCTTGTGCAAATTCTTCCAGCAGATATCTGCTCCCCTATTAGACCTTATCTATAGCCTGAATTTATCTTGCATCATCTTCCAACTGTTGCTATATCATCTTTTATGCAATTAAAAAGCCCTCTACTATAACAGAAACTCCGAGTCTTCATAGCCTGGAACAAACACTGATAGAGCACTCAGATTAACGCTTAGAAACACATTATCTGCTTCAAGTTGCTTGGAAATTAACTCGTGGTAGAGTAAGTGAAAACAAGCACTGCCAATGAAGACGAGCACTGACACATTTCCATCTGCCCACAATCTCTTTTCTTCACTCATCCTAATAATATTTTCTTTAGAGTTACTCTTTCCAGAAAACTGTAAGACATTGCTCTACAACAGAAGAGTTTTTCTATGGTCTCCAGCAAAATGTTGCTTCGGAGGTGATAATGTCCTGCTTTGGTCTCTAGGAGCAATGTTGTGTTCTCATCTCATTTTCTGGGGAAGGTGGTGATTCAGGCGGTAAGACACAGCATTCAGTCCTGCCTATCTGCTCACTCACTAGAGAAAGTTGCTGTCCGTTTATTGTCACACCAGGATCTCACATTCTTTATTTTTCTTGGTTAACATTACTGGTGGCAAATGGAGGTGCAAACCAGGACCTTGTATTATCATCTTGACTCCGGGAGCAACAGCTGCAGGTATGGTTCAGGCTGTCTATGAAGTAGCATGCAGATCTTGGACTAGCCTGTATGTGATGCTCCTGAACATCTTCCTCCTACCACTAAAACCAGGAATCTGGATAAACTTAAGGGGCTCAGTTTCTACCCTTTCTGGGAAGAGAGATGGGTGTCCACCTCCACTTCGTGTTCCTTCTTTCTGGAGAGAACAGCTGAGTCACTGCAAGAAATCTGTTACCTACACAGGTCATCAATAAATCACTCTTTCCCTAACACCACCATCACCCCTAGAGCAAAAAGTGATCAGGAGCAGTGACTCAGAAGTGTGTGGGTCTGAATCACAACAACTCTAAGAGCTTCTCCTACAGCGATGCTGTTTGCGCAGGGACTCTAACTTCAGGCTGTGCCCAAAGACACACGCTGGTCCAGCGGGAGTACCTTACCACCGGATGCCGAATTCAACATCAGGAGATGTGCAACCAAAAAAGAAACACCAATGGTGATGAAACACAAGGTGAGTCAGAGATAACTGCTGCACCTAAACTACCTAACACCATATGGACAAAGTAATTCCTATTGAATCCCTGCTCTGAGAGAATTAGAGGCACAATTTTAATCCTGACATAGGTGAACTCAATGTCAAAGTCCAGTAAGTTTAAAAAAAAGGATAAAAAAGACCAAAAAGTAAATACAGCTATGCCTGGGTAGGAGACAAATTGTCATGTCTGCTCCATCAACCTGCTATCAGTGCTTAGGCCAACTGAATTTAAGTCAGGCTGAACTACTGTCACAGTGACATAAAGTACGAAAGGCTGAAGGGTCACCCACAAAGCAGAGCTGGATGATCCAGCGCCAGGGAGAAAGAGATGGGAAAGTCAGGAGGAGTTGTAGAGTAGGGATAAATCACTGGACACCGAATGGTTCTTCTGAATGTTGAAAAATTGGTGGAAATGTCAAATTACAACATCAGTAAAACATTGAGAAGCCATTGGGTAAGGTATCCTATTTTCAATGGACTCTACTGACTACACTAAATATTATCCCTAGCATTTCCCAGTGTCCGTACTCCAAACATAGGCAACGCTGGTGCTAGTTAGCCTTGTGTCAAGCAGCTTTGTGGTTAATATGAGCCTTGTTTCCTCCACTGTGGGCTGACCTGCCCAACATCTCTGTCCAGATGTTACATCTCGTTTCTGTCCATGTATATTCAGGACTGAATGGAGTGGGGAGGGAAGAAGAGTCTCCATGGCTCTGGGCCCAGAAGTCTGCCCGTTATGAAAAATGTATAAACAACATACTCCATGAAGTGCAACAAAATCTATCACTCCTCACAATACAAAGTAGTTCAAACCTTGGAGATGCACAAAACTGAACTGGACACAGCCCTGAACAACCTGATTTGACCTTGAAGTTTGCCCTGCTCTGCAGATTGGACTGGAGACCTCTAAACCCTTCCAAACTAAATGTTTTTATGGTTGCAATTGTCAACTCCCTCCTGCAGCCCCAACAGCAGAGAGGACCTACAGCAAGAAATGGGCAGACAGTGCTTTGCTTGCTCAACTTCCCCAGCTTATCTGCACTGTATTTGTTAACTAAATAACTGCATTTATGAGGGAGGAAAAAACCTCTCTCCACTTTGGAGAGCAGGGACAGAAGGAAAGACTCCATGCCTGTATAAGCCAGCTCCCAAAGTCAAGGAAACATTCCACAAACACCATGGTGCGAGTACTGCCAACGCTGGGATGGGCTGGTGCTCACTTGCTGTCTTGCCAGGGGATCTCCTTGTCTCCTACTTCCCCCATTCCTCAAGGTGTCTTACCTTACTGGGAGGGCAAGTTTGTGGTGGCAGGGAAGTACCTCACCAGAGGTGCAGGACCTTGACCTTGGCCTCTGGCAGTAGCAGAGTATCAGTAGAAAAATGAAAAGATTTTGTAGCGGGTCCAGAACAAGCTTGTGGTGCAGAAGCCAAATCCAATTGTTCCATCTTTAATAGATTTACTTTACATTTGCACTGACATGACTAAAAGAGGTTGCTGGCTCAGTATTTCTGCAAAAACAAGCAAAACACAAACCAGCAGCTGTTAAAGGAATACACCACCACCCAAAACCACTTCCTTATGACAGGCCATTTTCACGCATTCAAATTTTGTACATCTCTCTGATGATTTCAGTATTAGGTTCAATTATGCTAGTTTACTGATTCAGCTGGTGCATGGAAGCGAGTATGTCCTCTAAAATACTGAATGGTGCTTACATATCTACAAAGTCTCCAGCTTTGCAGAGAAAACTATAGCACATAAAAAACAGTCTAAGCTGAATGTCCCCCACAATCACCCTCATTCAACCCAGGCCATTCAAATCAACCTTCTACATTTGTTACAGGCTTCAAAAGGACAATGTCCAAGCCACTCATGAAGTGTTTTCTGGTGTTCAAAAGACACCTTCTAGAAAGTGGTGTTGTCTGTTCATTGATTTGGGGAGCTAATTTTGAGTGGTGGAGGCAAGGGGAGCAATGTAAATGGACAGAAATTTAGGAATAGGAAGAAGCAGGACTGCTGCCAGCAAACTCCCACTACAGTGACTCCTGTGCCCAGGTAAATCACAAATGGCCACAAGAAGATGCAGGGATAACTGAGTCAATCACAGTTTTTACATTTGAAGCTCAGTACAAGAGGTAGTTATGTCTGGGTTTGAGTATAAACTCAAGATCAACTTCAACTATGATTATAAATCAAGAGATCATTTATGGGAGGGCTCAGGGAGACAGACCTAATAGCAAATCCGAGAACAAAGAGAAGGTGGAAAGGTAAACTCGAGACTCCCAACTAGGGGAAAACTCTTAAAGCTACTAAGATCAGCAGCGTAAGTAAGAGGATAAAACTGAGGACATCAACTACACCACCATATTTTTCTTCGGCCTAATGTCAGGGATGACTGTAGGCCTGTCACAGCCTGTGGTAAGAGGCAGTCACATATGTACAGCTCTTGAGGAAAGGGAATTAGAATTTTATGTTGAGCCTAATATCAATAAAAGCCTATGTAACAGTAAGACTCATATTCCACTTGCCTTTAGAGGAAAGACTAATCTCTCTGAAAATGGCTTTTACTGCAATCATTTACCAGAGATCAAGTCACCTCGGTCCTGCTACAGACAATGGAGAGTTGCTCAGTGGAGCTGAAGCTGTGATTTATTTCCATGTGGATCAGACCCCTACATCTGGCTGGATGAATCGCACCGTAAAATCTATTGACTGTATTGACTAGATCTCTACTGACTATAAAGAGAACTTAAATGCCTATTGCACACACAGAACCATACATTAATATATCTAAATTTAGTTACCTTAATGTGGCTTTGAGTCCTGCCTCTCAGGCAAAAAGTTTCCCATCCCTCAGGAGTTTTCTGTATAAATATCCAAATTCAAGTTAGTCACCTGAGGTCTCCTTTGTAGTCAGTGGAAATTTTCAGGCACTGCAAAAGGTGATTAATCTCACCTATTTTAGAATCATCTTTAGGATGAGATTAATTGCACTCTAGAAATTTCTATTTCCTGTTTTTCTTCAGCAGCTATAAAAGGAGTCCAGACAGCTACCTCAGATAAGGTGCTAGATGGATGGATCCCATTGGGAATGTTGAGAGAACAGCCCCCCAAGTCCTGAGGAAAAGCAGGGAAATAAATACAGTTGTTTTAAGTAATTTAGCACTGAAGAGAGTAGCGTATTTGAGAATGCCATATTCCGAAACTGCTACGAGCATGCATCTGCTACACCCCACCTCTGCGCAGTGTCATTGCACCCAGGACCTGACAAGGTAATGGAGCAACATCTACAATAAGGAGTGAGACAAAATCAGGAAAAATGTCCAAATATCAGCAACAATGCAACTTGCAATATCTTCTGTGTTTTAAAAAAATCATAAGTTGTTTGGTAATGAAGGATCAGTGGGCTCTTCCTCCTGGCTTAATACCACAAAAATTATTCTTTTGTTAATATGTGAAGATGTGGGGGTGAAGTATTTGAACCTCCATGGGAGTTTGATCTGCACAAGGAATGTTGGAACAGAGAAGGCAAAAGCCTTAATGAAGTCCCATGAACAGAAAAGGAAAGCGTATAGAAAATAAAATGTGTTATTGGACGCACACATAGGATGAAACTTGTATTATTTCAATGGGGTAGGATTTCTTGGTGTTTTACCTAAGTGATAGGTCTTATCCCAAAGCAAAGTGCCTTTTTTGCATAGAATCATAGAATCATTGGATCTTCATGGTTGGAAAGGACCTTTGAGATCATTGAGTCCAACCATACACTCACAAAAAAACCCCAAACCTACAATTTCTGCCACTAGAGCATGCCCTGAAGTGCCAAATCTACACATTTCTTAAATACCTCTAGGGATGGTGACTCAACCACCTCCCTGGGCAGGCCGTTCCAGAGCCTGACCACTCTTTCAGTAAAGTAGTTCTTCCTAATATCTAATCTAAACCTCCCCTGCCGCAACTTCAGACCATTTCCTCTGGTCCTGTCATTATTCACTTGGGAGAAGAGGCCAACACCCACCTCTCTACACCCTCCGTTCAGGTAGTTGTAGAGGGCAATGAGGTCTCCCCTCAGCCTCCTCTTCTCCAAACTAAACATGCCCAGTTCCCTCAGCCTCTCCTCATATGACTT
>VYZM01002695.1:141817-151968 GCA_013398915.1 Dromas ardeola
TCTTGTACAGAGGGGCCCAGAACTGAACACAGCACTCGAGGTGAGGCCTCACCAGTGCCGAGTACAGAGGCGCGATCACTTCCCTACTCCTGCTGGCCACGCTATTCCTGATACAAGCCAGAATGCTGTTGGCCTTCTTGGCCACCTGGGCACACTGCTGGCTCATGTTAAGCTGGCTGTCCACCAGCATCCCCAGGTCCTTTTCTGCTGGGCAGCTTTCCAGCCACTCTTCCCCAAGCCTGTAGCGTTGCTTGGGGTTGTTGTGACTGAAATGCAGGACCCGGAACTTGGCCTTATTAAACCTCATGCAATTGGCCTTGGCCCATCAATCCAGGTCCCTCTGTAGAGCCTTCCTACCCTCAAGCAGATCAACACTCCCACCTAGTTTGGTGTTGTCTGCAAACTTACTGAGGGTGCACTCAATCCCCTCATCCAGATCATTCATGAAGATATTAAACAAAACTGGCCCCAAAACTGAGCCCTGAGGGACACCACTGGTGACCAGCCACCAAGAAGATTTCATCCCATTAATCACAACTCTCTGGGCATGGCCATCCAGCCAGTTTTTTACCCAGTGAGGAGTACACTTGTCTATGCCATGATTCATCAGGTTCTCCAGGAGAATGCTGCTGTGGGGAACGGTGTCAAAGGCCTTACCAAAGTCCAGATAGACAATGTCCATAGATCCATGAGGATATCCTCAAAGTGGCAAGACCTCACATATAACGGTTATGTCTATTCTAGTAACCCAGAGATGCTCAGTCCTGCTCTCTGTCCATGAGGCCAGCTGGTGTGACCAGTGTTCATACCACTGACCTCACTCACCTCCAAAGCAGGGAGCCACATGCAGACTCCTACTGGAGTGGTCCCAGGTCTGTGGCAACACCTGATCTGTGCCCAGTCACTTAGTTGTCTGAGACTAAAACCATGGCAGAGGTCATCCAGCAATGTTGTGTTATTGGCCAGTGCATGCCCCTGCTCGGGAATATCCCCGGCACGGCTCTGACAATTAGTCTAGACATAGTTAATGACTACTCTAGGCATGAGAAAAGCTGCTGCCATATCTACAGTGCAGGGATGGTCCTAGGCAGTGACCCTGTGCATCTGGTGTCACTGCACAGATGATGTGTGTGGTCTGATCAGGGACCTTCAACCAGTTGTGTGCATTGAAATTCTTCCAGCATGTCTCACAAGAGCAGCAGTGTTAGCAAAGGTAGAAGAGCAAATTCCAGTTCTTGTAATTACCTTCCTAAATTAATTCCCCTGCAATTTCAATCAGCTGCTCTTGACATTGCCTCCTCAGGGTGTAATCCCTCCTCATAAACACTCTGAGCAGTGCATGGAGAGGCATGAGGGGAACAAAGATAAGCAGAGCTGATGCTGCACTGCTGAGAGCCTGGTGGGCAGCTCCCCACCATGCGCTTTGGGGATTTCATTATCAGTCCCTCAACAGCTGTACTTGCTTCTCCTCCGTCCCTACTGAAAACAGAAAATTTTAGACTCTCTGTATTTACAGTCAGTCCCTGTAACAAATCTTCTGGTTAAGGATTAACATCTCTGTTCTTCACCTGAAATTATGTATAACCCAAATCTAATGGCTCCCATAAAATATACAAGAGCTAGGACTTGGATGGATCGGGGCATTTAAGCCTTCAGCATTGCTTTAGTTCTACTCTAGTGGTGGACAGCACTAGGAACATTGAATTATTTTGTTATAGGAGATACACACTTACCATGTCAAAAGCATGAAAAATCTGAGATGGGATGAAAACGATTAACTGCAAATCACTGAACTAAATGGACAAACATAGCCCAACAATCAGGTTTTAACAAAAAGAAATGAGGAAATATTTGCTGTTTTGACATACGTGCAATATCTCATAAAATCTTAGTTCTGGTATTAATTCAGATGACTGGGAGAAACTACGTGAAATGAAAAACTGGCTTCAGAGCTATAAATAAAGCCATAACAAATGACACCGTACTAAGCAGGAAGGTGGAAGTTGTTATTTAGTGAAATGCTGAATGGATTTTCTTAGTTCTGGTCTTATTAAGTGCTTCCTTAATGATCTACAAAAAGAATTAAATTAAATGTTAACAAAATTACGAGGTACTAATCTGGAAGGTGATCAAAACACCAGTGAGGACAGAAGAAAGTAAATATAAAAAGCATCTGGGATTAGAAAACACCACTGGAGAGTCAACATGACAATCACAAACTAATACAGCTCGGCAAAGGAATGCAAAACGCATCCATACAGCTCTCAGAAAGAATTCTGAACACAGGGAGGACAAGCAAGGCACAAGTATTCATACCATGAAATAAAGCCTGTAAAGCCAAAGGAAGCCAGAGAACAGCCAACCCAGGCAGGATTATGATTCCTCCACTGCCACTGCCATACAATGGACCTGTTATGCTCCACGACCATGTACCAGCAACCTAGAAAAAGTAAAGTAGGAAAAACTACAGCAAGATTAATGTATGTAGGAGAAGGGAGTGAGAGTGTATGCCACCTCAAGAGATACTGGATGCTTCGGATGTCAGGGTCTCAGCACCTCTCCAAACTGAGATTTAGCAGTGTTGGAGATAGGCAACTCCACTTCAGCATGGTTTTTAAAACCCACACAAACGAGCAAAAGGCAGCACCTGTAAGGAGGGCAAGGTGTTATCCTGGTGACTATATCCAGAGGTGGCTATTAAGGTACGGGAGGGATTAAGGCCTGTGATGGATCCTGTGGAGAACTGTAGTTTAGGAGGATCTCGCACAGCCCAAGTAGAGCAGCAAGTTGGTTGTGCAGAGGAAGATGATGATACCTAGTGCTGCTTTCCACCCAATCTCAGTCACGCTCTTCTGCTTTGGGTGCATCACCTTGGATAGGTTCCTCCTGACATCAGTGGGACCTTTCACTTGCTCCAAGTTAAACATGCTCTTAAGTAGTTTGCTCGCTAAAGGCTGGGGAAGGTAATTTATAGATTTCCAGCCTGAAAGTTCTCCCAAAGTGCCTTTTTCCAAAGTAGGTTACCAGGAACCTAAATATCCCTGGGCATGTCCCTCTCTCCACAGAAAATGCTAAATTTCCCAACTATCATCCTAAAACAGAAGGCAGCGTATACTTAACGGCTCCTGTGGACCATATTCCTTGTAAAGCTATTAATATTTAAGTTATCCCATTTAATAGAGTATCTGCCAGAAGCAATAGCAGATGCAATGTCTTCGTGCCTTCATTCCTTCTGTAAAATTCCATGCACAAGAAGGGAATATAGCATTATTAAATACAAGAATAAACATTATCATTTACTTATACCATGCAAGGCTGATCATAGTAGTACCCAACCACACAGCTGCCTGGCTATATCAAAGGTCACCAATCTATTATGTTTCTAAACAAGATATAAGTGATCTTAACACTCACTTGACTGATTTTGTTTGGAAAGTTTCTTACAGTTGTTAAATTAGATGCAAATTACTCAAATTCAGACCTTGTCCTTGAATATACAAGCCATCACCTGACCTTGCACATACATCTTATGCTGGAAAGGACCAAGAAGTACAGAATTGTGCTCCACATACATGCATAGGTTGGTATGTTGTCTGAGCTATCAATAAAGATGATTTAATCAAGCAAAGTTTGAAGACAAGGAGCCCCAAAGAAAGAACAGAAAGATGCCGGGTGAGTAGATGCCTTTGGGGTCATGTTTGGGAAAAGTGGGAACTGCTGGGGCACCTTCATGCTCACTCAAGCACACAGTGGAATACAACTGGCATTATATGTATGTGAGGATTTTTTAATCCAGCTGTGAATATGCATCGTCCTTAGTTACTATTATTTCCATTAGGTTTGTTTTGAGTGTTTCTACATTCTGCACCAAAATGAGAAAAATGGGTGTGGAAAGTCTCTCCCTCCTCATTTTTGAAACGTTTCTCTAATCTCCATCTCAGATTAAAACAAGAAGTAAAATCCATGTGGCAGCCGAGCCAGAGGTGCCCAGACCCTGCTGTGCCCTGTGATGATCTGAGGATGTTTGCTGTGAGGAGCAAAGAGAGGCATGAGATGAAACTGAGATGGCTTTCACGAGCCGAGTGGTACCTCCAACCAGACCCCCAGCTGCTGCGCTGGAGATATTGTGATAACTCTACTCTTGGGCTTTACCGTTGAAGGTGCCTCCAGGGCTGCGGGGGCAGCACTGAGATGATGCTACTCTTCACTACTAAGTTTCTCAAAAGAGAAGAATAACACGAATTGCTGTCTGTTGGAGTGGTTTTGCTGTATCACCTCCAGTCAAAATGATGAAATTTGGGACTGCTCAGTTTTATAGAAATTACACCAGGGGCTATGACCATTTTCTGAGGGGCCTATTCCTCGGCTGAGCTGGCGGCATCAAAAGACCGGCTGCTGAGTGTTTGCTGTCGCTGTCATCACCGATGCTCACCCACACATCGCACCCTCCCTCGTGCATCACTGGCTGCGGTGGATCTCGATGCCCGTCCAGATGCGGCTGCACCGCGTGGTGTGCGCAGGGGATTGCACTTGCAGAAAGGTGCTCAGGGACCTGCACCCCCAGGGGTTTTGGGGGACACTGGGGTGCACATCTGTGCTCCAGGCAGCCCTGAGCCTGCAGCTCCTGCGAGCCCATCGAACAGGCATGAAGCAGCACCAAAATTCAGCAAGTTAGCAGCGTAGCCATGGCAACGCCAAGCGCACAAGCTGACCGACCCAACCCATGGGTACCCACTATGGGAGTGGGTCTCGCTGTCAGCACCAATGACCTAGCAAAGAGTTACGAGGTTGTAGGTGAAAACACACCTATTCCCACCAAAGCGCCAGGTCTATCATTTCAGCTCAGGTGCTTAAACAAGCATTGGGCACCTATGAGCTGCTGGAGCAATTCCGAAGCTACGGTTGGGGATGGCAAGCCGCTCAGATTATACACCCTGTGGCTTCCTCAGGTTCTGTTGACCCTTCTTGTTCCCACCAGCAAATCCCAGGTGTCAGCAGCCGGTGACCACAGCCTGCCATGCCAGCTGGTCCCAGCAGCTGAGATGATACAGTCGCATCCCACTAAACCGCACACAAACCTGGGGCACACTCCACAAGCCTCGGCGGAGATGCAACAGCAGAGGTGTGTGGTGAGGTCTCCAATGACTAAGACTTCATTATTTTTTACAAAGTATACTGCAGAATATTTATCCATGCATTACGATGGATTAGCATAAATAATTAAAACAGAACTCATATTGGCGAACGCATGAGCAAAGGGCACTTGCTAATGGACCAGGCTTGCTCTGCTGCTCTGGGGACTCACTTAGAGACAAGTCCATGCCAAACAAGCCAAGGAAGGATTCATATTTGACCTTCTTACCCTGCGCCTGTTCCCATCTCAGCCCAGATGGCTGACACAGGTTGATGGATCAACACATCTTTCAGAGCATCTCCCGAAGGGCAAAGAGAAAAATAATGGAAAATCCCCAGACCTTCAACCTGTTCCCCAAGTCCCTCGACACTCTTTTCCGCAAAGAACCCACCCACAACCAGTCATGCAAGAGGTGCTCGCCGGTGCTTCCCAGAAACACTCATGACTCTGGCTCCTCTTTTTATTCCAGGTATTAAAAGGTACTGACATAAGATTGCATGGCAAATAGGGAAGGGTTTTCAAGTGTCCCCCATGGTTTCCCTCTCTCATCAGCAGGTATGCCATGGTGAACCACGTCAGCAGAGGGCAGCCAATATTGCACACTTTCCCAAAAAATAAAATCTAATCCCAAACCTTTTCCTAGTCTTATTTTCCCATGAAAGTAAAGGCTACACTTGCCTAAGAGGATGGTATGAAAATAAGAATATCTCCCAGCTACCTCTCCTTCAGCCTCTCCTTTCTTTAAGTCAGGTTGAAAATTTTCCACAAATTGATCTGTATTTTGTTACCTTTCTGGAGTCTGTCCACTATCCACCAAAGATTTTGTGCTTACAATTAAAAATAAACTGGAAAATAAAAATCTTACCTGTTTTCAATTTTTCATTTGATTCCTTTACGCTTCTGTGCATAAATAAAGTGTTTGGATGGCTCGTGGAGGCCAACAGGTCTCCAATTGGTCTCCCTGGCCAAAGTACACATCCCACGAGGCACAACCGCAGGGGTTTCCTGCAATATATTGCGCTGCTCAACACAAAGGAAAATACCCCCCAGGAACAGGAGTTATCCCTACAGGGACAGCAGCTCACAAAAGAGCAGCGATAGATTGTAGCCTGACCCGCAACCCCCAAGAGACATTTCCAAATTAAAAACCTCAAAGCTTAAACCAGATTTTACTTATTTTATTTTTTTACTGAAAATGTTCAGCAGGAGTTTAGCTTTACGGAGGTGAATTTTTTCCATGGGAAAATTGAACTTCTCTTCCCAACTATGCCATTAAGATGCCAAATGCCATATTGCCAAGAAGTCTGTGAACCCTGGTGTCCTAGCAGAGGGGAGCTTCACGGGTGTTAGGTAAATCTCATGCCTAGCAGAGCTGCCAGAGAATAAACGTTTTCAGATGGTGAAGGAAATGGAGTCGGCATCTTTGGGACCAAACCACCTTTCTCCTGGCTATAAGGATAGGCTTGGACAAACTCACTTGTGCAGAGCAAAGAAGGAGGAAGAATCGCAAGGACAATATCTCACGTCACTTTCCGTAAATCACTGCCAGTGAAAGCTGAACACTAAAATTGCCATCAGGAATTTCTCCCTTTCTCCCCTGCATCTTTGTCCCCAGGGCATGGCAGGGCCCGATCACATTTATGTAGTCTCATTGAATTATTTCAATACATTGAATCATTTCAGTAGATCTAACCCCACCTAAACTAAAGTGAGTGTTTACAACAGACACTGCATCAAACCATATTTATGTGCACGTTATAGCAGTGAGATACACACGGGATCATCACCCCTTTGCAGCCATATGGGTATCACTGTACGATTTAACGAGATCCCATCTGTACCAGCTTTTTAAAAGTTCTGGCATCCAAAGCTTTTGCAAAGGCCTCGCAAAGCCCCTTCCTGCCCCCACCCAACACCCTCGGCATGTCCTGAAAGTTGCAACCTTCTTCCATCAGCAGCTTCCCACCTCCTAAACCCTGGGCTATAGAGAGCACGGGAGTCCTTTGCATCATCTCTTCATTAAGCACCTCCGAATGCTTGGATCTATACGGAGTTCATCACTTCCACCCATGCTGCAAACCCTTTTGGCCCTCAGCTCTTTATTCTCTGGGGTTTTTTTTTGTATCCGAGTGCAACCTTCTTACTCTTAATTTTGGCTGCATGGTATTTTTTGCGAAGTTACTCAGAAGATTGCGACAAAGTGTAACATGTCATTAAGATAAATGGGACTCTTCCTGAAAATTAAAACAGCATCAAATTTGTATTTTTTTTTACGGAAAGGCTGGCAATCTCTCACCTACCCAAGAGAAAGTGTAAACTGTTCTAGTGTGAAAAGAAGCACCGTGGGACTGCTGGGATGGCACTACGCAGGGTCACAGCAGCCCCTCCAACATGAGAGAGACTCCTTTTCAGAAAGAAAAAAATGTTAAAAGACAATTCATTTGAAAGCAAGAACAAAGAGTCTGGATCCATCAACTTAGGTGCTGCTTCCCCACGGCACTGCTCCTGCTCTCGAGCAGGTCATCGTTCTCCAGTCGCAGGAACAAGCTCTGAAGCCTGTCAGTGAGATCTCAGCACACTCTTCCATCGCTTTCGGCAGATTTCTTTTGTAGGGTTTGATCCTACAGAGAGGTAAGAGCCCACAACTTCCGCTGAGTTCAGAAGGAGCTGAGACTGAACGGAAACACAGTGTGGCTAAGGGTAGCCTTGGACCACCGAGCCCCCCTGGGTGTCCTGGTAAGGGATGGGATGTCTGTGCTGGGCAGACAGACCAGGACTTGTGTATTTTACTTCCTTTAAGGATAAGGACTCCAAAAAGTGGGATTTTTTAATTAAAGTTGAATTTGGCACTGATTGTCTTAACAAGACTGCTGTTGACTTCTGTGAGAGCAGGTCAGACCCACATCTCAGTTTTGAGTAGTCACCAAAGACAAGTTGGCCACATAGAGCATCAAGTCCGCTCCTAAGAAGGGTCAAACCTTACAAACATACTGAATTTTTTCCCATTCTATGATCCATATTGCATAAGGATCTTAAGGTTTACCGCACATCTGGAGAGCTATCTAAAATGAATGTTGCCACTTGGAAATTCTTAGACCATTGCAAATAAACGTGAATCTCTCAGCTCATCTCAGCCTTTCTAGACTCATCCACCGTCCTGTTACTTATAGCCAGACATGAGCCTGGGCATGGATATAACCCAGCTGCCACAGCTGGGCCACAGAGAGATGCCAAACTGCTCATAAAACCTCACTTATGCAGTGTGGGGGGGCTGACCAAGGCAGGATGAACGGGGAGACCCTCCGTCCAGACGTGGCTCTCCCCAACAAGAAGCAGCATTACGCAACACTGAGCACGATCGAACAGCAAGCTCCGGACCAAAGACTCTTCCCAGCACAACCCACCCCAAACGCTATCGCTGCCTGCCTGCTAGCGCAAGGTTTCCTACAGCAAAAAAAAAGCGTGAAAGAACTGAAAAAGTGTCACGGCATCCAGTGTCCACATTTTCACAGAAATTAAGCTGGAAAGCAGGAACCTGTGTCCCAAGATGGACTTTATGAAAACACTGAAAAGAGGGGAGCAGCAATGAGTGAGTGGCACAAGCAGCACTTCAGTAGCAAATGCTGCCTTTTACTCCACACCCAGGGCTAAATCCCTGCAAACATCCACAATAAATTTGTCTGAAGGTAAAATCACAGCCCTGCACTCAAGGTGTTTATTTGCAAGTGCAAAGACTGCACGGATGGTCAGGACTCCCCAAGATCCAGCTCCAGGCTCACAGCCCATGCAGCCTAGAGCACTTTGTTTGTCTTTGGCAAATAAACCAATTTCAGAAATCATTGCTTAAATCCTCTATCACATAGAGCTCTGTACACGCTATAGCATTAAAGAAAAACAGTAACACCACGATCACTGGTAATCCCCTGGGTTTTCAATCACATTCACAACACTAAAGCCCATATTTATTTTAATAGAACTCTGCCAACTCCATTCTACGCTGTAAACAGATTTGTTTTTTCTACATTCCTGATGAAAACTTAAGGGAACAGAATTTTTAGGAACGCAAAACAGTGGTCATTTATTTGACTTGTCACCTTTGGGCCACAAAACGAGTTTGTTTCGTCTCAGTTCGCTTGTGGCCAGTTTAACTTTCTGGTTGACAGTGCTGCAAGGCTCGGTTCTCGTGCACTGCAGGGTGACGCTTAATGGACCAAAAGCCGACAGTTTTCATTTGACACTTTCAACTATTGAAAGAGTCGGCTCGCTCGGGGTTTATACCAGCCAGTTTAACCGCACGCGATGCTCTAGGCTGAACTGGAGCCGGCAGCGTTCCCCCTTATGCACTTCGAGCCTTAAAACTGCGCAGCGCTCGGGTCTTGCTGGCACCCCTTTCCCAGGGTCTAAGCCACAGGGGCTGGGACATGCCGTTCCAAGGCAAGGCAGGGGTAGGCACAGGGGAGAGACACAGACTTAAAAGCAGCTGGCTCGTTTTGGAAAAGCCCACGACAGAAAATAAATAAAAAAAGATAAAAAGATAAATAAATAAATAAATAACGCAGCCCACTCGGCAGCACACCCCGTAGTAAGACCCTTGCTGTACCCCCACCTCGGTGCTGGAGGGAGTCCCCACGGCGCACCTTACGCCCAGAATGATAAAGCAAAACGGTGGCCCCCGGGGCGCATCTCCCGGGGGCAACCCCCGGGGCATCCCCCCCCTCCCCGCCGCCCCGCTCCGCGCTCCGCGGAGGGCAGCGCGCCCGCGTTACTCACACGAAGGCGTGATAGAGCAGCGCCCAGCCGCGGGGTCGCTCCAGGGCGTCGTAGATCAAAGTTTGGATGCGGCGGTACTTGGCGTGGTTCCGCTTCACCGGGCGGCTCAGGGGGGTCTTCGCCAGCAGCCCCAGCCCCGGCGGGCTCCGCTTGCCGCCCTCCTCCTTCCCGCCGCCTTCCAGCAGCAGCGTCCCGTCGCGGTCGGCGCCGGTGCCCAGGGCTAGCGAGCCCTGCTCGGGGTCGCCAA
>VYZM01002695.1:152799-165380 GCA_013398915.1 Dromas ardeola
GGGATGAAGGATGCCGGGAGAGGCGGTGGGTGGGCGGCTGGAGGCGCTGCCTGACGATGCGGCTCGTTCCGAGCCCAGCCGGAGCCTCCGCCCGCGGAGCGGGGGTTGGGGGTGGGGGGGACAGCACGGCCGGGCAGCCCCCAGCCCCGTCGGGGAGCTGCTTTTTGTAGAGGTCTCTTGCTGAAGATGCAGCTCCTGCCCCTGCCCGGGCTGCCGTCCCCAGTCCGGGGCGCTCCCCGAGGGAGCAGCGCCGGGGGCCAAACCCGGCTGCAGCCCCGGGGGGGCCTGCCCTGACCGTCGGACCTAATATCTACCCCCCACGCCCCGCTTTAGCATCCCGGTCCAGTCTCGGACCTAAATCCTTGAAAGGATGTGACTGTGGCCATAATGAAGATGGGAAGAGGCAGCTTTTGTGCGCCCTGCACATTTGGTGCCCTGGGATTTCTGCCATAAAACACCAGAAACACCGTAACCCTCTCCTGGCAGAGCTGCTTTTGAGTAAAAACCTGCCTGGAGGGGTGAGCATTCACGTGGCTACACCTTGGGAGGATACAAAAGGGTCTAAACCAGCCTTTCTTTCTCACCAGATAAGAATAATAATAATAAAAAAAAAAAACAAATAAATAAATAAATAAAAAACCAAAAAGACAAAGCCTTACAGATTGCTGGTTGTTTTCATGAGAGGTCCTCCTCCTCCTCCCCCTCAGATGGGGGAGTTTTCCTGGTATCTCCTGAAGAGATGCCAAGACACACAAGAGCTCTTCCAGACTCATGAGAGAAGCAGATTTGCCACCTACTCTAACTGCTCCTGCTCCATTCCCCAAGGGATTTGTGAGCTGAGCAGCCCTTCTGTTTCACACACCAGGAAGGACAGTAGATGGACTGGGAGCTCCTGGAACTGATTTTTGGACCTACCACAGGGCTGCAGGGGCCACATTGCCTTGGACCAGACTATAGGCCACTACTGGAGATGTCCCAGGTCACACAAAAATGACACTTCTGCCATCCCATTGCTGGGTGGAAGAAGGACTGTTTCCTCTCCGATATTTGGATCCTCTGAGGTCCAGACTGAGCAGATTCAGTGACAAAAAAGAAAAAATGGCTCTCACAGCCTGGAGCTCCCCCTGCTACTGTTCCCCTCCCAGTTTGTAGCTAACGCATCCGCCTTCAGCTCTGCAAGCTCCGGCATTAATATGTCTCAGGCTCCATCTGATTTTGAACCTTTGCAACCCCAAGGGATTTGTCCACAAGCAGATGCGAGCAGACAGCGCCGTATCTCACCCCCACGGCCACCGCGTCAGCAGCCAGTGTCGGGTTCGCTGAGATCTCCATGACACTATCAGCAAGAAGTGGCTGGCCCGAGCGCGGCACCGGGAAGGCACGCGTTCCGCTCCCCGCTCGGCTAACATCTATCAGCATCGTTTGAATGTCATTTATAGCTGTATTCCCAAGGAGGGCTGTGGGAGGCTAGGAAGTTTTGATAACTAGGCCATTTATCTCTCTCCAGCTCCTGTTCTACCTCAGCACAATAGCGATGATACTTCCCAATACCACAGGGGAGCCATAAGCGTTACCGAGGATGTATGGGGCACTGAGAATAGAGCACTTACTCCAGATAACACCCTATGCCTTAACCTTCATCCCAGCATTACATAGGAAGAGGTGGGAGGAGAAGGGGGAAGGAAAGAAAATTTATAGCCGACCAGTTCATCACAGTTTTGAACCACAACAGTAAATGTTCAAACCGAAATGGGGATGGTAAATAATTTTCACGGGGGGTGTGTGGCGGGCAGTAAATTATTTTCACTTGCAAAGGGTTGTAGCAAGGTCAAATAGCAATAGGCGATTGATAGGCAGGCACACCAGCTTGTTTGTAATGATAGGCAGGCACACCAGCTTGTTTGGCTTTACAACCCTTACAACAGGGACACAACACTTTTCAGTATCAGCTACATATTGGGTTTTTTCAGCTGCACCCTCCAACAGACAGGCGCTCAGACGTTTTCAAGTTCCAAATCACCCCCGTACAAACCACCCTTTGAGACCCAACAGGAAAGAGTTTCCATCTCCTCTCCAAATTCAAAGTCCCATCACTTAGTGTCGGGAATTCTCCTCCTCCACGCTCCTCTATCTGGGATAACTATTGTGCAGATGTAGTCGTACTGGGCGGGGAGCAGTGTAACGCAAGGGGAGTTAGCTAAAGCCTTCTAAATCAGCGCAAAGACACCCGGCACCATCAAGGGGATCTGGATCAGACCCCGGCACTGATGCTGCGGTACCTCGTCGGCAGAACCGCGGCTTGGGACCCCAATGCTATTGCCCACCTGCTGGCAAAGCTCCCTCTGACGTCAAAGGGAGTTTGGCCAGGTGGAGCGCTCCAGGCTATGATTTGGCTTGATGAGCAATTACGCTCCATTACTATTATTTATGATGTGTTGCTGGCAGCACCCAACGTGCACAGGTTTGATATCCACCTCCTTGGCTGACACCGGAGATGTCTGTAATCAAAAGCAAGTGCTTCTGCCGAGCTGGAATTTGCAGCCAGGAGGCTGTAAGAGGCTCTGTCGGGAGCGTGCAGAGGGACCTGCGATAAGCACCTCCCAGTAGGTTTTGCTGGCCCTTGTCAAACAGAAAACTGGTTTATCGGAGAGGCTGTAGTCTAAAATCAGAGAAAAATAGGAAGGGATTATATCTGTGGGTCAAGATAATATGGCTTTATCGTGGCTTATCCATCAGATATCAGATCAGCTGGATTCTTGTGAATGACAGAGCACAGGACTGCTTGGTAAACCACACACAAACACACAGAGTTTGTTTTAATCGAGCCACATGCACATTCAGCTGGAAGATCCGGATCGTGTTTACAAGAAGGAAAGCTGCAAACAGAAAACCAGTTACTCTGCAGAAGGGGCAAAATGGGCAACAGCTGCTCATGAGCTTCAGTGACAGAGGAGCAAAGACCTGGTACTTGAAAAAGTGGGCAGGGGGATATCTAGGAACGGGGAGCAGAAAGCAACGCTCTCTGTAGCATGAGAGAAACTGTTGTTAAAATGTCACGTACTATTCTAGTAGGACACGCTTTGAGAAAGGTGCTGAAGAGCAGAACCACAGGGATGAAAGATTTGAAGCTTGAGGACCTCTTGACCTAGCAGTCTTAGCAATAACAAGATGCAGCACCCGAAGGGTGAAGCTGTATAACCGTAGGGGTAAGTGGGATCTCAGTTTCACTGTAAGCACACAAGTGGTGTTGAATTTTTTTGCCTTTCTCTTTCTATCATTCTGCTGGCTCCTCTATCTTATCAAGCAAAAATTTTGCAGTGTTTCAAGGCTTCTCGTTTCTCATTTAGGGTGACAAGATCTAATCCCATTTTTAGCTGGTCTCTAACACCAACCTCCGCTCAACCTTTGGTAGAAGCTCCATCAAGCACCCTCATGCACTGTCCTCCAGAGCATCAAAGGTTTTGAGGAGGACTCCATCCACGCACAAACCTACCTCACGATTCCTTTCAACCATTTTGTTAAAACTCACTACTGGGATGCCCAGAGAATCTACCAACGTGTCTATGCCCAGTCTGGAAGCGCCTACTGGTGAATGCCAAATGAGGCAGCGTAAGTACAAAGTGCAGCACTGATACCCCAGCTAATTCAGGCAGTAGGAGCAGTCTAGCCATAAAAGACACCTGAAGCCCCGCGGGGGCTGATTTAGGGGGTTGTTCTTGCAGACACAGCACTTTGCTGCCACAGCTGTGTTGTTCAAAGACCCAACCTACCTCGTGTACTCTGAGTTCAGTGTTCAGCAGCACAGATATGCTCAAGCATTTCCTCTCTTTTCCTTTTGCATCCATGTCCTCCTTCTTCCTTACAGCTACATGTCAAGCTCTTTTTTTTAGGGCTTGTTTCTTAGGGCTTAGCATTGAGGGAATCTAAGCTGTGGCTGCTGCTCCTGCCTGCTGAACTAACACAAAACGAAGCCCAACAGTCAAGCAGTGGAACAGCCCAGTCAAGAACGAAACACTCTCAGACTCGGTCTTAAGTCAGAGTTGTAGGTTTGATCTTTATTTTTAAAAGTTATGGCCTAGTTTAGCTTCAAGTTACAGTCTGTGATTTGCAGATGGTCAAAGTGATCAAAATGTCTCTGGCTTCCAGATCTTTGCATGAACTCCACGAAACCAGGCCAAGGCCGCAAGGCACACAAAAGTCTTGTTGGGGAGACTGAAATCAGCGTCTGCTCCTTGAATCTGCTGATTGAAGCGGGGTGAAGGCATCCATGAAATCTCAAAGCTGTGCAGAAATAAAAAAGATAGTTATGCCAACCAGCTCTTCCTTCCCCAGACTGCAGATGAGCCTGATGAAAAGTAGCTGCTGCCTCAAGCTGTTTTCCTTTTCTCTGCAGCGACAAGGTGCAGCTGGAAACCAGAGCCTACATTAGCTCCTATTCAGAGTCAGAATAGCTGTGGGGCTGGCGCTGCTGGTCCCAAACCGCGCAAAACTCTTTAGAAGAAAAAAAAAACAAAACACAACACAAAAAGCACCAAAATAAAACACCAAGTGTAAAATACCTTTGTAGAAGCAGTGCTTACTTGGGGGAAAGACTTACCAGGACAGGTCCCCTGCTCTCAGAGCTGGCAGGTAAATGTTCCCTGGATTGCTACTGCAGCAGCTTCAACCTAGCAGACAATATTACCGCCTGTCAGCAGTGGAAATGAGCCCACAGAAATCACCTGTGCCGACTCTGTTCTCCCTAAGCTAGTCCCCTGGCACTCAACGTTGCTCTGAGCACAAGAGGTGGCCGCCTGTGCCATCCATAGAAATGGGAGACCAACTGCCAGCTGTCATTGGCCTCGCTGCCTACTACCTTCACGGAAAACATAAAGAAGAGAATAAATCTCCATCACTACAAATTACTGCATGGACAAAAGAAAATCAATACACTGTAACTTCACACTGTCTCAATGCCATTAAAAGATCGTTGCAAACCAATCAAAAGAGCATCCATAATTCACTCATGTACACCTCACCGAATCTATGGCATGGCGCAGAAAGCATGTGTGCATCCATAATCTTGTCCCGTCATTTTGCACAGTCCTTGTCTTTGGGACAGGAGGAGGGATTTCAGCCAGCAAGGTTGTCCAGCAGCAGCTCCAAACCTCGGACTCCTGGGTCCTTCCTTGCTCTGCCGAGCCCTGACCATCCTAGTCCTTGACTTTCTTGAAAAAAATACTTGTTCTAAAGTTTTTTATTTCTCAATTCACCAAGCAAGGCATGCTTAACCTTTTCAGGCTTTTGGACCTGCTTTACTATCATTCTTTTCCAGGCATCCCCCTTTAGCACAGGAGGCATGGCAGCACTGCAACACTGTCCTGGTTTGAGGTAAAACTTTAAACGTCAAAGCGCTGCCCGAAAAAATAGTGTGGTTCTTCAGGGAAGGAAAGCAAGAAAATAAAGATGGGTCTTTGTGGGTCTTTCACTTTCCCTCATCTAATATCATGTTTTACAACTTCTTCTGAGCCGCTTGATATTTCTCACTTCCCCCCTGACTGTAAGTGAATGACAGTAAGGTGAGAGTTGCACATACAGCTGTTGGGACATCACAGGATCAGCCCGAAATCCTGACCTTTGAACTCTCATCACTACAGCTGGCAACTCTCAGGAATATGTAGCAGAATCATTACTGACTGAAATTATTTTTCCATTTCTTTTCAGATGATTTTTACGTTTACAGATTTTGCCAAATATAATACAGTGTCTCCATGTTAAAGTGAGTCTATCAATCCAATATTTTCCCTAACATTAGAACAATGCATTGAAATGTCAGTACTGGAAATTTGATTGTGCTATGGATTCAACAACAAATGAGGTCGCTAGAGTTACTTGGAGGTGCAGCCTGTGACTGCTTTTACAAAGGACTCCCAGAAAAGTCCTTCTTTGCCTTCAGACTTGAAGAAGTCATGCTTGCAAGGATGTGTTCGGGGAACCTACCCGCTGGTTTCCTTTACCCTGTTTACTTTTAAACAAGGAAGCAGCCTGGCTTAGCAAACCAATATCTCTTTTGGGTATTTTCTGGGGATATTTATCCAATACTTCTAAATTTATGCTGAATAGGAGTGGCCACAAGGCATGATTTGAGGTAGAAGAGGTGGGAAGGGTGGTCACATATGAAAGAAACCTTTGAATATCGGTTTATATTTGCTATAAACTGACCCATTGCAAATTCCTCAGTCAAGTCCCTTCTAGTGGAGATAGATAAAGAGAGGCCTTTACTTTGAATGTCTTGGGTGTCGGAATTATGTTTCTCCATGACATGGGCTCCATCACTGTTGGTAAAATATGAGGATGACTGAATTCTTGTACAACATCACCGCCAGCTCTGGGTAGGACCATAACTGGTTATACAAAGAATCACACAAACTGAAATGGTGATGTTGGCTGTCAAGCCATCATGGTACAGTCTGCTTTACAACACTCAATAGTCCTCTTCCAGTACAGTTCTAATAACTTCAGTTAGAGCTCTCTCTGATGCATATGAATCAGTCTTCAGATGTTCACAAAATCACAGAATGATTTGAGGCTGGAAAGGACCTCTGGAGGTCATCTGGTACAATCACCCTGCTCTAGCAGGACCACCTACAGCCAGTTGACCAGGACCCTTTTGAATATATCTGAGGCTGGAGACTCCACAATTAAGTATTACCTCATTTCTGACTTCTGAACACCCAGCTACACAAAGGATCAATTGAAGTACCTGACATATATTTTAATTTCAAGGAATTTAACCCAGAACTGCACTATGATTCACAGCTATCAGCCCTTTGCATATGGAACCCAACTCTGGTTTGCAAAGCTATCCCTATTTCACATTCAGTCCTTGAGAGGAGAACATCCTTTTAAAGAGCCTGTGGGCTGGCATTGATTCTAAGAGCAAAGTTTCTGTCCAATGTCTTTGGTAGCAGCAAGATTTGACTCCAGTCTTCCAAGGATGCCACTTGTCACCTTCCCCAAGTACAGCAAGAAATTGCCCTGTGTTAGCTTCTGTCTTTGCAAATGTAAAAGTGAAAATCTATTTCCAGCATCTCTTTCCTTGCCCAGTTGTGTCTAAGATGACACAAAAACCATAGCCAAATTTCCCCTCTCATCAGAAGCAATCTCTGATAAGCAGCTCCTTAAGGGCTTTCTGAACACTACAGCTCTGAAGGACCAGCAAAAGCCTTTAATGCAACACCACACACATACCTCTGTTTTCAGGTGGCTTCTCTCAGTGCAGACATTGTTCTGCACAGGCAGACACAGCTCTCCTGCCCATGCTGTCTCTACGTGCTGAAAACAACAGTGAGCTACACAATGCTAGGAGCTGACAAACTTTTTTCTACCTGCTTTGCAGCTGAACAGATCCACCCTAATATACACATCCCCTTTGAATGATGCTCCCAAATCTACGGTTTCTGTTGTTGTCAAATGTTGCCTTTCTATTTCATAATTTGCACCTTCTGTGTGCCAGTTTTCAGGAGGAGAAATGGATTATCATTGATTGTAGAAAACTGTACTTTATTGCACAGAGATAAATATTGATCATCTTGCACAGTACCAAAGTCAACTTCAGGCAAGAAACTACCATGTGGCTATACTCTTGGGCAGCTCCCAGCTATAGCATAATGCTTGTACCTTAGAGAGCAAGGAATGCACCAGGAATCTGCTAAATTAAATATTTATTCCAATTTTCGGGGCAGCAAATGTCCACACCTCCCACCTTGACCAACGTGGAACCCTGTGCTGTCTGAGCACCCTGTTTCTACTACCGATATCTTTGTTGTTCTTAAAAAGAGTTGATTAGGAAGTAGCCATAGGAACAGGGTCACAAGGCTTTGCTTTGGAACAACCCTCTGTCTTACCCAGCAAGTCCCACTTGCTGGAACATTGCAATTGTGGGTCTGGGTGAGTCCAGGGTACCTGTCCAGCCATGATATGGATGTGCTTTTAAAATCATAGTATTGCTTGGCTTGATTTCAGAATGGAATATCGAAAGAAACTGTGATCAGAGGCAATATGTCTAGAAGACACAGCAGGAAGGAATAAGATTTGCTGTCATCTGTTCAGGAGGAGAGTTGATTTGGCAATTAATACGTAGGTGTAGCGCTTAAAAGATCTTGCTTTCTCTTCCTACTATCACTTATTCCCTGTGCGGCTGTGATCAATGTCACTCTATGTCGCATTCAGGGAACAGTTATTTGTCTTGGTTCCTTAAGACTTGGTCCTGTGCTTTATTTTCTTCCAAGGCCAGTGCACCGAGTTCACTGGAGCATTAGGGCTTTAGTGCTTGGAGACTACAAACTCCGGCACTACACAGGGCCTGGCATGATGAATGGGATCCCTCGGTGCCGCAAGGACAGAAATGCTACATTATTAATAAGCAGGTGAACAAGGAGGTATATAGCAGTGCTGTCCTTAAGTATGTGGATTGAGGTACCGGCAGTGAAAGCACATCTGTTAGTCTCATCTCCACCAGATGGTCTCTTTCAGTGCCTGAAGTTACTGTCATTTATTTCATGGGTAATTTAGTTCAGGGCTTGCTGAGGAATGGACACATCCCAGGTAGGAGAGTAGTGGTCTGACACCTGAAAACTTTGCTAGGAACATAAATCCGTGGAAATTCTTCAGCAGTAACTTAAAGACTCTCTCAGAGTTTCTATCGAATGAGTATGAACTGATTAAAAAAGACTATTTCTTTTTTATCAACGTGCGATAAATTAAGCTCTTTTTTTAATTACTGTTCTTTCTTGTAAACAAGTTTGGGGAGAAGAAGGAAAATCACTTTTTGTTCACTAAAAATAGACCGAAAGCTGATTCTTTTTCAGTTTAAAAAATAAAAACAACAAGATGGATAAGTTTGGTAAGAAGTTGTTAAAAGGCTGAGCAAACAATAATTCCAAGTTTCAATGTCTGAGCAGCTCCTCCTGCTCAGAGCTTCAGGGAGTTTTAAACCAGGGCATTGCCTTTCTCCTTGGGGTGGACACCGAGGACACGCATGGCTGGCCAGGGCAGCATCACTGAGCAGCAGGGACCGAACGGGCTGTTCCCAGTCAGTCAAATGTCTGTTTGCTGATCTGTGGACCCTGTAAACTGGGAGGATTTGATGCATTTTTAACTGGGGTTCAGTAGCAAGGCCACACATCCCCATGTCTGTCTGAATCTTCAGACAGCCTGAAATCGCACTCAGTGTTGTGAAGTTTCACCTTTAAAGAGGCTGTCATAACCTCCTGAGCTTCCGAGCAAGACATCAGTTTTATTCTCTGGCTTTTTGATGAAAAACAAAATCTTTCTTCCTTGCATGCTTGTCTGTTCATCTAGCTGTTCCATCCCATTTTCACAGCAGGAGGTGCTTGGGCTTTGTCTGTGGCTGGAGATTGGTTTGTAGGAGGCTGAAGCCAAACTGAAGACCACTCAAACTTAATCCCATCTTGATCCTCTGTGTTAGGCAGAAGATCATTTGTGATATCCAGGTTCACTATGAACCCTCACACTGAAGTTTTTGATAGACATTTCTAGAAAGCTATAAGAACAAAAGCTTCTGTCTCTTGATTCTGTCTCTTGAGATCATGATGAGGCTTCAAGCTGAGCTGAGCTGAAACATATTTTTTTTTGGTAAAACTCAAAACGCGTTAACAGGAAAACAGTTATATGGACGAACTTGTGTGGAGGGGTGTTTTACCTATTTTGCAAAAGTTTAGACAAAGTCAGTTTCTCATTTTAAGGTTTGTTTGAACTGTTTGTTTTACCATTTCACAGTTCTCTTTTAGAGGTTCAAACCGGTAGTAATAAAATTAGAAATTTGGCCAGACAAAATGCGGCATTTTGAACAGACAGAAACAAATTGCTCCCACTGTCCTTTCCCAGGCTTGAATTGCTTGCAGTACTGTTGAAGTTGCGTGAGGTTTTTTAATGGAGTTGAATTTGCATTTTGTTTTTTACAGCGTTGCTCTGCATTCAGCAACCCCACAGCACCCAGGGCCCAGTTTTTGTTCCTTTCCAGTGTGGCATCTCTTCCTCCCTGTGTTTGTAACATACTCCATCGGTGTAGTTGTATCGTCTTAACAGCCTCAGGTACCCAAAACCCCACCGTCCCACCCAAGACTGCTGATGACGGAGGGCCATTGCTCGAGCAGCTGGAGTTCAGGGTGCCGTGGCTTCCTCCTTAGTGCACAAACGAGCTAAATTCTGCCGACAGGGAAATGACTTCTGACTCTGCTGTAGCCATAGCTTTTAGCTACCTAAGCTGGTCATTGCTCTACCAAGGTGAAAAGATGTCCTTTTTTGGTTGCAAAAGATGCAAGACAAGTTAAGTGCCTGGGGGATCTGATGGCTTTTCTTTTCTGTGACAGGGATTTACCATTCCAGATCTGTGATCCCAGTGGGAACACTTCCCTGGAGCCGGGGCCAGACACCTCTCTGCAGTTTCAGAAGGGTGCTTCAAACCCACTTTTCCAATTTCATGGGGTGGGGGGGAAAGCAGGTTAAAAAAAAATAGGTTTGATCCATTTACTTCCAGGTTGCTTTGGAAAGGACCGCTTTCTCTTAATGCCGCAAAGTGAGGTCTTGGAAACCACAGTGCCTTGCAGGGCTGAGGCTTTGGACAGTGCAAGGACCAGAGCCCATCCCAAGACTTTGCTGCTGCTTGCAGAAGAGCATGCTGCACCCTCCGGTTCAGCAGAATCTTGCAGCCTGTGTTTGAATGCCACCACTTTAAGAGATTTAAATGTATTTAAATGTCTTCCTGGGCATTTTCTTGTTCCTTGTTCCTGCTGGCACTTCTGAAGGTAGCAAAGTTCAGCACAGAGGCCAGTTAGTGAACAAAGGCAGATTTACTGCAGGAAAACGATCTAAGGGGAAGAGTTGCAGATGAGGATCCATTTTGCCAGATCACTACCTACTTTTTGGCTAAATTCCAGCTGGTCCGCTCATACCTTGGCCCAATCAATCTGCCCTTAAAAGAATGACCTATCAACGAAAGTCTAAATATATCCAGCCTTGAAGAGAGAGCTCCCAGCAATTCATCATGGAGGTAAGTGACAGAGCAGTTTGAAGGTATTCTCATTGCAGCTCCTCCGCCTGTAGCTGACCTTTCTGCTTGAAAAGAGACTTAATTCTTTCAGACTGTCAGGACCTCATTCTTTGGAGGCATCAACGTTCACTAAAAGGGAAAGTGCCTGCACCACAAGATATTTTTGTTCTTACCAGGAAACTACTAGAGCATTAATTTAAATGCATTAGCGAGATGCTGCATATTTGTGCACGTTGGAGAGGAGCCCACGTTCCTCCTCACTACCTCAGCTGCCTTTTGGCATTTCCGTCTGCGGCATAGCTGTGCTGGACCAGAAGTGTGACTTGCTGCTACTGGAGATGGCAAGCTGGAAGGGAAGGAAGTCTGCGAGGCTGAATCTGGAATTCCCAGGTCTCACCCCAGCAGCTCACAGCATGGCAGGGAGCAAGCCGTTTGTCCCACAGTTTCCAACATTTGCCCTTAAATCACCTAGACACAAACTATATTAACCATAAGTTCTGCATTACCAGAATTGATCAAAAGCTAAGGGGAAGGAAGACTTAGCCAAACCAAAAGGCCTCATTCAGATCTTTTGAATACCTCCCTCATTCCCTGAGAGGTTTCCATCAGCTTTGGAAAGAGCAAAACACTGCAATTAGTTGGAAATTTTCAGTATGGATTTCAGTGCTTAGACCGGGATTTGTCATGTTTGAAAGCCCCAATGCTTACTGATCTGTGCCTTAATTTCCCTACCTTCAAATGGGAACGATAGTCTTGTAGCAATAATTAGTATCTGGAAAGCATTTCAGATGCTCATACGGTGCATTCCCTAGAGCCAGCTACCTACAATCAATGGGATATAATGGCCTCATATTATCACAATAATTAAATACTTCCAGCTCTGCACTTAGCCAATGTTTACAGTGCACCAGTGAGATGATAGAGGAAATCTTAACTCTGTCTGGTTGACAGAGGACACGTGTGCAGGAAAAATAAGCGCAATATTCAGAATATCTCTATAACGTGAAAAAACTTCATGTGCTTCTGAGCAATTAAATTCAAAGAACTGTTAGGCAGCTTAGACCACTTAATTTTAGGATTGCAGGAGTCCACCCTGAAGCTCAAAAAAATGTATCCATGCACTGCAGGCCCTATTCTTGGATCCTGATAATCAAAATTATACAGAATGTGATTGGAGAAGCTGTAGTTCTGTGGCCCTCGTCAAGACATTCACTATCGGTGTTTCTAAATAGAGACCTTCAATAAATTGTCGCTGGGACAGAATGAGAAATATTTGTTCCCTGTGGTATCTGTCTTAATGGCCAAAGCCTTTTGCAAATTGTTGCTATTGCATTTCTGTTAACAAGCAGATATTTAATATACACAACAATTTGAAGATTATTTTTTGCCTTTATCACACTATATCACACACACACACACACTTATATCGTATCAAATGTAAAAGTCTGTACTGATTGGATCAAGAATAGATGATGGAGGAGTTTTCTAAATAAAGATATCTAAGATTTAATGCAAAAAAAAAAAAAAA
>VYZM01002695.1:165408-209343 GCA_013398915.1 Dromas ardeola
GTCTAGCATTTTGTATCTGAATGGCTGGTTTCTGTTCTGCCTTCCCGTTCCTTCCATCTTCACCCTGGAAAAGAAAGGATGAGGAGCAGTCAGGCGTACAGTGTAGAGATAGATATAGATATATATATATATTCCTTTTACTATAAACAAACACACAGGCGAAAAGCATAATCACAAATACTATCTCACCGAAAACTGAACTTTTGTTGTCCTATCCCTGTGTTTTTTGTACTTGAAAGAAAGCAGAGGCTAAAGAGATGGATCTGAATAAGACAACACGTTCTGTGCATAGCATGGTGCAAAGTGCATCTCCAATGTGATTACCAGGAACCAAGTGGGACTGTGTTATTTCAAACTGATTCTGAGTCATATAATGTATCTCTCAGAGACTTTACTGCAACATAAGTAACAGCAGACGGACCATCCTGTGTTTGGAAAACATGCTCCGTTTGATGCATCTTCAGAGTAATACTGAATAATAGAAGATATTGTGTATCACCTTAATTTTTTATGATGCAGCACCACAATACAGGTCAAATAGAAACATTCAGTCTTAAAAAAACCCATGTAAATCTCTAGGAAGTCAGTGGGGAACTTTGCTAGTTCAGGCTACTCATATCCTTATTTACTCAGAGTCCTTCAAATATGGCATCTGATGCCATTTTCTAGTCTTGAGATGAAGAAAGCAGATTTTTCTGGCAGTTTCTGAATGAAAAATGAAAGGAACTTCTGCTGTCCATTTGTTTCTACTTCCTCTTATTACTCTCATATATAAAATTGCTCATTAGCGTTCACAGAGAAACTACAATTACAATTCAATCTGAAGTAACTAGAAAGACCTCTTCCTCAGGCCTGACCCAAAGGCTGCCTAGTAATGCCACCATTCCTAGTGGACTTTTCTATCAGATGCCTGACAAAAGTTTCACTGAAACCTATAGTAAAATTGGTGCAGCATCAACAGGAGCAAATTTTAGCAGTGCGTGGCGGAGACCCTCAGACTTTTTTAAAATACCCTTATGCCCAACCTTATAGCCCCCACGCCTTCAAATCCAAAACTCCCACTGCACATTAAATCCCTACTTTTGGTTCAGGTGGTTAAATCACTTTGTATCAGTGCCATCAATAAACATGAACCAAACTCTGCTTTATGTGACCAACCACAATAGCAGAGAACAACTTGTTGGCTTAAAGGGACGCTGAAGGCAAGGGGGAAGATATAAAGACCTCCACTTTAACATCATCTACTATGTCTGTGCACTACATGTGATTTGAGAAGCATTAGCATTTTGTTTTGTTTTGGTCTTGTAATTAGAAGGATTGTGCTTCATTATCCTACTGTAGCTCCCGCTGTGACACAGTCCTGGTTATCTCTCCAAAAGAAATATTTCATACACAATATCCAATTCTGTCAATTGATTACAAAAGCTTTGGAAGTTTCTCCATTTCTTATTTCAAGACAGTATTTAAAGGAAAAAAAATAAAACACAACCCACAACCATTTATTCCTATGGAGTTATTACATCCTTGGGAATGATACAGGGAAACATTTCAGACAAGGCAGTTCATTTCCACAAAAGTGAATACTTGGAATATTGGGAGGAAAGATACCTTTTGGTGATTTGTTTTTTCCCCTTTTTTGTTTGCAGGATAGCTCTCATTAGAAGGGGGGAAAAAAGCAGTCCTCGTTAATTAACTGATATAAATGTGATGGAGGGGAGAGGGCAAGTGGCTGCATCATTTGGGTTTTTTTTCCCTGTAACCCTGAAGACACTGTGCTATATACTGTATAGAAACAGGCAGGTTTTGGTCTAAGAAGTCTCCAAGGTTGTCTCTGTGAACTGTATCCTCAGAGCTCCATCTCTTACTTCTTTCTCCTCACCTCATCTGCCAGTATTCTGCCCTTCCTTTAACAAGCAGAGCCTCCTTTTGTACAAAACATATGTTTGTAGCTAATAAGATGATATTGCCAGTGATACAGATAATCTTATGTTCCTGTGTGCATATGTTAGCTGCAGTATTCATTTTGAGTATTCTTATATTCAGATGGGAAAAGGTCTTTCCTATATTTATGTTAATTAGCATAACATACTCTACCCAGAATTCATCATATTCTGCTAAGCTCTGCCAGAGAAAATGTATTAATAGCTGAACTGTTGCAACCCTTTATTAATATTGGCATTGCAAGCTCTGTACCAATTTTAAGGCAAACCAAGAAGACAGGATTTTTGTCCTTACTCCTTAAATCTTTACGACTAAGTAATCAGAGATAATGAAAAAATGCTCCAGGGGAAACAGCTTGTGTGTAAAGGCAAGGGGTGTTTAACTCCACACTAGATTGTTCTGTTTTGTAGCTGTGCAATCAGTGACATGACTCTGTGTCTTGCCTTAGAAGATGATCCAATTATGCTTGATCAGGTCCCAAACTTTTATGAAAGAAGGATTCCTATAGACAATGAATACTTCCAAGAACTGCTTGAAGTGAGAGGAAACTATACCTACGAAGTGGAAGCAGGCCTGCATGTTGCATCATGTTGGCTCTCTGTCCTCCTACAGCACTGAGCATTGTGTCCACGTTTAGGAGGAACGCAAAAATCACAAGTGACAAATATCCAGAGACCTTGGATAAAAACAGAGCTCATGGCAGCACACTGGATTCTCATCTCCAGGCAGATAGACAAGAAAACTACCAGTTTATTAACAAGATATTTCTTCAGCTCCAACTCAGGGGAACATCACGTGCTTCCTCATCGCAGATAAAATAATACTTACACCTTAAATTCTTGTTGTGCAGGCCTGGGGAGGCCCGCCGGATAGGAGCACTTCCCAGAGCATCCAAAGTGGAGATGTCTGGCTCCTTGGAAAGCTCTGATCTGACACTGCTTTTTTCTCACTATGACTCACTTCAACCTTCTTCTTCCCTTCACCTCAGCTTCACTCTTTACTTGCTGCTCTGGCAGTTTTAGCACTTTCTCTCTTTCCTTCACTCCTTTTCTTCAAGGTCTCATCTTCTCTTATTAGCTGATCTTCTCTGAACTGCATGCCTGGACTTGGGACACGATTTTTGCAGAAAAATGGAAAGTAGAGGGAAGGTCAACACACCATGTGTGGTCACCGCATTGTCTAATATGTCATATACTCTGTCTAGCTGGGGAATCTCTTCTGTTGAAGACTTTTAGCAGAGGAACTTCTTTGCCTGCATACAAAAAGGACTCATTCTTCTTGGGTTCCTGGGTACAAACTGACACAAACATGATTAATACAAACCTCCAATAGTTACCACTGTTTAAAAAAAAAAAAAAATGTTCATCAAGCTGCATAGGGAAAATGTGAAAATATGGAGAGAAGGATAAAGGAGAAGGAGGTGCATTACAATTTGCACAAGAACAGATGCATGGCTATAAAGCAGAAAGACAAACAACATGAGACAACTGCAAAACATCATGGCATGTGAGCCTCTTTCTAGTGCCTCAGTATTGGCAAAAGAAATCATTGTGGCAAGGCCTACAGATGAGCACCATACCAAGGAAACAACTTTATCTAGGCAGAAGTTTCACCAGTTGGCTACACTGACCAAGAACATGAAAAAAATAATAATAGCCACATAGCTCTATTTGGCAAAGTTTTTACAAGCCAGTCCCTGGTGCAGAAGCAGCTCTCCTAGCAAGACAAAACCCCTCCATCTGCTGGTGAACACCACAGCAGACAAACACTTCTATTTCCCTAACATAAGGACTGTTTCCTCAGGTGCCAACAATCTTCCTCTGCTTCTATTTCCTGATACACCCTTTATTCTGTCCTGAAAGGACATTTGAGATCACACAGGCATAAATGAGGTCTAAATTTCACTAGACCACAGTCTTTCCCATTCTATCAATGTTTTATTGAAGAATATTACTTTTCTGAGCTGCTGTCTCTTCATCTTTCCCATGTTGCTTGATTTTTTTTGTTAGGGTTTTCATTAAGCTTTGATGTTAACAAGGAGACATGCATTTGAAGGCTTCTAACCCTGACCATTTAACTTTAATGCAATAAAAGTACTCTGTTTTTAGTAGAAAACTTGTCAAACAGTCTCATTGGGATCACAGAGCTGTGGTGGGATAGCTCCGATAACTCAAGTGCTACAGTGGATGGACAATGGCTCTTCAGGAAGGACAGGTTGGAAAGGCAAGCAAGTTGCCACATGTGTGAGAGCAGCAGGAAGACATGGAGCTCTGTCTAGGGATGGATGATGAGCCATCAGAGAGCTTATGGGTCAGGATTAGTGGTGAGACAAACGTGGATGATACAATGACAGATGTCTGCCAGAGGCCACCCAAGCTGAAAAAAGCAGTAGATGATGTCTTCTTCAAACAACTGGAAGAAGTCTCATGTTCACAGACTCTGGCCCACATGGGGAACATGAATCATCCTGGTGTCTTCTGGAGGGGCAACACAGCAGGTCACAAACAATCCACTGCCAGGCTCAAAGGTCTGTTATCAGCACCAGTGTAGCCAGAGGCCAGTCACAAGTGATCTTGGGGCAAATATTGTTTAACATCTACATTGCTGACCTAGATGATTGGACTATGTACCCTCAAAAGATGTTCAGGTGATACAAAACTAGAAGGAATGATTGATATGCCAGAGGATCATGCTGCCATTCAGAGGGACCTCAACAGGCTGGAGAAATGGACTGACAGGAACCTCATGAAATTCAAATAATGGAAAAACTTGCAAGGAACATCCCCATTCACCAGTATATGCTGAGTGCCAACTAGCTGGAAAACAGCCTTGCAGAAAGGGACCTGGGGGGTTCTAATGGATAACAAGTTGACCATGACACAGAAACCTGTCCTTGCAGCAAAGAAGACCAACAACCTCCTGGGCTGCATTAGCCAGAACATTGCCAGAAGTTCAAGGGAGGTATTCCTTCCCCTCTACTCAGCACTGGTGGAACACATTTGTGTGCTGTGACCAGCGCTGAGCTCCACAGTACAAGAGAGAAATGGACATATTGGAGCAATCCTTGTGATTTTGTGAAATACAGACAGCCCAACCTGCCTGGTGACTGGATGCAAAAAGGCGTCCACATATACTTTGGTTGAAAGTCAGCCGCTGTATAACTTACATTCTGAAGATATATAAAACAAAGGGTGACAGGAGGGTTTTTCTCAGTGCTTCAATAAAAAAATATCTTAAGTCACACTTCCAGGTCACTGCCTTCATCCCAGCTAAGGTCTGAGGACTTGTACAACAAATCCGACATGCTCAAATCTTTAGCATACATAATAATATTACTTAAACATGTGACTTTTCATCAGTTTTACTGGGATGGTGGGTAAGCAAGACAAGAGAGACAACGGGTCAATAGCTGGCCTAGAAATTAAAGTCAGCCTTCAAGTTTAAGGTCAGAGCTCCACCTATGAGATTGGATCAACATATCTGACACTGGTAAATGTTCTTGCGATTAGCCTGTTGTCCAGTTGGCTGAAATAAACGTCCCGTAACTCAGGTATGTCCAGGTGCCACTATTCAGGTTTGAGCAAGATTTGTCCTCCTGCAGAACAGCAGTCCCATTGGATGTTCTGAGCTTACAGTTTTAATTTGCCAAGGGTAAATTGCAGGGGAAACCAGATACTGTTCATTTGCTGTCTCAACACAGTAACTATACGTCAGCACAGAAGATACAGACCAAACTGAAATGGCAAATATACCCACAGACACTGCTATGCTGCTTTTTCTCCTTCCATCAGAAGTTCTTGGGGGAGAATTTCCTCTGGCATCCAGGGCCCTCCTCTTGCATGACTCTCCATATTTTTCTGCGTCCTTATGGTACAGTTTAAGAACAGTATCCTCTAGAATTTAATTTTCTTCTACTTCAGTCTAATGATTTCCTGATAGGCCCCAGCAGGGATTCAAACTTCCTAACAGGTTATATATAGTAACAAGAAACCAGTAAATACATTTTGATTACTGCGGTGGTGCTCAGCCAGCTGTACCTCTTGATACAGAAACAAAGAGGAGGTGCTGCCCGGGATCATCTTGAGATGGTAAAGGAGAGGGATTAGGAAGTGACAACCAAGGTGCTAAGAGTCCTGTGGCTAAGCAAAGGCAAAGGTGTGTCAGCAGAGTAATGGTAGATGAAAATTACTTTGAACATCTCAGAGTAGTTGGAAATGGTTTTGTGCACGGCCTTGCCCATGTAGAACCAAAGCTAGAGAGTCTGGGAGAGACATGCTAGAGGTTGCCCAGAGTCCCAGGTCATCTGGGAGTAACTTGAACTGGCACAGCTTGTCTCCTGGCAAGCCATGAAATGTGTTGTAGGTCCCCGAGGTCTTCGCAGCGTTCTCTGACTTCACAGGGAACAGTTCTGGAGACCCACAGAAGCCCATCCAGCAAGAGCTGAGGAGAAGGCTGAGTCCATTATGAGACTTATGCTCACTGAGTAGAGAGTCTTGGTTCAAATGATGGAGCGCTTGGTCCCTGGACAGAAAACCTTGACCAATGTTCAGTGGAAAATATGAGAGTCAGGCTATCTGTTGCAATACAAAGTAGTTATAGGCCAAATCAGGAGAACAATATACTGCAATTAATTAATGAGGAAGGAAACAGAACAAACACTGCATTGTGAGAAGCAGCCACTAACTATGAAAAGGAAGATAGAAAAGCATTGCTTTGGTTCCCATTAGCACAGCCCTGTGAGTCACCGGGTCAAATCCATTCCTGGCTTGACATGGCTGGTATCAGTGGTGTCAACAGCAGAAAGAAACTTAGTCTTTCCCTTCTCTAGAAACACGCTGTGATCTTTAAGTCCAAATACCTACTTCACATCAGAGAGAAACTGCAGATCAGAGGGGCTGAGAGCTGTGTTATTAAAGCAGGTGAGTCAATTAAAGCTCTCCAGTTTAGAACAAGGATTGTGTCTAACTCCTAACAGTTGTTGTATCTGAGCTCTCCTTAAGGGTCAAGCATCCTCTCGTCTTTCTGTCATAAAGTACTATTTCAGCTGGGTTTGTGGAGCAAAGATGACACTCAGTGGCTGGTTAGGTTATCACAGGTATGTTTTTCCAGCAGTTTTCCAAAGGGACTGCTATTGGATGCTGTTGGAAGAGACTGCTCACAGAAGCCTGCTTTGCCATGTGGGGTACAATATCATCTTCAGATTTCCAGCGAAGGACAGCACTCCTCCACTCCAGTCACATTCATACTAAGTAGTGATTTATTTTCCATATTCATTTTTGACACATGCATTTCTTAGCAGAATTTCTCATGGTTTGTAGGAGATGGAAGGAAAAAGGTTTGAGGAATGTCTCCATGGAATTTTTCTTCTTTATATTCTTTGTAGAAAATAGAATTAATTGCATTTTTTATTCACAGTCACAGCTTTCCTTATGCTGTTAAGAAGAGCCTTTATAAGCACCCTCCACTGCATAAACCCAAAGCCCTTTGCGAACACTATAGACTTTGGCTTTCCCAATATGCAGCTGAGGTGGAGACTTACATCAGGACGACAGAGATGAAGCAAGGCAAAGGTAAAGCTCATGGGCCCAAAGAAGGATCCAAGCAAGCATTTACCTAGTATGGAGGAGGATTGGGTTTCAGAGGGTTTAGCCTGTCTCCCTGTGCCCTCCCATTAGCATGGTTGATGGTGTGGGAAATAGAAACCATCTAATTGGGCCACTTTATCACAAAAAGATCCCAACAAAAGGCCACTAGCTGTATGGTATGTACTACATACCGTGTATATAAGCTGGTTAACTCTGCAGTGCATGCTCATCTGCCTCAGCACCTTCCAGTTAGACCTGGTCCCCTTCCTAGACAAGGAGTTATGCAAAGGTTTTTGCATTAATTAATGTTGTCACATAGCTTCCCCTCCCTCCCAGTAAACTCCCAGATGAAGGCTGCAAGCAGCCAGGAGGTTCGATCACAAGTGTTGTTGTCTTCGCTGATGAGTTACCCTGATGAAGTGAGCTGCACTCTCAGTCCCATTTCTCAAAAAATAGGTGTGTCACAGAATGAATGTGTCCATGAGCCTCTTGCATTAGCAACATAAATACAGGAAAGGCAGAAATTCAATTCCTTCTGCTCCCTGCGGGTCTTTTGCACTAGGGAATGAGGTATATTAGCAGAAGAGCAGAGACAAGCTGCACCACTGGTCTTTCTGGTTTAAAAGAGAAGAGCTGGAGCCTTCAAGGCTGGTCTGGCAACATTTGCTATCATTAATGTGATATATCAATAAGGGGGGAAAAAGTGGATGGATGGAAAGAATACGATTTCTAAACACAGTGATGCTGATTTTGATCGTGACTGACACAGGGAAGTGACTGGCAAAGTCCTTTTTGGTGATGGTCCTGAGGCTGAAAAAGACAGCAAGAGGATCTCCCACTGACATCAAGCAGAAATCTGCACGGACATGAGGGACAGAATAAAACATTCCTGTAGTGAGTAAACTCTGAAAATATCTTTGTGATTTCTAACGTACTCCACTCGCTGCGATGGAGAATATCCTTTGGAGCACATCATCCTGCTGTTTCCTCCTTTGCAATCTGACTTGGGTTCCCTTGCCTCTCTCTTTTTTTTGCCCCACTTTGCAGAGTCTCCCTCTCTGCCCCGCTTAGCAGTGCAATCAGTAGCAGAGCTTTCTTTCATTAATGTCATAGAACGGTTAGAGTTGGAGTATAATCTTCTAGAGTTGACATTAGGCTTTACAATTATTAGTCAGCTCCAGGCCTCAAACAGGAAGCACGTGCCTATGATTACACATAAACTCCTTTGATGTTCTTTAGCTCAGGGACCACTTTTTTGCCCCGTGTCTGAAAGCACAGTGAACGACAGCAGGTCATATCATAGATACCTTATAATGGAGAAAAACAGTGCAGCTACTATCAACAAGGATAATAAGGAGTGGCAGGTAGAGACATCATTCAGGGGAGGTGTTTTGGGCTGCCTGCAGAAGAAATACATAATGCTGCTTGTACTTGGTAAGTTATGTTGGCAGAAATGTTGATGATTTGGAGCATATTTACATGTATACATTTATATGCTTTTATATATATATATATATGAGCTTATATTTACTTGATTGTTCATGCTATGCAGAATAACTGTTTAACATCCAGGTAGAGTGAACACCTCGATCTGGACAAATCCTGTTGCCAGGCTTAGGTTTTGATTTGTCATATCACTAGGTTTTATTATTTTGGTTTCACCACTCAGCCTTGGATGAAAATAGATATGTCACATTCTTCTCATCCCTTCAAAACAGACTGCGATAAGGTGGTGCTTCTGGACTGTATACCTTTACATCCATCTCGGACAGCACTCCTCAAGCTAGAGGCTTTTTTTAGAGAATCATCTCCCACATAAACTAATGTGGAACTAAAAGCTGACACGTTTTCTTAAAACCAGCTTCCTAAAAGCAGTTTAGGTGTCTGATGCAACTGAAATCAAAGCAAACTAATTTTCTAAATGCTTCTAAGTGCCCATCATTAAAACAGCTGCCTGCGAGATCACTGGAGGTATTTCTGCAGGGGTAAGGACTGACTAGAGTAATTTAGGCTTTGCCTGATTAGTTCACGTTTTTTGCCTTTAAGTCACCAACTTCATTCTATTCCCACTGTGATTGCTTTCTCCTCCAAAATGCACTTCTCTCTGCCAAAATCTTTCTAGCATTTTGTTATTACTTGTTTCCAACTTGCCTAAAATTTCTGAAGTTTAACTGGATGCCGTTCAGTTTGAGAGTTAAAGCAATACAAGAGTATACAAAGTAATGATGTTATCCATCCTCAGTGTGTTGCACACTGCGGAAGTCAAACTAGATCAAGCTCAGTCCACAATTACACATATTCCTGCCAGTACACCCACGAGAACTCCATTAGGGCTGGCACCAAACACAAGAAACTTTCTGAGTGTGTTTTGAAAATGGTTTGTGAACACCAAAGTCCTTCAGACTTCAACTAAAGGTTCTAAATATGAACTAGACAGGCTTCATAAGAATTTGGCTTGCATGCTAGCAGAACATTCAAAAAGGCCCTTTGTCCTTATCCTTGAAGATATTAGAATAAAAATGCCTAAAGAAACCTGAAACTAAAGTGAAATCAATATACCATTAGCTACATGATGGATATTAGGGGGATGCAAACTTATATTTGATAATGCAAATAGCTCATGAGTCCTGGAATGGGTAAATGGAAGGAGAGCAAAGTTTGCAAATACTGGAAGTCAGGAGCTGCTACTTCGCAACTACTTCCCATGCAATCTGTAGTAGGAGAAACCTGGGTCTCCAGTCCAAAATTATACTGCTTTCTTAAGTTTTATTCCCACTGCTTTGCAGGCTTATGTCTAGTTCACTTCTTGTGGTTCCCTTATGCCTCCTTCATCATTATCGTTTTCTCACTGTCTTTGTCCCATTCAGTGTTTCTGTTGATTTCTTTCTTCCCACATATACGCCCTCACATTATCACCGAGTCCCATTTTGTTATTTCCTGCTCTTATTGTTATCTTCTAAGAGGGCTTTCACCGCAAAGGGTCTGTCCTTTGTGCCTATTGTATGCTCATCCGCTGTCATTACTGGGATCAAGGCCCTAAATGCCTCTGTGTTCTCCAGTTTTCCCTGTTATCTCATCAGTACTTGCAATTGCTGTCAGTGCATTTCCCAAACCGAATGCAACAAAAGTAGAGCAACCTAATTGAAAACCTTTTTCTCATATTCTTCCTGTGTATTAAAAAGACATTTCCAAAGTAGGACAGTTCTTTTCAGTCTCAATCTTTATCTTTTGTAAGGTTGACTATTAAAATATCGCTGCCTTCACATGCTGCCCTTCTCTATGTACTGGCAGCCAGGTGGTTGGGATGTCTATAGCATCCTCTTTAATCCTGTGGTTTTGGAAATCCCTGTTTCCCACACAGTGATTGAATACTAGTGTCATGGTTTCATCTGGGATGGAGTTAACTTTCTTACTAGCAGCTGGTATAGTGCTACGTTTTGGATTTGGGATGAGAAATGGTGTTGATAGCACACTGGTGGTTTTGGTTCTTGTTAAGTTCTCAAGGCCTTTTCTGCTCCTCACACCACCCCACCAGCAAGGGCTGGGAGTTCACAAGAAGTGGGGAGGAGACAGCCAGGACAGCTGGCCCCAACTGACCAAAGGGCTATTCCATACCATATGGCGTCATGCTCAGTAGATAGAACTGTGAAAAGAAGAAGGAAGGGAGGGGATATTCAGAGTTACAATGTTTGTCTTCCCAAGTAACTGTTAGGCGTGATGGAGCCCTGCTTTCCTGGAGATCGCTGAACACCTGCCTGGTGATGGGAAGCAGTGAATGAATTCCTTGTTTTGCTTTGCTTATATGCGCGGCTTTTGCTTTACTTATTAAACTCTCTTTATCTCAACTCATGAGTTCTCTCACTGTTACTCTTCTGATTCTCTTCCCCATTCTGCCATGAGAGGCGTGAGCCATTGCGTGGTCCTAGTTGCTGGCTGGGGTTAAACCATAATAAACCACCCTACTCTTTGGTTTCATCTTCTTCAACATAACAAGCCCTTTACTTATCTTCATGGTACCATTTCAAAAGAAGGCTTAGCGCTAAGCAGAAGAAAATCGCAGGTGGGTGCTCATAGCTGAGGTCAGCTGCTGAGGTGAGATTGCCTTCCACAAACATTTGCGCAGCACTTAGGAAAAATCATACCTCAAATTCAAATTCATACAGGTTTAGTTCCAACGCCAGCTTTTGGAAAGAGAAAGAATAGCTAGACCAAGATGTCCAAAGAAGGGCAGTGTTTCAGAGAAAGCATCAACTGGGAAGTAGTGGGAAAGTGTGGCTGAGCCTTTTAGGAGTCGTGGCATACAGGCAAGATTGCAGTGGAAGGGATAAGCAGTATTATCTGTCACTGAGGGCAGAACAAATACCTTAACCTACATCAAGGAAAAAATATGGCAATAAATACTGCTTTTAAAGGTATATTAGGCAAATATCTGAGAAAAATCTGGGTATAACTGGTCTGACCTTGAGGAACTGAAATAGCCTTTGTGTGCTCCCATGGCTCTGGGGGATCCCGCAGTGGTGCTAGGAACCAGACGCTGGGCAAATCCGGTGGTGTGTGGGTGGGCACAGGAAGGACTTGACAGAGGGGACACACTGGGATGCAGCCTAAAAGCCACATTGGCAATGAACGGCAAAAGACTGTAGTCTTTATGGTTGTTTGTGTCTCGTTCCCTTGGGAGTAGCTGCTCCGCAAGGGAAGTGGAAGGGGGGCCTCAGAGCCAGCCGCAGCTTTGCTGGGACTTATTCTGCTGGCATAGTCTCTCAGAGTCATCAATGATGCTGTTTTAATTGCATTTACATACTGTGCTATTTCCGAACACCCTGCACAACAAGCCTAATTTTGCTCTCAATGAGATGAGATGCCTTTGAGCTTCACTGACAATCTAAGTTTTAACTCACAAGTGACACAAAGCCCTGGCCTGTGATCACGCCACTCAGTACTGATCCCGTTTCTTTTCCAGGCCAGATCTCTCTCTTGGTCTTTAGATTAAATAATCCAAGACAACCACGGCAACAAGACTCGATGGCTCTCAGAGAACCAAAACATGAATGACCTGACCTCCATCCACAGAACCAATTCTCCTTGTTTAAATGGAAGTGATTTCCTCTCCTGCTCTGCCCATGGAAGGGACATCTGCAACAGATGCAGAAGAGCAGTGGGGCTTGTCTGCACCACCTGGCAGTAAAGTTCATGGTGGTCTTCAAGAGGAATCATTGGTAAGGAAGCAGGGTAGCAGGGTGTCGTGTTTTAACCCCAGGCAGCAACTAGGACCATGCAGCTGCTCGCTCAGACCCCTCCCGCCCATCAGGTAAGGTAAGGAGAAGAAGGAGAAAAGGAGAGGAAAGAAAAAAAATCTTACTTGTGGATAGACATAAAGACAGTTTAATAGAACAGTAACAGAAGAGGAAAATGAAAATAAAAATAAAAATAAAATAAATAAAAATGGTAAAAGGATATACAAAACAAAAAGGATACAAGATCAGCCACTCTCACCACCCGATGATCAGTTGCCCAGGCCATCCCAAGCAGTGATAGAAGACCACTTCCCCCTGGCCAACAGCCATTTATATACTAAGCATGATGTCAATGGCATGGAGTATCCTCCTGTCAGCTTGTCCTGTCTATGTTCCCTCTCAGCTTTTAGTGGAAGCTGAAAAAGTCCTTGACTAATGTAAACATTACCTAGCAGCAACAACTAAAAAAATATATGTTATCAAAATTCTTCAACATTCTTCTCATACCAAATCCAACACACAGCAGCTACAAGAAAGAAAATTAACTCTATCCCAGCTGAAACCAGGACACAGGGCAAAGGATAAAATTCAGATTATAGTGAACCTTAAATCATCCCACTCAAAAAATGAAGCAAGTACCTCAATGTGTAGGTAGGGAAAAGGACATAATTCTGTTGTTAATATCATATCACAAGATACAGCACGTACCATAACTTAACTTAGGGTTGACCTACAATTTTTATAGTGGAAGGCATTTAGCCATGGTTTTAAGGTTTGAAATGATGAAGACTATCTGATTTATCAGGAAGTTGTGATGGTTAATTGCCCTCTTAGTTAAACATTAGCTTGATTTTTCCATTCCTGGCAGTTTCAGTTTGTAGTCACTGGGTCTCGATGCAGTTTTTACCACTGGATTAGAGGGCCCGTGGTTGTCTGTCAGCTCTTTAAGGAGCTGCTTACAGGCTGTCAGGGAGTGTTTCAGCAAAGTTTGTGGGCTCCCCATGTGTAGGTTGCGTCTAGGGCTCTCACTGCAGCGTGTGATTTTCAGAGCTCAAACCACGCTCAGGCTGTGCTGCTGGCTCTTACAGAAGCACCGCCGGCCACCCTTCCGTTCCCTGAATGACCATACGCAGCTCTCATTAAAACCCAATTCATTGACTTGTGAATCTAATGCGTGCATTTCATTCTCTGAATTTGATTGGTGCCCTATTATCTACTATTTGCAAACGCGGGAGAAACCACTAGGTATTTATGAAATGTTCACAGATCTTATCATTTTCAGTCATTGTGTTAGTGCAAATTGAATTTTTTTTATTAAGTTTTACCCTCTATTCCTCTTTATTATTGTTTAATTCTGGAATAAGAATTATGCTTAACATCATTTGATAGATGAACACTGAACATGTAGTTCTATTAATAGCCTGAAGTGTTCCTGTTGCTGAGGAAGATTAGTACAACCCTGTTTGCTGAATGAAAAACAAAATAAGAAGAAAACATTAGCATAAATGAGAATGTTTTGATTGCTTGCTACAGTTGTCCTTGGTAATGAAATACAAGGTGAAGCTGTAGAAATAATACGATCTTGATAAAATTGTAGTAAATTTGAATAATTTTGTGTGTGTGTGTGTAATCAATACAAAGGACCAGTTTCTTGGTGTTTTCCCCAGGGCAGTGTTCCTACATATCACACCATCCTCATTAATGCAGAAGACGTTAAGCTAAATAAAGTACACACCTCCTTAATTTCAAGGATAACAGGTATGACTCTACCTCTTCAATTTAGTCTAAATGAATCCAGAACCTTATGCAATAATTCTCTGTGGTAGATCAAAACCTAAACTAGCAAAGGTAGCAAATATTAACAGAGCTTGTCTAACGACCAAGAGTGCAGTCAATAAGAGCCTACTGAAATGTATGTTTTGTTTTGCTTTAAAATGAAAAGTAACATACTTGCATTATATACTTCCATTATATATCATGAAAATAGTTTAAAGATGCAGCATTATCTTTCCCAACTGACTCCTGGTGAAAAGTGACATAGGTAAAAAGTATTAATATGCAATCTAATTAAAATTATTAAATATTCCTGGTGATTTGAAGTCCTGTCATTTTTTACTTCATTGGCACTGGGTTTACAATCTCTCGGCTGATTCTGAAAATATCTCACATAAAACTGGGTGGTCAAAATGTTCTCCTTATCCTTTATATACCATATCTACTCAGACTCTAGAAAGATCACACTCTTCTAAACTCATCTGGGGTTGACATGGCTGAAGCTGACATTCTCCATGGCCTTAGGTACACTAATATATCTCTATTCTATGTCAAATGGAATTTCACAAATGCATACACAAAGTCACAAGTGTTTCACGATTAGCTTTCATCTAAATCAATCTTGGAAGAAAAAAACTTGAGCATTCAAAGGCACAAAGTGTATGAAATATGAGAAATGTTCAGGAATGTGCTGTCACCATGTGACAGCTCAGTGTCTATTTAGCTTTAACTCTCCTTCCTTCTATATGAATGTCAGAATACTAATTATATGGCTGTAGTATAAAAGCCAGACGTAGTAAGATAAACACGGAAAGTTCTCATACAGACATGCATCGAGCACACAAACGGGTTCCCATTTGCTCTAAGCAATGCAGACCAAGGGTTGCACAGTAACTGCACCATGTTCAACTTGTTTTCTAGACTTTCTAGATTCCTGCCTGCCGGGCCAGGCTCAGGGAGGATGACGACTGCATCAAAACTGTCAGGAAATTCAGTTCTGTCGCTGCTGACAGTACTTTCTTTTTAATCTTGGTTTACAACACGATGCTACTTGTTTGATTGCCATGTTTGCCCTTGCCATGTTAGAACTTAATTTTGTGCTGTAGAATATTTTTTTATGAGGAAGAAAAAAAAAACAATTTAAGATACCCTCAGATGTAAAAATGGCATTCCTGTGGCTGAATACAGGCATCTAAAAAGCTAACCTGCAAGCTGGACAAAGTGTCTTAGGCCATGTCTACATCCCCGCTATCTGAACAAGTTCTTTCCCCTGTGGAATAGAATAGCTGCATCCATAGCGCCTGTGGGGAATGACCCTGGCTTGTGGTAGCTCCTCAGCTGTGTTTGGGGACTACTTGGGAATATGTTAGTTGGCCCCAGGCAGAAAATGCACCAGGAACAGTTTCCACAGCCTATGTGGAGAATCAACACTCTTAACTTAACATCACAGATGTAGCCCAAGAGTCCTTTCCTAGCTGATCTGGAGAAATAGGCACTTCGTCATAAACACCAAAAGTAGATTACTCACATCTTTCGGCTGCTTATTTCTCTCCATGACTATGAAAGTGTGAAGAGTGACTAGAAGAGAGACAGACATCTACATTTAGATTTCTAAATCTAAAGGTAGATGAGATTCATCTCCTTGGAGCATTTGACAGTTACACGTCCAACATGATGTCCCAATTTAAAGTCAATGGGACTTAGTTAATAGTTTAGTTTTAAGCATATACTTCAAATATCTTCCTTTCCCATCGATGATTTCTAAGATCAAGACCAATTCTTTTAACCCTGGTTTCACTGAATTTGATTACAAACTCTCGTTTTCTTCATTGGAACCTGGATTTCCTTATTAGGGTTCAAGTCTCCAAATAAGAGATGCCTGATTTAATTGGACTACTTGCCAGTGTCTCTGCTGATAGGCAGCAGAGACTGACAAAAAACCCTATAAATCTGATATTCTGGACAGCTCTGCTACCCTAGTTCTCCCCCAGCATCTGAAGAATTGGCAGTTCTTAGACGAAAGTCCATACTAAATTAGGAAACGTTCCTCTCTGCTCTATATTAACAGCTTGCAAGCAGCAGGAGACCAAGGAATTTTGCTCTATGAATTATTTTTTAAATTGAGAGAATTAGTTCTTTTCTTGTCCTCTATTTTTATTGCAACACTTTTGCCAGGACTCCATATGCCAAGATGTAATTAGTTTTCAGAGAAGACATTTGGAGTTCTGGCACAGACCATGGATAGTTTTAACAGCTTCTTTTCTCTTTCTTCTGAATATTAAGCAGGAGCATATAATTGTCTGTGACTTCTTTCAAGGCATCTCTGGAGCTTAAATAATTTTTCAGAATTAAATAAATTGAAAATAAAAATAAGATTAACACAAGTATTATTCAAAGAAGATATTTTAGGCACATTAAAAAATCATGGATTCTTACTGTTATGATGGTTCATTTCAGTGCAAATTCAGCCCTATCTTTTATTTATACATATATTTAGTCCCTCTTTCTATATAAAGACAAGAAAGACTGAATAAAGACTGCCAGGTGGGTACAGTGGAAAAGAGCTGATTTTCTGAGGAGAACCGTGTCTTTTGGTATTCTTTGTCTCTGGAGTGCTCGAAATTCCATTCATTTCTCTTTGTATTTTGTGGCTTTTTGTTTGCTCAGCAATTTGGTGCTAACCAGACATCTGGAGCCAGCACAATATTTGCAGTGAGCTGGAGGATCATTGGAGTAATTGAAAATTTTTACCAATATCACTAGGTGAAATGTCACCTCTGCCTTTCACATCACCCAAAAACTGTGTCCACTCTACATGGTATCAGCCATAACTACGCTGCTCCTGAGCTCCTTCAGGCTTGCTGGTTTTTGCTGGCTTACTTCACACCATCTTCTGATCCTGATCCAAAGGAAGTAAAGACTCACAGCCATGGAGATATCCTGCTCCACTTTGCACTAAAATAAGCATGTGGACAGGAGTGAAGTAAATCAGCCTTACTTCTAAAGAGTCTAAGGTTAAATTAATGCTATTTGACTGCACCTGCAGGTCCACGGATGGAGGCTGCTGGAAAGTATGTTACCAGTGATATGCTGATTGTGGGATCTCTTCAAATGTCCTGTTTGCAAAGTGACCATCCTGTATATGCAATGGGCTCTCTGACTACAATGGCTCTACAAATAACTTCTGCAAGCATGTGTCGTGGTTTAACCCCAGGCAGCAACTAGGACCACGCAGCCGCTCGCTCACTCACCCCTCCTCCACTAGGGTAGGAAGAAGAAGGAGAAAAGAAGGGGAAAGAAAGAAAACCTATGGGTTAAGATACAGACAGTTTAATAGAACAGTAACAGAAGAGGAAAATAATAATAATAATGGTAAAAGGATATAGAAAATAAAAAGGACACAATAGAAGTTGCTCTCACCACCCAATGGTCTGTTTCCCAGCCCATCCCAAGCAGTGATTGTGGATCCCTGTCCCCCCGCCATCACCCATTTATATACTAAGCATGACCTCTATGGTATGAAATATCCCCCTCGTCAGCTTGTCCTGTCTATGTTCCCTCTCCGCTTCTATAGGAAGCTGAAAAAGTCCTCGACTAATGTAAACATTACCTAGCAACAACTAAGACAATATGTGTTATCAACATTCCTCAACATTCTTCTCATACCAAATCCAAAACACAGCAGCTACTAGAAAGAAAATTAACTCTATCCTAGCTGAAACCAGGACAGGATGTCTGGGTCTATTGGATGGCGTTTTTTCATGGTACATTTTCACCTCTCAATTTCCTGGATGACATTCATCTCTGTGGGCATGAATTCTCAAAGGTGATCTGAGTTTTGAAGTGCCTTTTTCCACACTCCCAATCTGGCTCCGCTGTAGACTCCTTCCATGGCTCCTGTGCAAATGCAGCTATTAGTGGGACTCACAATGCCTGGTCTCGATGGCAGTGAACTCCCTTTCTAGTTTCCCAGCAGAAAAGAGATTGCAAAACTTTTTCCTTCTGTAAGACTGTCAGTTATGGTAATTAATATATGAGACCGTCCATTGTTTGAAGATACTGAGACATGGGGACACAGGACGGGCAAACATAGGCATGACATGAGACTGTATTGTGCATGCCAGTTCTTCAGGAGAGCTCTTAGGATGTGCTGCAGCCTATGCAAAGAGCTGATTGTCGGGAGTACTTTTTGTGTAAGTAAAATTTGGCTGAGGTAGGAAGAGACACTTGAAAAACATAGGTCCTCAATTAAAACGGAGTGCTTGCACATGTCCAAATTAAAGACTGCTTAGGATTTAAAACTAACAAGGGTGAATAGGGCTGAATACATGGAAGACATAACCAAATTGAAATTCTTCCATAAAATACCTGACTGAAATGTTTTGCTGCTTGACTGCACGTTGGCACTGCACCCTGGCACTGCACCCAGAGGGCAAAAAATATGGGATCTCAGTTTGTTCAGCAACTAAATATGCAGAGCTATCAAACAAAAAAGATGTCAGTGTTCACTGAGCTGGTAACAGAGACTAATCCATTGCAAGGCTGGAAGAAATGTGTCTTGGGTCTTACATAATCCGGACAGCTTACTTTCAAAGGGATGTATTTTTGCATGTCAGAAAGTCAGGCTCTGGCTAATAAGGCATTTAACATAAATGACATGGTTTTGACAAAGAAAAAGTAACAAACAAGTGGAATGTGATGCCTCCTCTACCCTCTGGCTCCCTCCAGAGATGTCTTCAAATCCTGTGCTAATTAGATGCGTGTACAAACAACTGATGTGTCATGCATTTAACAAGCAAATGCTTGTTTCCTATGAGCTGATTTCACCAAAGTCCTGCAAATCCTCCCTTCTTATCAAAGAGCAAGAGATGCTAAGAATGGCTGAGTACTGCGTGCTGTGGATCATTTGCCTTCAGCCTTCCAGTGTCACTCGCCAGCTGACTCCCACTGCCTAAAGAGCTCAGGATGAGGCACCTGCTGTCAGGCTCCCTCCATTGCTACCAGCCAAAAGTCTTCCAACAGGTGTCCAGGATGCTGCAGACTTTCTTCAGCTTTCCTATATGAACACTCATTCAAGCCCCAAACCAGAAGGGTAGCTCTCATCATTGTAGTGTGATGCGCTGGATGCTGCAGTGGGAGGCTTGGGAGAAGCCATGAATGTTTGATCAAAACTGTATTCTACTTATGAAACCCAGCATAATCCAGCTGGAGGCTGTTAATACACCCAACTCCCCACAGGTCACCTTCTCATACTTACCTTCAACCTTTCTGTGCATCCTCAGCCTCTGCATGTCTAAAGGGGGGCTTTGTACGATTGCTCCAGCTGTCCTCCAGGCTGTCAGGATCATCTTTAGCAAGATCCTCCATTCTCCCTTAATTTTGTTCTCTGCACTCTTGTAGAAGATTTTTTTTTCCCCTAAGGATGACCAAATCCAGTCCTTCCAATGAGGTATAGTCTGTTCTTCAAACTCACAATCCCAAAACAAAGCTAGTATCAGAACCAAACAGGGCATGGAGGTCTCTCTTTTTATGTTTCAGACCCTTAAATCGCTCAGCTACATTTCAAACAGCTAAGTTCTCATAGTGAAGATTAGCCTGGAAATATATTTTTTAATGTAGAGGGAAAATGTCCGGATGCAGAAAAACACCTTCGTGCTGTATATAAAACTTTCCTTTGCTGTACCAATAAATACTAATAAATATTTTCTAAGCCATGTTCCAGTATTGGCTCATCTTTCCTCCTGGTGCACGGTTATAAGATCGTGGGTGGGGAAGAAGAATAATCAGCATTTTTCTGCATTAGAACTCACCTTGCTAAACATGGAAATGTCAGAAGGAAATGCAGAAAGTTGATGCATTTCTGTTCATTTTGTAGTTTTAACAAGATCTTGGAAAATTTGTTTCCTTTGAAATTCTTTTATCTTTGGCCACAGGGTGCAGCATGGAGATCTCCAGATATTTTTCATAGCAAACTTTGTATATTGGCAAAGATGGTGTGCAGATATCAGAAAAAAATCAATTACACAATACTTGGGTTTGTCTGCATGAGAAGTTAGGCATATATTCCCATCAAAGTGTCTAGGCTAGGAGTCTGCTCACCTTACAGAGAAAATTTCTGGAAAATCCTTTGTCTTTCCATTGACTATGAGGGAACCTAGTCTTATCACTTAAATTTAGGTGAGATAGATAAACCACACTTGTTAGTTTTTTGAAACATTCATGATTTGCTCTGAAGCTGGATGTGGGGCAGGCATTGATGCTGACCCTCTTAAGAAAGTGACATTCTGACCATATTTTATTTTTTAGATACCTTTTTCTCTGCCTTGCCTATAAAAAAAAAAAAGTTAATTCCCACTAATTTATGAAGTGAGTTCAGTAACTACTCTGTGCTCTCCAAGCAATGTGTCTCAGACACAGCCTGTATTCAACTCTCTGGATGACATTTTGCTTGGAGTAACAAGGATGACATCAATTCACAGATTACATGTCACAGATTACAGTCACTTCTCAAGTAACCAAGTCTTCAGGTTTAAGATCCCCAGGGTAGGAGCCAGCACTTCCTGGACCATTACTTTTATGTGCTTTGGCACTCTACTGACACATTTGGTGTCAAATCTGTCTCAGCACATACAACACCTTGTCTTGATCCCAGACTCACCACTATCTGTAAAGAGCGTGAGTTCCATCCCAGAAACAGCAAAAAAATACCAAAGAAAATAAATGAACAAAGCAAGGTCTTTCTGCCAATGAAACATAAAATACTACAACTAGGAAAAAGCAGAGCAAGCTCATAATCAGAAGAGAGCTGTGTTTATACCAGAAATATAGACTTAGAGGGCAAATAAATGCAAAGCCACATTTTCAGAAGCAGTCTGTTAAACTATTGACACAATTCTCATTCCATGCAAACCCTTCTGCTTCTCAGTAATTTTGTAAATTCAGTTTCAGGGACTAAATTTTGCCCAAAAGTAAACTGGGAAAACTTTCCAGTGGGAACCGCGTATTTGTCAGACAGCCATGGTATGGGTACGACAGTGTTCTCTTCTATCACCACTGCAGGCAGGAATTTTGCTGCCTGACAACCCACAACTTCCCACTTTGAAACAGGAAGCAGAGGGAGTGAGGACCATGACCAAGTAAATCTATCCACCCTGTGAGGATTAGAGCAAGGCTGCATTGTCTGAGTCTAAAAACAGTGCCAGAAATCAGGCTGGAGCAGCAGTAAGGCAAAGGGCTGAGTCCCCATCCTGCAGTCAGCTCTGCATGAGTACCTTCCTGACCAACGCCTGGAGCTCTGCAAGTAGCACCACCCTGGATAGACCTGAAAGGTGCTTACAGAGTGGTGGTGGCAGAAACAGGGCTTCCAGCAGCACTACTGATTGGGCAGATAGGGCAGGAGAAGGAGAGTGTGTCCTGTAGGAGAAAGAAAAGTCAACAATCCTCTTCTTCCTAGGCCGTATTAAGGGTTAAATTAATCACTTGATGGGTAATGTGGGGACTGAGGAAATAGAACTGACACAGCAGGTAGCCACAGCAATACTTGTTGTTAGGGTGTTGTTTGTGTGAAGTATGGTGGAGGAAAATGGATTAGTCACCAAGTCATGGATGGGAAGGACTACATGTGAAGACCAGAGGAGGGAGACTAGCTGACGTTACCTCTGTTGGATTGTGCAACTTTGGAGATATGACAGGAAACACGGGCCAAGATGGCAGAGCCCCATCAACCTAGTAGAAGAGTTGAATTCTCTTCCCCAGGCTGGACTCTATTTCTCTCTAAACTGGACAGAGTAAAGCTGCTGTCCTCAATTAAACTCTAAGCAAATCTGGGAAAGGGAATTCTCTTTTTTTTTTCATCCAGAGGAGGGCAAAAAAGCTGTTGAAAGGGCTGGAAGGAATGTCCTATGAGGAGTGTTCAAGGACTTTGGGTTTGTCTAGTTTGGAGAAAAGGAGGCTAAGGAGTGACCTCATTGCTCTCTGCAGCTTCCTGAGGAGGTGAAGTGGAGAGGGAGGTGCTGAGCTCCTCTCCCTGGTATCCAGTGATAGGACAGGTGGGAATGGTTTGAAGTGGTGTCATGGGAGGTTCAGACTTGACATTAGGACATATTTCTTTACCGAAAGGGTGGTCAAACAGTGGAACAGGCTTCCTAGAGAGGTTGTCGATGCCCCATGCTTGTCAGTGTTTAAGAGGCATTTGGACAATGCCCTTAATAACATGCTTTGTCTTTTGGTCTGCCCTGAAGTGGTCAGGCAGTTGGACAAGATGATCACTGCAGGTCCCTTCCAATGGATCTATTCCATTCCATTCCATTCCATTCCATTCTATTCTATTCTATTCTATCCTATTCTTGTCCCACATGTGTGGGGTTTGACACATACACACTTAGCACCAGTTAGTGGTGCATGACTGGATTTATATGCAGCGTAGGTACTGCAAGAATTCATCTTAGACCTTGTTTCCAAGGATTCAACACCTATGCGTGGAGATGCAGTTGGATTCTTGACTGCACAGTCTTTCCTGTCTTGAAATGCCAGAATGAAGGAGACCAATAAAAACTACAGAAGTTCATAAGGATTTAGTGGAAGAAAGATTAGCACATATTTGCAAATCCTGTATTCAGACCGCAACTCTTTCTCCTGACTGATTTTCTCAGGATCATTGATATATTTGCTACTGTCATGTGAAAGGCTATATTTAGACTCACAAGTCATGCTTCACTCCAAAATTCTTTACAATGGAATTCACAATGAGTTTCTTGAGTAAGGTCTAAACTTGCATTTTTTATGGTCCGCCATATTTCTATATTACACTATCAGAATATCCAAGGGTAATCTGTCAAGGTCTGAATCCCCTGACAGAGTGCAGTAATAAATTTAGTGGAGCCGCTGTAATTGCTTCTCCCCAAAATGCCAATGAATATGATGAATATGGTAAAGCTTCTCATCGACCTCTTACCATTTCCCAGAAAGATACATCATATGCAGATACTAATTTGTTAATTGTCATATGTTCAAAGGCATGCAAATGATGTACAAAGTAGATCTACTAAAGACTATTGACATGCAAATGATATGTTCTTTCAAGTCTAAAGAGAATAAGAGAACATTCAGCTCTTTCCAGCTCTAGTGTAGAATAAGAGTTCATTACCTTTGAAAAAAAATTTTAAAAGCAATTTGGAAATGGGTTTCTAAAGGTAAAAGTAAAAATCTGCACTGCTAGCTGTTGGAAATCTTTTCTGCTGGAATGACCTTCCAGTTGAAAATTATACTTTTGGAAAACATTTTACACAGATCGCTGAGGAATTGAAGATGGCACCTGCCTGCAAAGACCCCAACTATTTACTGTCAGGAAGTGACATGGACAAAAGTGCTTGAAGGGTTTTTGCACTTTGATGCCTTTGGCATCTCAACATGTTCTGCCTCCTCCTCAACTCCAGTCCAGAAGCGGGGAGGACTCTAGCTCTCTCTGCAAGTGGCAGCATCTTTTTTCATCCTATCTGCCTGCATGGGAAAAAACTCTTGCACACTTAACTTATCTAAGCTGACCAAAGCTGGATGGGAAGTAAGAAGTGTCCAGTTTGTGCCTTTGAAATTCCTTACCAGCTTCTTTCCTCAGCATAATCAGAAATGCCACTATATTGTACTTTGTGTTTGTGTATTTCCACATAGGCAAGCCAAGTTTTTAAGTAGGAACTGATGATCTCATATGTTCAAATTTAAACTCCTCCAAGGGAATTACTAAAGGTAGGGTCTCAGCACTTATTGAAGAAGTGAAAAATGAGTGCACTCTACAGGCATCTCGGATTAGACACTAAAAATGGAAGCAATTGAAATCACTAGTCACTTGAAAGTCTTACTGTCAATATTTCAACTCAAATAGAAATATTTTTAGTGAGCGTGTGGAAAAAGATGTTCTAGTTGATACAATGAACTCACTTTTTCAAAAAGCTTTTGACAAGGTTGCAAGATTAGGAAGGCAACTAAGCCATCGCAGCATAAGAAGGAAGGTCACCTCAAGGATTAAGAATTTCTTAAAGACAGGAAACAGTAAGAATAAATGGTCAGTTTTCACAATGGAAGCGGATTGTCTGTGGATCCCCAGAGAGACCTATGCTCAAAGCTGAGCTGCTCAACATCTTCTCAAATGATCCAGAAAAAAAGATGAATAATGAGATGATGGCATTCACTGAGATGAATTTTGAGGTGATAAAATGACTTGCCGTAATCATATCTCAAACTGCCTGAGAAGAGTGCAAAAGATTCTGAAAATCCCAAGTGGTCAGGTGATTGAATGAAAAAATAGTTCAACGTCTCTAAATACAACGGGGAAAATAACTCTACCTAAACCAGCTTGATCTGTCGGTACATAGCAGTAGGTTCTTGTATAGCTATTGAAATTCAGGAAATAAAATTTTAGCTCCGTGTAGATAATTTTACAAATATGTGGGCTCAGTGCTTGACAGTATTCAAAAGATAAGAGACCATTAAGAATCTGCAGGAAAATGAGAGATAACACGTTGCTATGTAAAGCCATGGAGCACTCACTTCTTATATATTGTCCTGTTCATTCCTGGATGTCATAGAAGTAGAAAAGATTCTGAGAAAGGTGACAGGAAGAATCAAAGGAACTAGGAATCCCCAAGGAAATGTTGATAGGCTTAAAATAAACGAAGGCAAATATTTACAAGATGCATAATGAAAGCATGAAACTTGTAGCTACAGGATACAGAATGGAGGTTTATAAGCATAGTTAATGTGAGATAATGACTACACAGATTCACAAAGGAGTGTTCATAGAATCATAGAATGGTTTAGGTTGGAAGGTTCCCCCTAGACCAGGTTGCTCAAAGCCCCATCCAGCCTGGCCTTGAACACTTGCAGGGATGGGGCATCCACAACTTGCAGTGTCTCACCACCCTCGGAGTAAAGAATTTATTCCTAATATCTAACCTAAATCTCCCCTCTTTCAGTTTAACCGTTACCCCTTGTCCTGTCACTAGACTCCCTGATAAATGTCCCTCCCCCTAAGTCCTTCTTATGTTGGGGGCCCCAGAGCTGGGCTCAGGACTCCAGGTGGGGTCTCACCAGAGCAAAGCAGAGGGGCAGAATCACTTCCCTCGACCTGCTGGCCACACTTTTGATACAGCCCATGATGAGGTTGGCTTTCTGGGCTACAAGTGCACATTGGTGGCTCATGTTGAGCTTCTCGTCCACCAGCACCCCCAAGTCCTTCTCCTCAGGTCTACTCTTAATTCATTCTCTGTCCAGCCTGTGTTTGTGCTTGGGATTGTCCCAAACCATGTGCAGGACCTTGCACTTGGCCTTATTGAACTTCATGATGTTCACACGAGCCCACCTCTCAAGCCTGCCCAGGTCCTTCTGGATGGCATCCCTTACCTCCAGCATGTCGACCACACCACACAGCTTGATGTCATCAGCAAACTTGCTGAGGGTGCACACAATCCCACTGTCCATGTCACTGACAAAGATTTTAAACAGCACCAGTCGCAATACCAACCCCTGAGGAATGCCACTCGCCACTGGTAGTCACTTGGACATCGAGCTGTTGACCGCAACTCTTCGAGTGCAGCCATCCAGCCAATTCCTTAACCACAAAGTGGTCCATCTGTCAAATCTATGTCTCTCCAACTTAGAGACAAGGACAGTGTCAAATGCTTTGCACGAGTTCAGGTAGATGACGTCAGTTGCTCTCCCCTTATCCACCAACGCTGTAAACCTGTTGTAGAAGGCCACCAAATTTGTCAGGCATGATTTGCCCTTAGTGAAGCCATGTTGGCTGTCACCAATCACCTCCTTATTTTCCATGTGCCTTAGCATCTGCTCCATGATCTTGCCGGGCACAGAGGTGAGACTGACTGGTCTGTAGTTCCCTGGCTCTTCCTTTTTTCCCTTTTTAAAAATGGGGGCTATGTTTCCCCATTTCCAGTTTGTGGGAACTTCACTGGGCTGCCACGACTTCTCAAATATGATGGGTAGTGGCTTAGCAACTTCATCCCCCAGTTCCCTCAGGAAGCGGATGCATCTCATCAGGTCCCATGGACTTGTGCACCTTCAGGTTCCTCAGATGGTCTCAAGCCTGATATTGTCCTACAGTGAGCGGGTCTTCATTCTCCCAGTCCCTGCCTTTGCCATCAAATATAATTGCATGTTAGCCACGAGGTCAGGATATCCTACAGCTGCTGACTGTCTGAGATTGTATCAGGGAAGGATCGCTGTTTTCAACATTTTTTATACAGAACAGGGTCAATACTTCCTAGCAGGCTATGCAAAAATTGAATTTTGTCCCCCCCCAGACTGAGGGGGAAGGGACTGGGCTAGGTTCGAGTGTGCAAGAGAACCCCAGTCTCAGCCCTGCCTCCCCTAAGTTAGCAGGCACGGAGGGGCCACCACACACAGCCCTCCAGAGTGGTTGGTATGTTGCCATTTGATGCATTTTGCCAGCCTATAAAATGTCATGCTTGGTATTGAGCCACATCTTGGGCTAAATGGACTCCTGATTTGGCTTCATCTGCCCTTCCTTACACCTACTGCTGTGGGCAACGGCATAAGAAATTTATCAGTGTATTCATGCCTCCTGTCCTCAAGTGACAGGCTTCTGAATTATGTCCTCAGCTCTGTCACTGTTGGATCAAGTGTCTGAGGTATGTCACTTTATGTAAGATTCTTCCCGTGCTCACCCGTAAGATTTCCCACTTTTGACTCTTGGTTCACCAATAATTTCAGTGTCAATGAAGCTGAGCTACATGTGGGAAGCTTCCAGGCCTCCTCAGGAAGCTGACAGACACTAGATAAAACAGTAAAGCTCAGACCTTTCGGGGAATCAGCAGGCTCTGATGTATGAGGTCCTGGAGCAAAGGATCTGTGGATCTGAGTGCGGGGGTTTCTTATTGCAAAGGCATTTTACCTTAAGTGACTCTGATCTTGACTATAAGCCATGCTATATGCAGAATGTAAGAGTTACTTTACACATCCAGCTGTTTACACAAATTCCTTTGGCAAAAGCAAATGGCAAATTCCTATGAACATAAAAGAAGAACAGTAAAATCAGCGTGGAAGATACAAAACAGCACCACAGTCACAAGCAACAGGAGCCTGGAAATGCACTGGTGGAGTTTGTTTTAGTTCAGAACTGGATGGTACTTTTGAAGTGTGTCTCCTGCTTGTCTCCATTTGCTGTGGCTTTGTTTGCAATGTCAGGCAATAGATTCCCAGAACCACCTGAAAAGTCCCATTGTCATGCCCCAGTATGCCCAAGGAAGTAGAGAAGCAGTGAGACCGTTTTGCAGCGCAGGCAGTGGGGACATTTATACTTGTGTATAAGGACTCATTCCTTGGACAGCCTGAACAATATTTTAGATCCTCTTTCCCTATTGAAGAAAGGCTCCAGGTCTAAGAATGCCATGTAAAATCTTTACAGCCAAGGAGGGGAATTTATAATCTCAGTCTGTCTGACCAAAGTACATATTTTTTACCTGATTCAAGGGCCTAGTGATAAATTTAAGGTCTGATATCTCAAGATCTATCAGGCGCTGAAACTAATTCAGTACCTCTTATATGAGGCAGATTTCTCTGTCTCTAGCTACGTGTAGTAATTTTCTTTAATCTTGTCATTCAGATTATTACATGCAGTTTATTCCCAATAATAAAGCCTCTTCTACTTCAGTCCCAAACTGATTTAAATAGTCATATTTGCTGGCTGTCCTTGAATCCTCTACACTGAATCCTGAACTAATACAATGGGAAAGAAAAAAGAGGTTTTTTTGTCTATCGAAAGAACATGAACTAAAGCTAAAATTTTCAATGATGAGATATCAGGCTTGAGTCAACCCAGGGAAATTCATAGGACTGAATAACTGCGACTTCCATGCCAAAGATTTCTCTACTACTTAGGAGCAAATATTAAACTAAGTAATCCCTTTGGAACAAGCTTTAAAAAGCTTCCGTTAGTCATTAAACCTTTTCAATGCCTCATTAATTCTAGCAGTATAATCTGGTTTTGATTAACCAGGTCGTTAAGCGTCCACTGTCAAACACTGATAAAGTAGGAGAATTTGCTTTACAGATCACAGGCGTGTAATTATGTATCTCATCACAGCTGATAAAGTGTGAGAAATTACCTCCAGCCCCATAGAAATCACCCCAGCACAGTTAGCACAAAGTAATCTGACTACATAGAATCATAGAATCACAGAATGGTTCGTGTTGGAAGGGACCTTAAAGATCATCTAATTCCAACCCCCCTGCCCTGGGCAGGGACACCTCCCATTAGACCAGGTTGCTCAAAGCCCCATCCAGCCTGGCCTTGAACACTTACAGGGATGGGGCAGCCACAGCTTCTCTGGGGAAACTCTTGCAGTGTCTCACCACCCTCAGAGTAAAGAATTTATTCCTAATATCTAACCTAAATCTCCCCTCTGGGATTGCCATGACCCAGGTGCACGACCTTGCAGTTGGCCTGGTTGAACTTCACGAGGTTCACACGGGCCCACCTCTCAAGCCTGTTCAGGTCCCTCTGGATGGCATTGAATGGGAGCACCTGGCCAAACAGGTTTCAGAACACAAAAGGTGAGATGCAGGGAGTTGTCATTCGACTCAGCTCCATCTCGCCTCAGCAGATGCTTATTGATCCCTATCTATGCAGAGATAACTTGGGGGGAGCTGTGAAAATGGCTCAGCCCGGGGTGGTCTCAACACTGCATTACAATAAGAACCGAAACCCAAATGGTGCCTTTAACAAACAAAATGCCCTGAGTCACATCCCACCACTGTTCAGTGAGTGTGAGACCAGATATCACAAAATAAACATTGCTACCTAAGGGGCCATCAAACCACCAGAGATAACCATCCCAGCTAGTGCAATCCATTCAGGCACAATCCTGCCCAGTCATTGAAACAGGATATTTAAGTCCAAAGTTTTGGGGAGCAAAATAGGGAGTCCTCCAAAGATACAGCTGGCCTGTAGGAGATTCTTCCCCCCTTGTCCAGGACACTGTGCAAGCTAACTTCCCGGGATTGAGTGGCCTTACCTGAGAGAGAGGGGAAGTGATTTGATAACATACGTATGCTATCTAGCATGCTCTAAGATCGTGATTTGTGCACTCGTTTAACGTATTCCTATCTAGCGCGCTGGTGGTTTGTGTTGTTACTTTTTGGGATCACTTGTTAGATGGTAATAGTGTATTCTGTGAATTGTTTTTGTTTTTTTTTTTTTTCCCTTAAATTGCAATAGTGCATTCTTCCATTGTATCCATAAAAACTTGCAATAGTGGCGTATCGGACCTGTGAGTGAAGTCCAAATAAATTGTTAATTTGAACCTCTCAGTGAAGTCTTTTTCTCTCCGCCACAGGCATCCCTTCCCTCCAGCGTGTCGACCGCGCCACAGAGCTTCACATCTATAAGGTACACGTTAACATGTCTCAGAAGCCTTTGACACTTCACTGCCCCTTTGAGAATGTTCAGACTAAATCTCAAGATTCATGGGAAGGGAACTGAAGAAGTTTAATTGATTGATCTAAAAGATCTGTAGACCTGTACTGAAGACACACTTGGAAAAGTTTTAAGAATGCTTGACGGTGACTGAATTTCATGCAAGAATTGCCAGATTGAGCTAAACTGTAGGCATAGCTTTAAATAGACATATACTTTTATTTAGAATAATGAAAAATCATTTTAGTGAGATTAATATAGCTTTTACTATAGACATAAGGGAGAGTGATTTTTTTAAAGCATTTAAATATCTGAAGCTGTAACTAGATGCTGAGGATAAGAACGCAGGAAGTTCTGAAAATGATGCAGGATGTCATCATCTTTATATGTTCACAAGTCCAATACAAAGACTCAAGTTCATGGAAATTAAAATAAAATGGGTGAAAAAAATGGACTTGATTCCTGTAGAGGATTTGCACTGCAGAATGGAGCTCTGTGCAGGAAAATCAGAAAGCTTGGATTTCTTCCATAGCTGATGTCATGCTTCTATACGTCATGGGTGACTGATAAATTTCTGTGTATGTTTTCCCTTTGAAAATTTTATACCGCTGATGCACTTTCATTTAAATATGGAAACATATTGGAACTTTATTATCAATCACAGTGAAATCCTTAATTAAAAAGTCAGATGGCTGCCTGACTGGTTGCAAAACCAGAAGAGCCAACACTAATTTATGTACACTGTAAAACAGGCATAATTATGCTGCCGGTAGACTTGCAGATGGTTAGCACTGAGAGCACAAAAACAAAGGTCAAAGCACAGCCACAGCTCACATCTTTCTAACCAAATGTTCACCAGTCTCCTCTTCCACACACATATTTTCTGTGAAGTTTCTGAGGAGACAGTTGCTTACAGTTCAGAGCCATGGAGCTTTTAAGTGCTTCTGTTCATATGATGCATGCTGTAACTTCAGATATTTTTTTTTCCCAGACTCTAAGGCTGAACTACACTGAAAGTTGCATTTCCAGCAAGAGCAGTATAACTCCAGTTAGTGGAGTTGGTTATTATGCTTTTTCTATGATTCATGCTAGAAAAGCTGTTGTCAAACAGGACAAATACCGACCTGTCAGCATCACCTCTGTGCCTGGGAAGATCATGGAACAGATCCTCCTAGAAACTATGCTAAGGCACATGGAAAACAGGTAGGTGATTTAAGACAGCCAACATGGCTTCACCAAGGGCAAGTCCTGCCTGACCAACCTAATGGTCTTCTATGATGGAGTTACAACATCGGAGGATGAAGAAAGAGCTATGGATGTCATCTATCTGGACTTGGACACGGTCCTCCACAACATCCTTCTCTCTAAATTAGAGAGATAGATTTGATGGGTGGACTGTTTGGCGGATGAGGAATTGGTCGGATGGTTGCATCCAGAGGGCAGTGGTCAACGGCTCAATGTCCAGGTGGAGATCAGTGACAAGTGATGTCCCTCAGGGGTCCATACTGGGACCAGTGCTGTTCAATATCTTCATCAGTGACACAAGCAGTGGGGTCAAGTGCACCCTCAGCAAGTTTGTGGATGACACCAAGCTGAGTGGTGCAGTTGACCTGCCTGAGGGAATGGATGCCATCCAGAGGGACCTGGACAGGCTTAAGAAGTGGGCCCATGTGAACCTCATGAGGTTCAACAAGGCCAAATGCAAGGTCCTGCATCTGGGCTGGGGCAACCCCCGGTATCAATACAGGCTGTGGATGAAGGGATTGAGAGCAGCCCTGCCGAGAAGGAGTTGGGGGTACTGGTGGATGAAAAGCTGGACATGAGCCGGCAATGTGCATTCCCATCCCAGAAAGCCAACCGTACTGTGTAGTGCATCACAAGAAGCGTGGTCAGCAGGTCAAGGGAGGTGATTTGGCCCCTCTACTCTGCTCTGGTGAGATCCTGGAGTGCTGTGTCCACATCTGGAGGCCTCAGCACAGGAAAGACATGGACCTGTTGGAGCGGGTCCAGAGGAGGGCCACAAAGATGATCAGAGGGCTGGAGCACCTCTCCTGCAAGTCCAGGCTGAGAGAGTTGGGGTTGTTCAGCCTGGAAAAGAGAAATCGTCGGGGAGACCTTATTGTGTCTTTTCAGTACTTAAAGGCGGTCTATAGGAAAGACAGGGACAAACTTTTTAGCAGGGCCTGTTGCGATAGGACAAGAGGTTATATTTTTAAACTAAAAGAGGGAAGATTTAGAGTAAATATAAGGAAGAAACTTTTTACAATTAGAGTGGTGAAACACTGGCACAGGTTGCCCAGAGATGTTGTGGAGTCTCCATTCCCTGGAGATATTCAAAAGCCGCCTGGACATTGTCCTGGGCAACTAGCTCTAGGCGGCCCTTCTTGAGTAGGGTGGTTAGACCAGATGACCTCCACAGGTCCCTTCCAACCTCAACAATTCTGTGAGTCTGTGATTTTGTTTGGGTGAAGCTACAGTTACAAACACAGTCTAGCTTTAACAGCTAACACCTGGTCTTTAGCAACTGTTCAGAAGAAGAATAATCCTCAGGCTACCCTATAGCTTTTTTTCCCTATTCATTAACCAGTAAGAAATGTATTGGCTACTCATCAGCTTGCCCTAATGGGAATTATCATTTGAAACATGAAGTGGGAAAGCACATTTTGCATGTCCAATACTGTTACCCATAGAGGGTATACTCGGATATCCACACTGAGCACCTAAGACTGTAAGACAAAGGGCAGTTTGAATCAAGCTTTGCTGTTTTAGTGCATGTTGTTCTGCAATACAGCTGTAATTGTAAATGCTGTATAGCTTTACACTGTAACAGCGTAACAGATTCTCTTCTGCTTTTGGGGGTTTTTTGACCCAGCTGAATCAACTTAGCTCTGTAAGGAACTGGACTCCTTCTGTCTTGTGCATCAACAACAAAATTCTCCTGTTCTGACTGTGCAAATCCAAAACTTACATCCCATTGCCCGGTCTTTAGTGCAAGGGGAAGATTTTGTGGCAAATCCAAGGGCCTTTCTGAACCATTGTACATCCTCTTTCCTCTCAGTACTGCTAGAATTTTTCATTAACCCCATCCATCTCCTATCTAAGGGATGATGAATAGATCCATCCACGGCATACTGCTTAAATTCACCCAGTCACCTAGTTAGAGGTGAAACATCACAATACACACACACACACACATGCACAGCGCTCTCTGAATTTTTAATCTACTTATCCCAATTACATAGTAAGAGGTAATGCTGTACATATAGTTGCTGAGTCTGCGGTGGCAGAATGAGGCAATTGGCAAATCAAAAAGCAGCACTTTTTTTTCTGCTGTAGGTAGGAGCAACCTGCTGCAGGTGCACCATGGCTTTGATCAGCCATCATGTCCTTAACTGGGGGACAAAAGGCTGGTGATGTTATTCCTTCCTCACTCTTCCTTTTTCATGTGGGGGCTGTGACTTTCTTGTAGTCCTTTTGTTATCTTTGCATTTTCACTATACAGGAGATATTTTATCTATGGTGGCTATATGTTCTTTGTGCTTTTACGTCTTCTCTCAAGGTTCGATTACCTTAGTGATCAATAATTGATACTTTGTGACGTGTGTTTGTGCTCTTGTGGGCCACTGGTATCATCTTGTGCGTGTAGGCTTCATTCCTCTACGATCAACCTCTTCTTGCAATCCCCATGGCCCATACACACACTGAGAATTTTACTGAAGCTGACTCTCAGAATATCACAGAATCACAGAATGGTAGGGGTTGGAAGGGACCTCTGGAGATCATCTAGTCCAACCCCCCTGCCAGAGCAGGGTCACCTAGCGCAGGTAATATACCCCATTTTCAGACTGGATCCCAAGATTATGGCACCATGTGGAACAACTCTTTCTTCAAGTATGTTTTGTTACCCTCTATTAATTTTCCCTTGAGACGTAACTAGCTCAATGAAGCTTTTTCTTCCCCAAACAGAGCATTATCTGTTCACTATAAACCAGATAAAAAAGAGAAATGAGTAGGAGCAGGAAAAGATCTAATTGTATTATCCTTTGGTTTGATAGCAGAAGTCAACTTTTATAGCTCTCTGCTTAGGAAAAAATGAAATAATCTTACATGAGCAGGCTGTATGGAAGCCTGTTTTCCACAGCCTTCTGAAACTCTTGACAGGTTCATCCAAACTGGCTGAAGGTCTGAAAGGTGGATTGTGCCTACAAGGTTTTCAGAAATAAGCAGTGAAGAAAAAGAGGAAGGCCTTCAATGTGTTCACCTCTCTGAAACATCAGAAAATCCCCACAGCAACCAGCAAAACTGCAGGAAACAATTTTTTGGATCTGCTGCCGAAATCTACTTATTTCTGTCATGAAAGTCGTTGTGGAGCATTTCATATTCACCCATCCCAAGGTCAGCAAAATTCATACTTCCACACACAAAAAAGGAAGCAGACTTGAAAGGAATCTAAACATAAATTGCCCATCTCACTGCTAAAAGTTACATTATCTGTTGCCTCTTTTCCTACTAGGGCTACGCAGTTACATAAAAGAGCACTAACTTTTAGGACCCCTGGGCCCTCCCCGGGCTGCAGGGGGGGTCTCTGCTCCGGCGGGGTCTCTCCAGGGCTGCAGGGGATCCCTGCTCCGGGCCGGCAGCACCTCCTGCCCTCCTCCTCCTGCGCCCCGGGGCTCCCTCTGCTGCTGCTCCCTCCTCGCCTTCCTCCTCCTCGGCCTGGGCCGCCTTCGGCCCTTTCGCAAACCTCTTTTCCCCCCGGCGCCCCCAGCTTGGCTGAGGGGCTCAGCTGTGTCCTGCGCTGGGGCCCTCGGAGCCGGCTGGGACCGGCTGGGACCGGCTGTGTCCGGCGCGGGGCAGCCCTGGCCGCCCCCCACACAGGCCGCCCGGCAGCTCCGTGGACGTGGACATGGACCTGGGCGTATTCAGATATGGCCCTGGACACCCTGTACAATCTCAGATGTAGACGTTTTGATGTGCAATCCAGAAAACAATCCCTATTCATCCTTATGGACCTATAACTATTTGGTGACATCAAGAGGTAAAACATAATACAGTCTTTTTCATAGTTAGCCGGCATGATTAGGAATTTATAGTGAACGGGAGTATATAGCAGAAGTTTTTATACTCCATTCACTGGAGTAGAGCTGATTAAGTAGATTTCAGGGCTGAGAGGCTTATATCACGGAAAAATTTATTCTGGAATTGGAAAAATCAAGTCAATGCACAAGATGGGAAAGGAAAAATCCAAGATGATACCACAATAGATCAGATTATGCCCAAATTCATCTTTGGTTTAAGTCTTTGTGATATGTACATTTTCTTTTTAGCTCTCAATATATGCAGCATTAGTATGAAACTTCATGTTTTTATCCTATATCCACTTCAAATTGCAACCAAAGAAAATGCAACAGTTCAACCCATCAGCCTAAGTGAATGGATAAATTCTGCTTCTGTTCAGTGCATTTTAAGATAGACTATTTATCTTTATCTTACATTAAACATTCGTGAGAATCATAAAACACTTTAGAGTGGCTAAAAAAATCCCAGAATTCAATAGCAATGTTTTCTTTCTAACTAACTGCTGAGTTTTTTTGCATGATGTTTTTCACAATTAGGGAAACAGCACTTCCAAAGAATGTACCATGAACTTGCGATGTGCTGAGGCATATCGTGGGCACTATCTGAACACAGATTGCTACTTAACATATTTTAAGTGGAGTTTTAGTGGTTCAGTTATAAGTGCAGCTTATTAATTTTCTATCTTAAGGATGAAAATCAGATGTAACCACAAAATACTCTTTGATTCTTCATGAACTGAATTTGCTTGCTCTATCCCATTTGGCTAGAAGCAAAAGCTGGTTTGAATCAGAAGCATTTGCTTTCTGCAGGACCATATGAAGTCTTGCTTTACAGGGAAACAGTTTCAAATTCATTAGCAGGGTAAGGTAGGTCACTCAGCTTGTTTTTTCTTGGAGTTTCTCTTTGTTTTTTGAAATAAAGGTGGCCTTAAAATTGATACAAAAACCAAAGGTGTCTTTTTTTACTATAGAATTGAATGCTAATTGCCCAACTGAAAGGCCAAAAGAGACGTTCAGCACATCTATATCCTTACATCAGCTGTTTTGTAGAAAACAGAGTTAACGAGGCTTGATTTCCTATGGTTTTACATTGTATATTCCCTACATATTCCTCATTTCAACAGCCACTCAACCCAGAAATACTTTTTGTGACCCTCCCTCTGCAAAATTCCACTGTCTTCTCAATATCCATCTTTTGTTTCCATAGTAACTCAAGGTCTAACCATATTTCCTCAATAATTCCCACACTCTCCTCAGCTTTCTCCCAGGTTCCCAGAGCTTCACCATCATGACTCCTACTTAGTTTAACTACCATCTAGGTAAGAACGTTAACATGCACAAAGAGTTCAGTTACCAACATGTTGATGAGCTGAGGGACTATTGTTAGAATAGGTAACAGCTGAGTTCTCTCTTCCGAACAGCAGTTGCATCAAGAGAATCCCTTTTTACTACTCAGTGACGTTTTTCACTAAATTTAGAGGAGCTGAGTATTTCTTTGACCTTTCTCTTCTGTCAAATAGGGTGAAAATAACACAAATAGCATTCAAAAGCACAGCTAAGAATGACACGAACCTTGTTTTCTCAGGAAACCAAGGAAAAAAAAAAAGAAAAACAGAAGAAATTTGGTCTTGACGAATTGCCATAATTTTCTAATGTAACCCAGTGTACATTTTTTCTTTCATGCTGTCCTGTTTCACTCATGGGGCAATCCAGAAGCAGTGGAGAAAAAATATGATAATGGAGTCTCTGGTTGCTAAAAAAGGCCTGGAGGGTAGGGAAGGAGCAGCTCATCCCATTACAGCTGCTCAACTTTATTTCATCCAACAGCTTAAAATTAGCTTTGATATTTTTAGGGGATCCTGAAAAAGATAGAACAGATTAGGGTAGCTGCATAAACAGGAACAAGAATGGTCTGGATGACTTCTCCCAGCTTCCCCATGCTGCCACACCTGAGATACTGTGTTCAGCATTATTCTCTCCCAGAATTATATTATTATTATTATTATTATTACTATTATTATTATTATTTTATTAAACGGAACTCCAGAACCCAGGAGCTCTGCATTATGCTGGAAAATTCACTGCAGCAATGTCTCTCACTCCCAGAATACTTTGTTTTCTTTTACTGTTGTCCTTCATGAAAAAGAAAACACTAAAGGAATACATAGAGTTTTTTGCTATCTTCAGTTTAGTCAGAACAATAATAAATCCTGTTACAAGTGCTTTCTTCCTTCCTTCTTTCTTTCTGCAGTAACATGTCATCTTTCAAGCTAGACAGTAAATTCTTTGAGGAAATGACAATGTCTGACTTATATGACTCCTATTCTGATTTGAGACTTACAAAGTAAACAATCTAGAAAAAAGAAGGTATATAGCAATATACTAACAGAAAATGCAACAGAAAACACAGGTATAACAAAGTTTATGATAAGAACTGTAATAATATTTCCAACTTCAGCTATATTATACTTACTTTGCACATGGGCTCATAAAACCAACTGAAGCATAAATGCCCCATATAGAAGGACTATTTAAGAATGTTTCAAATTAAGGGAGGAACATCTTCATTATTTTCAAAATCAGCATAACTCTTCTTAGTCTCTGTAATCTTCTCTGGTTGTAGCCTAATAGGTCCCTGTCCAATTCGTTCTTTTTCTTGGACTATCTTTGTCACATCAGGGAATGAATATTTACTGGGATCCACTTCTAATTTCTCAACCTGTGCGCTCCTGAAACAAGAGGAAAACAAATGGAAAAAACTTAATTTCAGTGACAAATGTAACAGAACTACTTTGGGTGCCTGATTATAAACCTGTTGAATTAAGTGTGAGAGCTGTTATGGAATCCCATTAAACCAAGATCAAGAGTTCTCATTACTTGAAATTTGATTGTTATAAAAAACACATTGTAAACACAGAAAAGTGCTACAAAATCTCTAAGATTTTGTACAAAAGAATCCTTAGCCTATAAACATCAAAAGTTAAATTTTTGACATCTGTAATTTGCTTTCTATCAGAACACAATGATTGCTGGTATCACATTACGAATGGTTGGCTTTTGATGTAAGACAGGGGTTTTTTAGTATAATTGCTTTTTCATTCTTTTTTCTTTCTGTTCATTTTTAGCACAATTCCTTCACAGTAGCTCTCTACTAATTTCTATGTGACAGATTCATCTTTGGAAAGCAGAAAGACTTTTATTTAGAGAGAAAATGTAATTGTACTAATTTATCTGCTTTTATCAGCTAATTCTTATATTTTGGCATTATAGATCCTCACCACATTCGTGTTATGAAAAAAAAAAAATAAGTGAAAGTATAAGAAAGGTCAGAGTTATAACAGATTTTCCAGAGTCTATTGCTATTAAGGATATTCTTTCAGATCACACTTAGAAATGTCTACCGTCCACTCATTAAGGCGACCTATCCACATCACATAATGATTAAAGATTTGAAGACTTTCTGTCTTGGAGCTCTAAAGCCACTATTCTTTTCTAATAGAGGAGCTCAACAATCAGATGGAAAAATCTAGCCTGTTTTCAAGTAATTTGTAAGTGTTCACGGGGAAAATGGCAAGATAGAAATTTAATTATAGAATGATGTTCTAATTTCTGCAAATTCCAATACAATTTGTACATCTTCATACTAATTTTCATTTTATACTGAGTGCTACTTTGGGTCAAAGTTCCAAGCTCAGTATTACAAAAGACAGTGCCTTACTCTTCAAAGATGTGAGAAAACTACACGTTTACCCAGGAGATCAGAAACCCTCATTAGCACTAGAGCAAACAAAAAAGTAGCAAAGTCACTGGATGAAAGAACGCATTTCTTTGATGACAATACAGGTAATAAAAATACGTAAATAAAGTATATTAAAAGATTTTTAGCTGAAAACACACCATCTTTAGCTGTTAAAACAAAGACAGAGCTTTCCCAAGGAGCTTCCAAATTCTACCAGTGCTTCTCCATCAAGGCTCTGTGAGATCTGAACAGACATCCCAGCCCACGTCCGTGTGCAGGATCTCTGTTCCAAAGGAGGAGAGATGCAGAGGGATTTGTGGGAGTTTTCCTCCTCTCCTCCTATGCTATGCCGAGGAAAGCATCACTAACAGAAGAGGTAGTAATCAGCCTACCCACCTCTTTCAGCCCTGTGTCACTAGATTTTTCTTGGGCTACGGGAATTATTTGTGCATTCTGCTGAGCGGAAAACGACCAGAGAAGCACCCTGCTTTAATAGTCTAGACAGCCTTTTCCAAAAAGTGACACAAACAAACAAAAACTAGAGGAGAATTTTATGGGTAATGAAGACAGATACAAGAAAACTCTTATTTCTTTACCCTAAATATTCTTCACATTATAAGGTTAGATTTTTTTCTTATACTACACAGTTAATTGAAATAGAAGTGGATTCACTTTGTGGCAGCAGTCTAGAACATACTCATCCTCGAGGTAAAAGACATTTTTGTTTCCTGTGTAATTTATGAAATACGCTGTGACCTGGAATCACTTTATCAGTAGCTGTTGGGGAGATTCTAAATAGCGCACACCAGAATCTTAATCTAATCACTAATCACTAATTTGAAGCACCTCAGAAAAAGCTGAAAAAGCACAAATATGAAAATTAATTAGCCTCAGCCTGTGCTTCCCTCACATGGTAGAAAAGATTTTCCTTGATTTGCAGTATTTTAATTAGTAGTGGTATTTTACACTCGTTCAACTGTTCTAAAATTGTACAAATTGCTAGTCATGAAAATACAATAAACTCTATGGAGTTTGAATAGCTTATTGCTTAGTAGCAGAATAAACTACAGTACACCAGAAATTAATTAATGGTGAGCATTATAAGTAACAGTCCACATCAACAAGCTGGGAAAGGATTATACACATCAGTCATGAATTTATTTTTTTTTCCAGAAAGGAAGTGGTTTTTTATGTCCTTATATTCACATGATTAAATATACTATACTTGTGCAGTAAAACTTCATAGCGTTATCTCAACTACCATGACACAAGGATTTGGCTGACAAGAAGACTCGGTTATGCCGAAGGCAGTGCAGCTACGACACACACATCTGCTGAGAATCTGCTCCTCTCAACATGTAATCTATGCAAAAAGAGGCTGGGTATTGACAATGTCAAGACTAACCACCTGAAAATTTTTGGAAGAACAAGTTTTAGGTCATCTAAACATTTTTTCCACGTAATCCTACCTAACAGAAAAAATAATCTTGTTCCTGAAGCTCTTCCATGAGCAACAGTAAGACAAGCGTGGTGAAAAAAATAATACGACTTGCAGGACCAGCTACAGCACATGTCTGGAAATCTCAATGTTTGCAAATTATTTCAATTTCAGTTTAAAAAAAAAAAAAAAAGCAGTTCACAGATTTTGGCACTGCTACCTGCTGCTGAGTGTTCTCTACTCAAGGGAAAATTATGGTCTAAAGATTAGAGCACCATACAAACTAAATAATACTGAATTAAATCCTTTCTTTTTTCCTGGTATTTTTTTTCCCTTAGAAAGGTACTTGCTGTCTGAGCATAGCTCAACAATGCTTTTAAAAAAGAAAATGAAAAGACTTAACAAAGTCCTTCCATTTTGTATAACTATAGCAGCCTGCTGAACAATCTGGTGTGTGACAGAGCACATATCTGATAATTTGATATTTTTTGATAATTTGCACTTTTGTTCACACAGTCCTTAATCCCCATATTTGATATTTTAATGATTTGACAGTTACATTCCCTTGTTTCAACTTCTGAATTTCAATAAAATTTAGATTGCTAAAGATTTATCATATGTTTGATCCGGAATACACGGGTTTTGACATTTGATTGAAAGTTTCCTTTTGGCACCAGGATTTCCAAAGATATTTACAAGTCACAACCAACAGCTTTGGAGAAGCACTATTCCCAGTCTTTTAACACTGTGAATGAAACAGCACAAAAGTTATTATCATCTTAGAAAAAGTATTAATAAATCCCTTTCTTGAATAAGAAAATAAAGTGATTTCAGTATATGGAATTATATCTTATTTGAAAGCTTTGAGAAAGACAAATCTTTATTTATATGTTTTGAAAACTGATGGTGAATATCTGACACTTGCCATACTCTGGTCTCAACTTTCGGAAATACAGGCTTAGAAAAATCTACTAGGTCATCTAAGCAAATAGTCATGGTTTTATAAATACTTGGAATATTAATACTTCTTTCATAAGAAGGTCTCTTTCATAAACGGTCTTTCAAATCTCTATATATAGGTGTAATCGGAAAAGAAGCATATAACTAAAGTCTTCAGAATCCGTGGATCATTGGGAAGATATGAATAAACAATGGCTGGCAGAATCAAATTCATTTTTCAAGGATTAAACTACAATCAAGAAGAACTAATAAATCACTGGTTAAAAGTTCTGATAAATAAAAGGCTGATGATATCTAGGTCATTCTGCTCTAAAAGATAAATACATCTCACAGATAGGATTCATCAGATTAAGAACGTATATAACACTAGCATCCAAGTTTCTGAAAGTTAGACAGAAAATCATAGTCACTATGACATTTTCAACTTCACTGTTCCATCCCTTACCTTCTTTTGCACAATCACCTCAAGATAATGAATTTCAAACTGACCTTGTCTGTTAGCAAGAAATATGTTCCAACACCTGCAGTATGCAAAATGATCCTGAATTTCTAGGTCTGGCTATAATACCATCTTATTTTCACTCCTTGATTAACCCAGAAAAACAAAAAGCGCTGTTAAATTTGTCAGTTAATGTGGAGTCCCTAATGTTTAACCATTAGGGAAGCTTAAACTGAAAACACTAACAAGGTGTTAAGACTTTGTTTACAAAGTTATGGAATGTTACAAAGACACTTCAAAGTACGCCTCTGCCCTCAGTCTTTTGTCCTTGTCACATATGGACAGCTGGAGATGAATTTAGATTGTAGTGATCAAGAGTTAACTGAACACTATTCTTGAGATTGCTGTTCTCCAGGAGGGCACGTTTCTGAAGTCTCCTCACCCTTATTACAGTTATGGATTACCAGATGCCTGTCTGTGCAAACTAATTTTCAAATCACCTCTTAGGTACCCCACCTTTTGTTCGCCTCATTAGTCAAATGATAGAGATGTATACCCTCTACTTTGATTAGCTCTAGGCCTCCATGGGAATGCAAATGAATCTATACTTTAAGATTAACTTGAGTAAAAAGCTTTTTCAATATGTTGCTTAGTCATACCTCACTCCACTTTCTGTTTAAGAAGTCAACTGAATTAAAACTCCTATAGCTCCTCCTTTCCCAGAAAAAGTAACTTGCATTGTAAAAATTCTCTGTGTCTTCATGACAGCTAACAAACTATGTAGCCTGAAAATATTATTTCTGCAAATCTATTCAACTCTCAAGATTTACGATCTACTCACAGGTATTTATAGAAGGCAAACATGACATCTCAATAGAACCGATAACTGATTTGCCATTTGTGATCTTTCCACACGTTTATTTATCTTTCATGCAGGCACACTTCAGATGCGCTAAGCTTTCTTCAAGTTAAAATATTTGTGCTTGGTTTAGGCATAGAAGTGAAGGTGAATTCAGGTTTTGAAAGGCCACATAAATCCTCTTGCAGTTCTTTCAGGTTAGTTTTTCCATTCAATTTCTGACCTTGTTTTACCTCACATTCCTAGTCTTGAGGAAATTATTCATCTTGTTCTACTGTATTTCTCTTTGCAACATAAAATTCTCTTATCTCCAATTTGTCACACCTCTATCCCCCTCTGTAAACTGTAGAAATGTAAGACTGGGAGAGAACTTCAGCCACTAAATCTGTGGAAAGGAAGGGAATATTCCCACACTTCACAAGGATTGTTTCAAGGATCCAAATGAGGACTTCTCACTCCCAAAGAAAGACTCTTACCCTTACATCTACAAATTTCTCCCACAAATTTGTTCTTTGCACTTCTCCACCAAAATGAGCCAAGCTAAATTAGGGTCATCCAGTAAATCAGAGCTTCGCTCTGATCTCATCTTCAGCAACATTGTTAAATCTCAAGGGAGACAACTGTAGAGTTTTTTTAAATAATCAATCTTTTTTTATTTGCTTGCTAATAAATGGAAAACAGCTCAAGTAAAAATAAAAAGTTCTCCAAGGAAAATAAATTAATGCTTGTTCATTACTGTGAAACTGTAAACCATAAAAGGAGTTCTGTTAATGAGTCTTATGATGACATGTTTGCTAGAAAAAGGTTGGAATTAAAATCCAATACAGTATTAAAAACATCCAAGTTTTCTTGGCCTCAAGTTCAACATAAATTACTGGCATTTTTATATATTTGATGTCTCTCCTAACTAGTAAAATTTGGCTGTTCAATAGCATTTATGGGTGTATCAGCAGACAGTGGTGGACATTCCAGCAGCATATGTTTTTCTTCTGTTTTCCCCTTAAGAATCTGGATGAAAAAGAAAACATAAACAACCCCCCCAAAAAAACCCCACCGACCCCCATAAAGCCATAAATTACATACTGCCAGTAAGAACTGATTCCAATACAATGTAAGTTAGATTTCTAATCTAATGCATTAGACAGTATTTTCTATAGCACCTGCTGGCTCAGTCAACCAGTGCAACGTTACTTAGCCAAGAAGAGAACGGCACTTGCAGCAGTCAGATTTGCAACGCTTGAACTACTTAGATAGAAATCAACTCTACCTTACGTTCCTTATTTCATTACAAAACACGTGCATAGACTAGAACTTGCTGATTTATTTTTACTTCTGCTTTGTGAAGTACCCTAGAAATTGCTGCTCTGCTCCTTTGCCCCTTTAAATTAATCCATTCTCTGGCTGTATTTCTCAGACTCTCTATATAGAGATCCATAGTAAAAAT
>VYZM01002695.1:209393-240029 GCA_013398915.1 Dromas ardeola
AAACACACACAAAGAAAAAAAAACACCCAAAAGATATCTCTCGTATTCCTATGTACCTTTCTTAACTGGAGGAATTCAACTGTGTGCATATTTACATTTAGAGACATTTTGAGTTTTATTTCACGTTGTTTTCTTTTACAACGGGTCAAAGGAAGAATAGTCTAAAGCTGAGGGTGTGAGACAAAGGTTATTGACTTCAGGTAACTGTTACTCTTAAAATTTCCAGTATGACTTCAGAAAATTAAGTTCCTACCTACATCTGAATTTCACTTAGGCAACTGTGGCGAACTCAACTTTTGTACCACTCAGAAGAAATGCGAGGCCAGTTACAGTAAAGACTGTCATACTCAGCAGCTATATTAATAGAGGTTTACAAGTATAATAAATCAGTCAAATTCCTCCCATAGAAACTTGTCTCTTTGACGGTCTGAAATACAGTTTTGTGTACAGTCACAGAAGAAATCTTCCACATGGCAGAAGTAATGATAGTATCATCATGTAATCTAGCTAAAAAGAGTTAAAGAAATTTAAAGCACTACATTATAGTTTAGCAGATTATACGTCTGACAGCATTTAGCTAAGACATCTGTAGCTGTCAAGTGTAATCACTGTAATGAATGTTCTTCTGTAATCTAAGAGACAACTATTCAGCAGATTTTTAACATCTGGCTAGTCAGCAACTTTTCAACTAAAGAGGTCAAAACTTACTATTCTTAGTAAGAATTGTAATTCAAAAGACTTTTTGCCCACTTCTAATTTTGTGATACTTATTCCTGTAATATTTTAACAGTAAAATTTGTATTTTTTCTTCAAAATCTACAGTAAGCATATTCATAATTACTTAAAACTGCATTGAAGTCAAATGCAAATTCTTGGAGTTTCACTATGCCACAGAGTATCTTCAGTTTATCAGCTAGCAGGAAAGGGGACAATTTCACATTATGACTTCCATTATTTCCATGTTCCCATTATTATTTCTATTTAAACATTCATTGTGTATCCAAAAGGCACACAGAGGGTTCTAAGGAAAAATATATTCCTAATCCACAAATTGCCAACTCTTTTGCTGTTTGTCAGAATCCACTTGGAAGAGAGATAGTGTCAGCTATCTAATGAAGGAAGATCTATTTTTCTCCTAGAAAAAAAGCTAAGACATTTCTTTAAACTGATTTCTTTTAATGTGTCTGAAGTTTCAGCTGTTCTTCTGTGCGAAAAAACCATTCCTTTTGTAAAGTAGAATAATAGAATCATAGAACACATTGGGTTGGAAGGGACCTTTAAAGGTCACCTAGTCCACCTCTCCTGCAATAAGTAGGGACCTCTTCAGCTAGATCAAAGCCCTGACCAACATGACATTGAATATTTCCAGGGATGGGGATCCATCACGTCTCTGGGCAACCTGGGCCAGTGTTTCACCACTCTAATTGTAAAAAGTTTCTTCCTAGTCTAAATTTTCCCTCTTTATGTTTAAAACCATTACCCCTTGTCCTGTTGCAACAGGCCCTGCTAAAAAGTCTGTATCCATGTTTCTTATAAGTCTCCTTTAAGTATTGGAAAGTCACAATAAGGTCTCCTTGGAGCCTTCTCCAGACTCGACAACCCCAACCCTCTCAGCCTGGACTTGCAGGAGAGGTGCTCCTGCCCTCTGATCATCTTTGTGGCCCTCCTCTGGACCCGCTCCAACAGGTCCATGTCTTTCCAGTGCTGAGGGCACCAGACTGGATACAGTACTCCAGGTGGGGTCTCACCAGAGCAGAGTAGAGGGGCAGAATCACCCCCCTCGACCTGCTGACCACGCTTCTTGTGATGCAACCCAGGATATGATTAACTTTCTGGGATGTGAGCACACATTGCCGGCTCATGTCGAGCTTTTCATCCACCAGTACCCCCAACTCCTTCTCGGCAGGGCTGCTCTCAATCCCTTCATCCACAGCCTGTATTGATACCGGGGGTTGCCCCAGCCCAGATGCAGGACCTTGCATTTGGCCTTGTTGAACCTCATGAGGTTCACATGGGCCCACTTCTTAAGCCTGTCCAGGTCCCTCTGGATGGCATCCATTCCCTCAGGCAGGTCAACTGCACCACTCAGCTTGGTGTCATCCACAAACTTGCTGAGGGTGCACTTGACCCCACTGCTTGTGTCACTGATGAAGATATTGAACAGCACTGGTCCCAGTATGGACCCCTGAGGGACATCACTTGTCACTGATCTCCACCTGGACATTGAGCCGTTGACCACTGCCCTCTGGATGCAACCATCCAACCAATTCCTCATCCACCGAACAGTCTACCCATCAAATCAGTCTCTCCAATTCAGAGAGACTCAGAGGGGCCGTCTCAAAGGCCTTACAAAAGTCCTGGTAGATGATATCCATAGCTCTTTCTTCATCCTCTGATGTAGTCACTCCATCATAGAAGACCATTAGGTTGGTCAGGCCAGACTTGCCTTTGGTGAAGCCATGTTGGCTGTCTTGAATCACCTGCCTGTCCTCCGTGTGCCTTAGCATAGTTTCTAGGAGGATCTGTTCCATGATCTTCCCAGGCACAGAGGTGAGGCTGACAGGTCCCAGAGTCCTCCTTTGTACCCTATTTAAAAACGTGTGCAATGTTTCCCTTTTTACAGTCATCAGGGACTTCACCAGACTGCCATGACTTTTCAAATATCATGGAGAGTAAGTATCCACCATTTGGCTTGGAGCTTTTAAAAATACTCAGTGATCAAGATGGTGCACTTGTAATCACTGGTGCCTAAGGAAAGGGTGCAGTGCTTGTGGCTCATTAAGAATCTCAAAAAATACTTGCAGTCCCCCTATCATCTTCTCATCATGCAGGTCATTCAAGAAAAGAAGTCATGACACATCTTTATTAAAAATAAGAAATAAAAAGCAGAATTAATGACAAGTGACTCCTGCAGAGCCATTTTGCCAGTCTCGTAAACATTGCGACCAAGAACACCCATGATCCATAATGCTGGTTTTTACTAACTATTTAGCCTTTCTATCAACAGATACCACAATGAAATCAAACAAGGAAACAAATGCAACACTTCAAATATAAACAGATAAACGGCTTAACAAACTTTGTTGTTACTATATCTTATTCTGGTATGAATATCATTGCCTATAGCAAGAGGAAAAGGAAAGATTAAAAGATATATCATAGTATTTCTACTTAGGCTAAGTGCCCATCAACCCTAGTGTCTATCTACAGCAATGGCTATTAATACTTGCTAAGAGTTAAAACAAAAAATTGTGCATCACTGATATTTGCTTGCTTCTGGCAGTCATTACCTGCAAGATTTCAAGAGCTGCCATTTACATGACATTTAATAGGATGGATCTGTGTTATAAAACATTGCAGAATTGCTTTTTGAACCTAGTTATTATTGCAGTAGTTCAACCTGTATACCAGTGAGCAAATACATTCATGAGAGGTATTTAAAATCTTTGCTTTCTAAATGGTTTTCAGACTTAAGTTACACAGCAAGGAGCTCTGCAGAGGCAATTCTTGGTAGGTGATTTAGTTTTAGTATATATACCAGCTTAATAATCTGAACGAGCTGATGGAAAAAAACTGATCAGAAGAAATAAGTGCTTTTTTGGCTCTGCTATTGGAGCTGATCACTTTATAAACAGCACCAGACAGGCTATTAGTCTAAAGCTTTTGGACACAGTTTTATCCTATAAAAATCAATATTTTCATACTTTCAACAACAACAAAATAAGAAGCGTATATCCTGGCATGTGAATAACACACAGACAAAAAAATAAAACTAATGCAAAAGAAAAAAAGGAATTACCTTCTTGCATTTTTTTGCGGTGTATTGCAGTCAGAATGTTTAACTGAAGTTGATACTTTTTGCTTAGCCAGGATTATTTCTTTAGCCTAAAATAAAAATAGACCGAAAAATAAGTCTCATAATAGTTGATATTTATGCTTGCAAGCATTTAAATAATCTCTCAAAAATAGAGAAATTAAGAGGGTCTGAATAAATTTTCTCTTGTGACATTTACTCTTTCTGTTAGATTTTAACACTTGTCACTCAGCATGAAGCAACGTATAAGGCAATTTTAACCAAATGACCTGAATGGAATTATATTAAAATATATATCTGAGTATATGTATATATATGTAAGTAATTAAATAGATGCATGTATTTATATTTAAATATATGCTGTCTAGTTTAGTACTATGTTAACAATGCACATTACTGATTTTCTCCATGACTAACTGGTTTATGATGTGCATCCCACTTGCATTTCAGTTCTTCTGTCCATGTGCTAGTTCAGACATTTTTATTAAAGAATCTGCTGCAGTCTGGGCTTCTTCTCACGTTTTATATAAGGGACTGGTGACCACAGACTCCCTCAGCTCCTTTGCTAAAACAGAATCTCAAGTTCAAAGTCCAAGTGAATTCCTCTCCTCAAAGAAAACATGCCCATCACTATTTTTTGGCAGACGTTTTATTGGCAAAAGGATATCTCATGGCAAAAAGGTATCTCTTTCCCTTCTTAACAACATCATGAGAGTGGGACCCCTTAAGTATTTGAAAGGAAGGAGGAGAACAGGAACTGGACCAAATGGTTAATTTTATTGACATCTAGTACAACTGATTTGAAAGTAGTCTGTTCCAGACCCCCAGTAAACTCAACATCTCCTTTCTAAAATCTGCAAGAAATAAAACAGATCCTGTAGCTTCTGTCATACATTTCTGAAATTCATTGTCAAGGGTCTGTCCCCCTCTGGTACTATATATACTCTGGTGAAGGAAAGTTTTTTTCTTTGGGTCTTCCCTCTCTTCTCTTCTAGGCCCTCTAGTGTTCTGTTCTGATAGCAATAATTCATTCCTTGGATCCCCTTGAGACTAATATCTTCAGACTTGAGTACATCATCAAGGATGGCGAGGAAATTTGCTGATTCTGCAATCAACAGTAAAGACTTCCTTGACAAGAAGTGATCCTGGAACTTAGGGAACGGATAGGATTTGCCTTCTAGAACATTCATTATCAGTTCTCAAATGTTGTTTGGCCTAAATCTCTTTTACTCAAAAGATGCCCTCCTACCTCTGCTCAAGAAAAAAAATTAAGTGATACTCTCTAATTTTTCTTGGTTTTGAAACACAACGCTGTATGCAAGAATGGTATGTATTGGTATGGTGTAATGGTATGTATTATGGCAGTAGTTGACTGTCCATCTCTTAGTGACATTGATCAAGTGAGGATGACTGTTCTGGAAAACAGAACTGCCATAGCTTCAACTGTGGCCAAATATAACACTTCGGGCTCAGTAGGAAGATAACTGTATGAAATTTAAAGCCTGTGATATACAGAAAGACAGACTAAATGAATATAATGAAGCTTTCTAAAAGCGATTCTATGAAACTATTGCTAATAGTTGCATTAATCAGAAAACAGGAGAGCTATTTTAATATCATTATCAGAGAATTCTAGAAATGGATGTGTTACATAGAATCTGGAACATATTTGAGAAAACAGAATTAATATGTGTAGACAACATTTTTAGCGGACTCATCTTTTCAGTCCACAATTTTTTTCCGACAGTGGCTTTCTTCTACAACAGGAATTCCACTGAGTAACAGAGTTTCCCTGAAACACATTCATTCTAAAGCATTAATAGATTTCTAGGGTTCCACAGCTATATTTCTCCACATGCCTTTGCCGGTAATGAAATATTACTGCATTTACCATTCCTAGATAAGTGAGAATTATATATAGGTGAAATTCTATCAAATAACCTTTACACTGACATGCATAATATATACCACTCCTATTTTTAAATTAATTAAGGAATCTATCTCATTGATCTCTAAGTTTCTAAATGCTTTTGAAGGCCTAGGCAATAGAAAGCTGTCAGAATTCATTTGTGACTGATTATATAACAAAGAATTAATTAAAAAGTCCAAATTTTGCTCTCCGATTCACTAAAATAAGGAAAGTGAAGTTTCAAAACATGACACAGAATGTCTCAGAAGCCTAAATAAAAACTGCTTGCTAATAACACTGTTTTTTGATGTTGTTTCTCAGACATTAATTAAAATGCAACTGGTGTGATCTACTGATGACATTTTACAATTTCACTGATTTAATATACCAATTTTGGTCCAAGTCCATTAAAGAAACTCTCAGTTTTCAATTTTTCTGCATTATCTGCAAAGATGACACTTCCAGAGCATAGAAATTCAAAGTTTAAAAAGCTTCATGTCACAAATATTTTTCCCAGAAAATGAAGCACGTACGATGTAGTCACTATCAACTCTTTACTCGCGCAAAATCTCTGTACAGACAATCATTACAGTATAGACACTAAACTAGTCTCACTATATCATTTCGCTGAATGTTATGTCCTTCAGTTTGTTTTGATGACCTTCCAAAACATGTTAGTAGACACTGCCTTAGAAAGATGCCCATTCTGCAGTGATTTGCTGTGCAGTAAACAGGAAATTTAAGAAAAGTGTTTCTAGAAAAGAAGGTGAAAATGATTTGCTTTCTTTTACTTCATGTGGAATTTACTATCTTCAACATCTGTGGTACAGCAAGGTCATCGGAGACGCAAGGAAAGAGGTTTTGTTTTTTCATTTTAAAGGCTAGGGAACTATAAACAGGCTGGAAGATGAATGATGAAAGGTTTAGTAATCTGATCAGAAACTCACTAAAGCAAGTGAAAAACACTGAATTCAGTTAGCTTTCTGTTCTGTTACCAAGAAGAGAGAGAACATTTCAGGTTAGTATTGCAAGAAACATTTTATAGGAGACTATTTTTAGGTTAATAGCATTTTAAACATTTCTGTTACCTAAGGAATGTGCTAGGCCATTTACCTAGTTGCAAATAATTTTATTTTTATAACAACTGTTTATCAGGAAGAAAATGGTTAAATATAGTGCAATACAGTCATTAAGCTTGTCTTATCACTGATACAGGCTGAAAGACGTTGCATGAACTCTGTTCTTCTTATTATCTTACTAAAAGGAAATCATATTATGTTGATGATCTCAAATTAGTATTCTCAAACATTGTTGATAACCTCACCCATAATGTTCTTGAAGAAAAATATTTATTGGCCTTCCAGTTGTCGCTAATATTCATTATACTTTGCTTCCTAGATTACATCCCATTAATACCAATAAAATGTATATGGGTAGAGAGCACCTGAAAAGGACACGTATCCCAGAAATATAGCATGTGCACTCTAGTTCAGTCCTGAGGGAAGGGAACAGATTCTGTGACTGTGATATAGAACAAAGAGCAATAGGTTTGTACCTGCTCCGTGTAATTGCTGCAATGCAGCACAAACCCATCTTTGGTCAGCAAATCCATGGAGTTCACAGGATCACAGGCTCACAGAATGGTTGAGATTGGACAGCACGTCTGGAGATCATCTAGTCTAACACCCCTGCTCCAGCAGGGACACCTACAGCCAATTGCCCAAGACCTTGTCCAGATGGCTTTGGAATATCTCCAGGGATTGGAGACTCCACAACCTCCCAGGTCAACCTATGCCAGTGCTCAGACATCCTCACAGTAAAAAAAGTGTTTCTGATGTTCAATGGGATCCTCCTGTGCTTCAACCTGTGCCCATTGCCTCTGGTCCTGTCACTGGGCACCACTGAAAAGAGCCTGGCTCTGTCCTCTCTGCGCCCTCCCTTCAGGTATTTGTATGTATTGGTAAGATCCCCTTGAGCCTTCTCTTCTCTAGGTTGAACAGTCCCAGCTCTCTCAGCCTTTCTTCATAGGAGAGATGCTCCAGTCCTGAGGCACTGATCATCCTGATGGATCATCATTTCAGGAAGAAATTCTTTACTGTAAGGGTGGTGAGGCACTGGAACAGGTTGCCCAGGGAAGCTGTGGATGCCCCATCCCTGGAAGTGTTCAAGACCAGGTTGGATGGGGCTTTGAGCAACCTGGTCTAGTGGGAGGTGTCCCTGCCCAGGGCAGGGGGGTTGGAATTAGATGATCTTTAAGGTACCTTCCAACCTGAACCATTCTGTGATCCGCAAAGAGACTTGGAAGACATATGAGTAATAAAAGCAGGTTATGGGATAAAAAACTGATAGTACTTGAAATATCCAGAAGACAAGTAAATAGTAAACAAAACTGTTCAGAAATATTTCAAAATTACATTATCCAAAATGGCAAATGTCAAGGTCGCAGTTTCAAGACGCAGATTTAGGAAAGCATAAATTCTCATATGAGTGGATTTTGAACAAAATACAGATCTTAACCAAATGAGTACAATTTTCATCATTCTTCAAGCTCCTGGTGAAACTGCATGCTTGATGCTGCAGTGACAGTTTGTGATTTAATGAGAGGCTGTCCATGTAGGGAAAGACAGATGGTATGGGACTGGAGCGCAGAAGAAAACATAGAAGATATAGAACCACAAGGGGAAAAAGCCAAAAGCTGAAAAATACCTTTTTAGTTACAGCTACTAGTTGCATAGTCTTAGAATTAAATCAAAGCACAAAAAGAAAGAAATGACCCCTAATAGCAGCCGAAGGTTCATCCATCAGAAGAAAATGCCATTATTGACATATCCTGGCAGATTCATATGTATCACCATGTTCCACTGCTCCTACACAGCAGAGAAACTTACTAGAGGGCAGGAGGGGCAGGCTAGAGCACCAAGAATTTGTTTTTTTCCTATAACTATCCTTGGACAGGGTTACCCTATTTCTGAAAGCCAAAAATATATGATGTAGACTTAGAGGCCTCAAAAGCAGCCCAACTTTCCAAAGGTATAATGGTATAAGAGCATGGTGCCGGAGTTGGTTAACCTCTCCCACAGCTCCCAGAATCCCACCATTCTCACCTCCAGAACTCGACCTTCCTAAAACTTCCAGCTCCCTGTCTGATCCAAGCCCTTCAATCTACCTCTGCTCTTCCCGGAGGTCTTCCTTGCACCAGACAACATCAAGTCCTACCTTAAATGCCTTCTTGTTTCTGCCAGCATCCTACCCTTAAGTCCCAAACTTCAAGGTACCTCTGTCACTCAGATTCCCTCTGCCCCTGGTCTTATTCTGGTTCACACTGCTGCATATACCCTGTATTTAAGCTCTAATGCCCTTTAAACTTTGAGTGGCTGCTGGCTGGCCACCTGTTACCTCTCTCCACTGCCTACTTCAGTAAGGCAAGTTGACCTCCATGTCTTCAACTGTTCCTCATTACTGGTCATTCCTTCTCTATTCTCTAATTTTTTGGCAGATGTGTGGGAATGGGTAGGAGATGTCCTGATTCCACCTTTGATTCCACCTCATCGACTCATTATGTCATACCACAAATCAAAATGTGCACTTGCAGCTCAGAAGGCTGCATCACAAGACACATGGCCAGCAGGTCAAGGGAGGTGATTCTGCCCCTCTACTCTGCTCTGGTAGGACCCCACCTGAAGTCCCGTGTCCACATCTGGAGGCCTCAGCACAGGAAAGACACGGACCTGTTGGAATGGGTCCAGAGGAGGCCACAAAAATGATGAGAGGGCTGGAGGACCTGTCCTATGGGGACAGGCTGAGAGAGTTGGGGTTGTTCAGCCTGGAGAAGAGAAGGCTCTGCAGAGAACTTACAGCAGCCTTCCAGTACCTAAAGGAGGCTACAGGAAAGGTGGAGTGGGACTTGGGCATGTAGTGATAGGACATCACAAGGGCATGTAGTGATAGGACAAGGTCTAATGGTTTAAACTGCAATACGGTAGATTTAGATTACATATCAGGAAGAAATTTTTCACTATGAGGGTGGTGAGACACTGACACAGATTGCCCAGGGAAGTTGTCAATGCCCCATCCCTGGAAGTGTTCAAGGCCAGGCTGGATGGGGCTTTAGGCAGCCTCCTCTAGTGGGAGGTGTCCCTGCCCATGGCAGGGGGTTGGAACTAGATGATCTTTAAGGTCCATTCCAACCTGAATAATTCTATGGTTCTGTGGTTCTATGAAAATACCACTTAGGTATCTTGGATACAAGCCGCATTTACTGAAACCATAGGAGGACACACAGCAGAGAGGAAATAAAGTGGACATCAGTTTGCTCTCATTTACACTGCAAGAACTGGGCTGGGCAGGGAAGAGAGAGAATACAAAACACATTTTAAGCTAATTCCCTTTTACCTGCCAGCATAATTCTCAATTGACTCGAATCCTGATCAGCATGACACCATACAGGCAAACATCAGAGCACAGGTGAGATAGGAGAGCACAGAATTAAGAATATTAGTGGAATATGAGTTCTACCCAGGCTTCTTTAAGTACTAGGGACTGCTGTGCAGCATTTTTCAGTTGAAACACCATGTTGTCACAACCTTCTTGCTCTGTGATTACATATACTTGGTACAGCCGGTCAGTGGATACTTTCCAGCCAGGGAGGACATGAAGGGAAAATGAATGAAGCAATTCTTGTTCTGACCACTTGACACATGAGAGTACTGTATCATTCCTGTCCTTGAATCAAAAGGTAATCTTCACACATGTGTGTGCCACAAAAAGTTTGAAAAATTGATTTGTTTTTATTATTTCACAGGTGGAAAAAGAAAGTAGGTAAGTTGTTTATTTTCAGTTATTTGAAAAATCCACCTTCTTATACATTTGCACAATACTGCATGTTTTGCAGTCTCTTTTCATATATAAAAAGCTGGTTTTGTTGAAAATGAAGGAAATACAAAGAGTTCTATTAATACTGATTTTCATAATGTTTCTTTAAAGAGATCTTACATCCTACGGTTTAGCTCTATGATTAAATTGTCTTTCTGGAATGTTCCTTCTTTGGAAAATATGTCCTGATGGGAAAAGCTAGACTGAATAACTGTAGCTAGCCAGATGTTACCTGTAACTCAGAAACATTCCCAAGGTTCTCACAACATTTTAAATGTCTTTGTAAGATGCCTCAGATTATTTTACATACCTTTGGCATGCTGACAACTAAGTGGCCAGTTGTTTGTGATCTTTTAGCAGAGCTGCTGTCTGGCTTCACTTCCTCAGGGAGAACAAGCTGAAATGGCTATGAGAAAATATGGAATTGAAGTATAACATGCTAAAATATCTTTTTTTTTCTTTTTTTTTTTTTTAACCTGGACAGAACACATGCATCAACATCAAGAAACATCACTGTCACGTCCTTTGATCTTAAGCACAGTATAGGTCTAAATCCTCTCACTTTATATGTAGTATTACTAATCCTAATAAATGATTAGCATGCTAAACAGCTTTTACTTACAAGTGAATTTGTATATATATTCCTGAATTGCTGTCATTCCTGAAGTGACATTTCTAAAGAAGGTTATAAAACGATGCTTGACTTATATTAGCAATTAAATGAGAAAGATTATCCAGCGTATTTCAGAGGTAAAGTAATTCTGAAGTTTTGTTTATGCAGTTGGTACAGTCAAAAATAGGGATTTTGGTTTACTGTTTAAGTACTTTGATTTTTTTTTTTAAATTGATGATAAAATTAAAACTACTGAGAAGAGAGAAAACTGGAACAACATTTTCAATACCCTCTCAAAAGAATATACATCCATTTGTTTCTGTCAGCTATAAATTCCAGATTGTAAAATTGCTAAATTCTAGCCTAGGGCAACTAGGAAGCTCTCTTCTTTGGTGAATTGTGGTACATTATGTGAGGGGAATAAGAAGAGAGAAGGAGAGAAATTTCATTTCAGGCTTTGCCCGTCTTCTGGTTAGGTCTTCCACAGTTTATGCGTGGTCCAAAATAATGCAAGTATGAACGAACGTTTTTTCTGCATAGTTGCACATGGTTGGTAACTCATAAAAGCCACATCCAAAGTCCACTGAATAACTATGGTAAGCATTAACTCTTGATTTGAAATGAATGTAGTACGAAAACACTAACCTTTCCCTTCACCAGTACTCGTATGTAAGTTGGCTGAACATCAACATCAAGCAGAGAAGTGTCCAAGTGTCTTCAGAATGAGATATAAATAAATGAATCAATCTTCAATACAGTCCAGCAAATAAGCAGTGCAGACCATATAACTCTTAAATGATGATTTCACAGCTTATAAAATACAAACTTTAGTTTCTGTTAGTAATTTCTATGAAATATTATTTGGATTTAATGTCTTTGGAAGAAAAACATGATCTTCCTGTGTGTTCACAGAATGTCAATTCGAATAATGCGTAAATTCTGTCAAGACCACCACATCAGCTATTGTATAACTGCAAGAATTCAAAATCTCTGTAGAAAATGGAAAGGTCTTTCTTTTATTAATTTAGTGCTTTACATTAATATGAAAATTAATTTATTTGCTATTTAAAATTGTAAAAGTATTTTATTACTTTTCTTTCTGAAGACTTCACTAGTAAATTATAATGAGTTCTTTTTTTGCACAGAAATTGCTGGAAAACAATGAACAGAAATACTTTATATTCCCAGAAAACACAGTACTTTTAAATTTCAGTACTGTCAAACAAAATTTGTGACCTGTAAAAGCTCCACTTTAATATCTGCTCTTCATCATGTGACACATACACTCATGTTCCTGTGACCTACTAGTGAATGCACAAGTACTTATTCCTTATTTCCCTTCTTTTATAAAGTTACTTCTCAGGTGAATTTTTCAAACTTTTTAGTTTGCATTTCTTACAAGCAAGCACAGAATATTACAACGTTTTCAACATTTTATTGTACCTGAACAGATTTTCTGAGGCTCCAAAAAAAACCACAGAGCAGGCCTCTTTTGAGGGAAATGAGTGAGCTTTAAGGGAAGAACACCTGGCATGAATAGTGTTTCTGTGCTATAAAACTAGTTCAAGCTTTAATCTAACAAGTTCCTATTACGGGTAAATAAGCTTGTGAGTTTACAGCCCTTTCCTGAAGTGCAGGCAAGGCCACTGTACTACTTAGTAGTATGTACTATCAAATAGTTATCTTGGTTTTCTTGTCATATTTTGGCCTGGTTCAACCAAAGTTCTTCCAGGCAATGTCCTGGCACAGTCTGGAAATAGCATGGGCCATGGACTCTTTCCAGAAAGCAAGGAAAGTAGGACAAGGCTAACCTACTCTGTCTTGGGAAGGAGAAGAATTTAACTAGAAGGACATGAACTCTACTGGAGCACTTGTAGGGCCTGAGAATGGGCACAAACCCCATTCCCTAATATGCAAATGAGGAATGGAAAAGATTTTACATAAAAGCACAGGTGCGGAGGAAACCTGCTTGTGGAATGCAGGAAAAATCAATTCCAAAAAGGACTACTAGACACAGTCCTCATTCAGGAGTAACAGAACAGTCTGAAAGGTTTATTCAGCTTAGTTTCTTTGGCACAAACTTCAAGATTGATTCAATTACCTCCTATGTTATTTGTTTTCATCTTGAAAAGTCCTCATTACAGAGAGGAGTATATTTGAAACACTGTGTATTAGAATTTAAGAATGGCAAAAATTAAGAGGAAAAAAAAATACCGACCTGTAAACAGCAAGATCCAAGATGATCTGGTTGTTTTCTTCATCATCTTTCAAAGAGAAATTAAGCCTAATAACAATGACAAGAAACACCTCCAGGATAATTACAATTGGAGTGAATAACCAAACATTACGGCGTAATTCAAATTCAACTGCTAGCAATTTCAGATGAATACAAATACCATGTAGACTATATGTCACATGATCATTTTAGAAACAGTTGCAATTTTCCTCATGAACAGAAAAAAATACTGGCATTTGAACCAAAGTCATTCTTACATTTATTTTCTGTTCTCCCCACCCAACCCACACGAAACAAACAAAAAAATACTGCTGAAGGTCAGTTAAAATGAAGATCAATCTGTCAGTGCAGAAAGAGAGACATCTGCTGGTGAAATCTGTCTGCTCTATTAACATCTGCATAGAAATAGTTGATGAAAAGCCTGGAACTTGGTAATTCTAACCTTATCATATGTAAAAAAATAATAATAATTGCATCTTTTTCCATAGCAATTAATTTGCCTTGAGTATAAATATCTGCCTGTGCATTTCCAAAGTAAAACACAATTTGCACAATGTCCTTGATTCTACAAGCTTTACAATATTTGTTAAAAATGAGACTGTAGATTGTATCAGCTGCATGTTTGTGATCTGCTGGCTGATTTCTTAAAATTGTGAAAGAATCTTACCACTTATAAATTGAAAACAACATCTATTACTACAACTGTAAGGAGATCTAGTCTAGACTTAACAAGTTCTGCTCATATACTCAAATATGTATTAAAGCAGAGAAAAAAACAAAATAAACCCCACTTATGAATAAGAAGATTTTTATAAATTAGTTGTTAGTATAAAATGAGAGGGTTTTGCTTAATGTAATTTATCTGGAATATTTCAGTGACATTAAAATCCTTAGATAGTTTGGGTGCAGGTAACAGAAAGCAGCTCAAATGTTAAAAGTTTAGATGATACATTTTTTCATCAATAAAAATATTCGCCAGATACACATTTTAACTCTGCTCTCCTGTAGTCTGACACAGTCAACTTGCAAGAAAGCTTATGGAGCTTTTAGTTTATGGGCATTTTTTAATGGAAAACTGCAAAGAGTACAAAACAGCTTTGCTTCCCGTTCATGTTTTTTCTCTTACTGCATCACACGTTTTGAGAATTCACTAAAACATGAAGGGTGAAAAAGAGAAAATAATTGTAAAATTTTCTAGAGGGAAGTTTAATCAGAATTGTTCTCAGCAGCATGCAGCCATTCCTCTTGCTAACCTTCCAAAAGAACATCAGAGAAGCTTGGACATTGCTTTGGACATTAGACTTTCACATTGAAACAAAAACTTTGGAGAACACCATCTGTCTACTTGTGTCTCTTTATTTATGTCTCTGCAATACACTGCCAGATTGCGCTGAAGAGCTGTGATACTCTTGTTGAAGCCATGACAAAAACTGCTCATTGATCTGGCTTTACGTGGGCACATCCACAGACTAAATTCTAATCCAGAAAACTTGGGTGACACAAACAGGACTGCTACTAACTGCAAAATCTAGGGGACTGTATTTCTTCTAAAAAGATAGCTAGAGCTTTACTCCATATGTCTCTGTATTTTAGAGACATAATCAAATTCTATTAATGCAAGATTTAAACTATTTTAGACTTGTATTCTTTGAACTAGAAAATGGTTTAAATTTTTTTTCAGTCAACATATCTTTACCAAAAAAGTACATCAATACAATGGTACGTATCTTCTGGTACAGATGGAAAACACATGGGCTCTTCTGCCACTGCCTTTAATTTTCCCTACACCACTGAAAATTATGCACCAATCCTGTAATGTCGGTTTTCAAATTCCTTGAATTTGCATGGATTTATATATTTCCAAGAGTTAGAAACCATTCTTCATGCTAACGATAAGCATGCTCCTAGCTTTGATTTTGCAGCTAAATCAGTCTTAAGATGGAAAAACTTGCTCAGAGGACAGCAGACAGGTAAGTGGCCCTTAGTAGGCCACTTTTTGACCAGTCTGCCTTCTTTGGGGAGCCATTTATAAGGAAACAATGTTTGTACTCTCTATCTCCCGTTTTCCCTTAGAAAAGGAAGGCTTGGTTCAAGTGAAACCAATGGTACTGCATGGTTGATATCCCTAGAAACTCATTCCAAAACACCTGAGATGTCCAAAACACTCCAGATGCCTTTGTCAACAATAAAATACGAGACTTCCCTGTACCGCCAGCCTCTGTTGCTAGAGACCTCATTCAGTGTCAAAGGACCTCATGGCATAGAAGTTCATTACATCCTTCCCAATGCTGTCAGTTTTACATCTGTCATCAGAGGACAGAATGATTTTGTCCAGAAATATTACTTGGACACATTTTTACACATTTAAAGTGGCTACTCATACACATTTATCTTCAATAGTCAAACTGGTTAAACTTTTTCCATTATTAGCAAGATGCTCCAAGAAAGAGACCCTTACCATAGAAGAGAAAACTATAAAATGTCTTATATCGTTTACAGAAAAACAAGTTTTTCTATCATCAAAGACCTTTTACTCACTGAAAACTAATTTTTTCCAGCATCAGAGCATAATTTTAGAGGTCAGTTTTCCCACCAGGAATATAATACTACAACGAGAATTTGTGAGCCCTCTTATTTTTGTATTGTCACATATCTTGAAATAGTTGCACAAACCAACGATAGAGAGGTTAGCCTGTTTAGCCTCTTATCATTACTTACTTAGGCACATTCACATTCAGAACTTTTCCTTCTGCAGTGACCAATGTCCGAGGAGGCTTCTCTCTCTTTTTTGATTCCCTTAACAAAACAGAAAGAAAAATGGTTTATAATTTCATATTCTACTATTTTATGTCATAGCAAAAAAGAAAGAAGAGGATGGCAAGAGGTAAGAATTATCTGATATTTGATGTTAAGGATACAACTTACTTTAGGAACAAAACAGGTTATATCAGATGTTCAATTGCACATTAAATGCATCAGGTAAAGATGGCCAAGTACTTTGTAATATCACGTCTTACATTGATAATAACTTCTTCTGTATGTTAGGACGTCCATTGTCAAACAGTAATATATCAAATTTATCTGGTATAACTTAAGAAATCAGTGGCTTGCTTAAACATATGAAATGGGATGTTTTTCTAGTTATGAAGGGTCATACTAATCATGAGGCATCATTACTGTTAAGTGATTTGCAAGCATTTCTAAAACAAATTTTTATTCACGCTAACTTAATTTATTTTATTGAACAAATACTTGTCATATCTCTAAATAGCATGTCTATCAGTCACTATTCTGCACTAGTAAATAGAATTATAATGGTGAAAAGATTACAAGCAGTGCCAATTAGGATACAGTATGACCAATGTGTGTGCATGTAGATTATTTATTGATGCATCTATGTTTTTGTTGTGTTCTTCCTTCAAAAAATACAATACGTATTACTGACGGAGACTTTAATCATCACTATCCATGTTTGGATATCAGCAATTAAACTATATCTGACCTTCATTTAGTGCAATAAACAAGCTACCTTAAATTTATCTGCTAAAACAAAGCAGCTCACTGTAAGATCAAGACTGGGATTTTCCTGTACAAATGTTTAGATCATAAGCAGGAAGAGGAAGAGTAAGGAATGTTAGTAACATGAAAAAGAAAAATCTGCTTGCATCTAGGTAAAAAATGGCTATGTTTTCTTTAAAAATACAGTACTGTAATTGCCGCTTTGCATTAATCCACTCTTCAGCTGGTCAATATAGTGTGTAGCTACTATAGCATACAAAAAAAAAACAAACACATTTCTCAAAAAGACAACAGCAATACACTGCTTTTTCTGTTCCCAAACCTATTTCTTACTGTAAATTCAAGATTAAGAGAACACTAAAGGTTAATCACTAATGAGGGAAATAAATTATATGAGATTTAGATCACCTTGGGGGGAAAAAAAAGCATAAAAAAAGATTCAGTCTATAAATACAATGGATTTGAAGAAATAAAGACATTTGAGTGGAGCTACTGGAATGACTACATAAAAACAACTTCTGTTCTGATAGATTCACAACTATCCATGCGTTAAATACTATTCTATAGTATAAATCAGAGCTTTAATGTGTGATTTGTGGGCTAGCAGTTTCTACACCTGAATCCCTACTCTTGACACTTAAATGCAAAGTGAACAAACCACCACCCTGTTCTAAAGATGCAGTTCTCAGAAATGCTTCAGGAAATTATCTACCACCTCTTAGCTGTTAATAATCTGTTTCTAGATGAAATCTGTCTGCTCACGTGAGACATTTCAAGGCAAATTCAGTTATGTCATAATCATCAAAGTTTAAGATAACTTGTTTAACTTTGTGCTGAGATGAGCTCAAAAGCCTTGTTCTGGCAATGAGCAGCTAAAGGAGATCCTGCGCACCTTTCAGCTGCAACTAATTTTACTCTTTTCTGAATTTTCTTTGAATGAAACTGCAAGTATACATTAATTTAGCAATAGACAAAGGTGCTCAGTTTATTATCAACTGTCCAACTATAACCCAGTTGGCAAATTTAACGTGTATTAACATGTCACAAATAGGTTCAAATTTAGCGTTTGTCTGATTGAGTTAATGTCAATTGTATACTGAAATAAGCATCCTTTTACACTGAGTAACTTACATTAAAGTTAAATTTCACCAACAAGGATGATTTGAAGTTGTCAGGGGCACTTTTCTGTTCTCACCTTTCTCATGTTACCTAATCCCATCACCAAAATCTCACCACCAAACCAAAATGAACAGTGAAAGGATTTTTAACTCCTTTAAATGCTTTGGAAACTTAGAAAATTCCAGAAAGGAATTATTCTTTATTATAACACTATTTGGACTCTCCTTGAATGCTTAGAGGGAAGTATTTGGAACGCATTTGCTTTTGACTAGAGCAAGGCACCCCCAAACGCAACAAGATTCAAAGTAGCTAGAATCTGAGTTTCACAGTAGCTCTTCTGGGGAAGTGCTAGACTTTGAATTAATAATAGCAACAAGTAATGCAGATTTACAGATTTCTTGGATAGTTCCCTAGAACTGACTTTTTCAATACTTAGGCTTGAAAAATCTTTTAAAAAGCATGTCCTTAAAAAGAACAGCTAGAAAAATCTCTGGCACAAATGCTGTTATATAAGCAAAAGAAAAAAGAAAAAAGAAAAAAAAATAAAAAGACATTGCTTACAATGTTTGTGGAACTGATCGGCCAGCAGCAATAAAATAACTTTTTTTGCTATCATCTTCATTAATTTTCCATGGTCAGAAAAACCAGTGTCAACTTTAGAAAGTTTTAAAGGCTTTTCAGGGGCCAGAAATCCCCAGATCCACCCATGCGAAATAGCAAAGATAACATAAATAATCTCATTACTTGGGATGAATATCTTTGACAAAGTACATCAAAAAAATTCTAAGTCATATAGAAAAGGTGCCTGGAATGCCACTTGTGCAAAAATTTTGTACCATGGCCTATAGGGCATTAATGTAATGCAACCTACACTCCGGATAAATGCTTTAAGCAAGAATATTAAACATTGAACTACATGAAACACATTAGTTAGCTGACAGAAAAGTGAAACTTCTAAAGTCCATAAAGTGGAGTTGAAAAGAGAAATTATATTTAAAAACTCTATTTGAGAAAAACAAAATAAAGCGTATCATAAATATATTTTAGAGAATAAAACAAAGTGCACAATCTGAATATTTTATCTAGATTTCATAAGCATATTTGCACAGGTAACAGGGATTTAAACTGCCAGTTCTCGTATTTAATGTGAGGCAGTCGCCTCCCTCTACTCTGTACCTTTGAAAAATTTCCCTTCCTCAAGTCACAGAATACATTAAAATGAAAATGTACCTTATATTGTCTTTAGCTCTCCGTTTTTCTTCAATATATCTGTGAGTTTCTAATCTAGTCTCCGGAGTATATGGTGTAGGCTCCTCCCAAAATCTTCTGTCGTCTTCATCATCTTCAGCTGTTCTCCATGTTTCTTGTTCTCTGTCTCCTTCTGCCTGATGGTTTTCTTTGTTCTGTAGAGAGTCTGGGCTACACAAGATCATATGGAATATGATCAATGGAATGAAGGAAGAGTAACAGTACTTGCTAATGGGTTCTTCCAATAATATTTTTTTAACCCAATAATAATAGCTGTATAATTCCTACCAAGAACAGTATCTTATAGATTTGGACAACATTCTCTGCTCTACTTCTTTCATCAATCAACAAAACATTTTGACATAATTTTCATTGACTTAACCAAGAAGTGATCCTATGATTATGCCTAACCCTCTGAAAACCCCTCAGACAGTTCAACAGATTTAATTTCAGGAGCAGAATTTTCAGATACCCCCACAAATTTCAGGTGAAAGAAAACCTTCAGTCTGTGTGATGCTTAAGTATTCCCAACATCAATCAGCAGCAGATTAGAAATTGTATAGGGTAGTAACATTTTACTTAGGCATTTTCTCAAGTGTCATCTTAGAACCTGGATCATTTTTCCCCCTAGCTCTAAGCCTCTGTAATCTTCAGAAATTCTCTATCAATGTAAAGAGTAAACTAAATTTATATTACAGATGTGATCCGTGAGGACAAAGTTCCATAGCCAGCTCCATGGAACTTAGTCTCTATTGTATTAAAAATAAGATGGATGGCAACTGCAGTGGAAGATGACCCCAGACAAAAACCTTTCTGCTATCTAGGTAATCTCAGTGATATTAGGTGGAGGAAGTACAGAAATCAACATTCCATAGCCTTTTGCATCTCACAAGATCTGCAATATTCTGTTCCAGTCTTCATATCTATTAACTCTAAAGCAAAAGAAATTATAGGTGAACAGCTGCTTTCTTTGGAACCCCTCCATTACCTTAAATAACAATTTCCAGCTGTTCTCCTGAAAGAAGCTATCAATCACACTATTTTGGCACCCAGACAATCTAGCTTGGAGTTTTGGGACAAAAATTCTATAGTATTGTCTGCAGGTCAGTAATTAATTATGTTTGTAATTAATTATATTTTTCATTAGAGTTAGCATGCATGAGGAAAAATCATTCTGCTAGAATCAACAATAAAGACAAACAAAAAGATTTAAGTGGAATTATATAAACTATTTAATGAGGAAAAATAAAATTCATAATGAAGAAAGAGATGAATGATTTTTACTCACAAGCTGTCGTTTCTTACTGTTACCTGTCAAATCCAAGCTTAGATTTCCTTTGTTTTTCTTTCTTGTCCTTTCTTTCTTGCAGTCTTTTTTGAGCCTCTTCTTGTTCTCTGGCCCTTTTGAGAAGGTAAGCTCGTTCCTGTTCTCTGATTTTCTGTTTCACTTCTGGATAATTTTGAAGTGCTTGAATCCTCTCTGAACGTTCTATTTCTTTACTATCCAAACACTTCCAAAAGGGAAAAAAAAAAATCAATATAGATACTTGAGAAATTTTAAGCATATTCAAATCAATAGATCCATTAAACTGTAGGTTAATTTTGATAAATTCATTTCTGAATAAAATTAAAAATACACCTTTCAAACCTCAATAGCACTATGTAAATTATACTGTATTAAAAAGAATTAACAGTACGTTGCTATTCAGATCTGAAAATGGTTTTGTGGCTGCTTTTTGCATTTTCCAGGAATTTCCGTTGGTCTTATTAGACTATGTAGTAGAGAGGGTCCCTTCAGCCATTTCTGACCTTGATTCAGCTCATGAAATTATTACAAAATCATTTATTTTGATGTGTTAGTTTATTGCCAACTAAGTGAGCTGAATATACTCCTAGTAAGTTAAGCAAGCATCTGTGATTCTCCAAGGGAAAATGTGGGAGCATAGATCAGGACTGGATCTGCCTGTTTCAATTGCAGGAAATCATTACATCAGAAAATCATTACACAAAACCTCAATCTCAAAGTATCTATTTACAGTCAATGCAATATAGTCCATTTTTACATCAATTTCTATCTTTCTACTGCCTTACCCTGTTGGTTTGGTACATATTGTTGGTATGGAACCAACAACCTGGTAACTTCCTTCAATCATGAAAATAATTTAAAAATACATTGTGTATATAAAAACAAATGAGAAAAAAAGCCAAAACTGTAGAGTGTATTTATTTTTTTCAGAACTTTGTTGAAGGATCTCCAATGAAAATGACAGAAAAGTTAACAAATGCATGTGGTTCAGTCAGAATAGAGGGAATTTATTATCACATTATTTACTGTAGTCACTTATTCTTCAGAATAGAATTTAATTTCCTGTGGACAGTAAGAAAAATACACCTAGTTATCCTGCCACGGGTACTTATTTTCTTTCGGATTAGTATATTCAGTCCACAATCCTGGTTATTGATTTGGAAATAAATTTACTTTTAAAAATCTTACTTTTAACTGATGAAGAGTTGCTACCACATATTGTCTATAGCCTTCAAATTCAGTACATGGGTTACCCACTAGAAACAGTTCATTCAGATGTATATTATATTTTAGGGTTTCTATACTGGAGAGTTCACCAATGAAATTTGCTGTTAGGTCAAGTTTCTTCAGTTCTTCACAGCCTGGTTGAAAAAAAACACAATTCAATTTGTCCATAGCATAATGTACACGACACACACACACACGCATAAATGTACACATGCACACACTTGGATATAAAACTGTCTGCATTTGTTGTCTGTATATTAATTTCATCCTATCAGAATACATCTTCTCCAAGCCACAAGTGAAAGAGTGACTCACAGCTTAAGTTTATGAGGTCACAATATTTATAGAAAGAAAACAAATCTCAATAAAATACAAAATATCAAAACTTATTATAGATTTTATCTCTATCACAACTGTGGTCAATGCTTGTATACTACATGAGCTATTTATTTCATTTCTGGATAAGCTAGATTTCAGTTTTAACAGTCTGATTGCCTTGGCACCCCTCCTCAGCTGAGTCTTTACTGTATGGCTAAAAGAGTGTCTAATTGCTTCATGAGAGCAGGATCAATTATGGGTTTCATTTCTGTGTACTGTCAATCTTAGGTAACTTTATTCAAGTGTAAAGATAAGGTTATCTAAAAATTCACTCCAAGTCAAGATGAGGTTTTCCACTCTATGGATACAGCTATTGTTGTAAATACTTTATCACTGGTTAAATTGTCAATACCAGTCAGAAAATGTTGTTAACCAAAACCAATTCATTATAAATAGAAATTCTAAATTAGCTAACAAGATTCTCTGAAAAATCTGGATCCGAAATTTATCAGCCTCTCCTTTTATCATAATCTCTCCTTGATTCATAACCTTGACTCTAAGAGTAAAAAAGATTAACTAAAAGCAACCTCAACTTCGGCGCTCATGATTGTATTCACTTCTTTTCCTTTGCAGGTCTATTTGGCAAGTATTTTATGCATAATGGATCTGCAAAAAAAATAAACAACTCAAAATGATTTATTATGGGATTTAAATAACCCAAATTTTTGCAAGGCTCACTCCCAAAGGTTCTGACTACAAAGTAAATGGCAAATCACAATAATAAATAGTGCCATCTGATAGAGGAACTTAAAATTTACTGGCATAAAAACAGATGCAAATTTCTCAACAAATTGCAAAATATGTAATGCACTACCTATTTCTTCAACTTTTACAAATTTATGTTTAGCCTATTTGCTTATTTTTTTATTTGATTTAAGTCATCCTCTTGTAAACATAAAACAAAACAAAAAAAACCAAGAAAAAAACCCCCATCATTTTCTTATTGTTCCCTTGTCAAGGTGGACATTTTAAAGATTAAGCAACCGGCCTCCTCAGACTGAAGAAAGAGAAAGAAATCAAGTCAGAAATTATTCAAGTGATATAGAATGTGTTTATGGGTGGCTCTAAGTCTTACATTTTGATCTTGGAAAATGCCAGATCTTTGCACATGCAATTACCTGGAGTACTGCATCCAGCTCTGGAGCCCGCAGCACAAGGACATGGACCTGTTGGAATGGGTCCAGAGAAGGGCCACAAAAATGATCAAAGGGCTGGTGCACCTCTCCTATGAGTCCAGGCTGAGAAAGTTGGGGTTGTTCAGCCTGGAGAAGAGAAGGCTCCAGGGAGACCTCACAGGAGACTTTCAGTACTTAAAGGGGGATTATAAGGACAACAGGAACAGACTTTTTAGCAGTGCTTGTTGCAACAGGACAAGGGGTAGTTGCTTTTAAATTAAAAGAGGGTAGATTTAGACTAGAAAGAAGGAAGAATTTTTTTACACTGAGGATGGTGAAACACTGGTCCAGGTTGCCCAGAGAGGTGGTAGATGCCCCATCCCTGGAAACAATCCAGGTCAGGTTGGACAGGGCTCTGAGCAACCTGATCTAGTTGAAGATGTCCCTGCTCATTGCAGGAGGCAGGAACTAGGTGACCTTTAAAGGTCCTTTCCAACCTTTTCTATGATTCTATGAATTACAGTGACAGGATAAAGGATTGAACACAGAAAAAATGGAGAGGACTTCATGCAATGACAGAGAAAATGACCATCTGAAAATACCCCAGACTGCCAGTTCAACCTCTGCACAGAGTAGAGCCTTCTTGTGTGTGACACTTGGTTGCTGAAGTGAAGATGACCGCTGAAACATTACACAAGAGAGACTTTTTACAGCCTGCATTGCATTAAAAAAACCTGCATTGCTCCAGCAAACCTGCATAACAAATTACCTTATCTTTAGAACGGGGAAATACAAATTTCATGAAAAATGCAGATTCTTGCCTTGCAAAGTATTAAAGAATAGAGCTATCATAGCTAGCAACACTGATGAAAGAGTATGCAAAAAGCAAGTTAAAATACATTTACAGAAGTTCAATGACGAAACCGCAGTAGTAGGAAGCATTTGTTATAAAGAAGCATTTGTTGAAACTCTGCACAAGAAAAGGCTCTTTCTAAGAATCAAGAAAGTATCTTTAGTGGTGGACATACTTAATGGCTTCCACCCTCTTTTACACTAAATCACAACTTAAGTGTTCAATATGAAAAGGCAAAATGGTTTGTTTAAAACCTGACCTTCCAGATTTTCAATTCTTTCAATGTTGTTCAAAGCTACATTTAAATATTCCAGCTTCTTGAGTTTGCCCACATTTTCTGTAACAAAAGAGAGATCTGTTATTTCAGTTTTCTTGTAAAGGGCATTATCATTTTACTTGCTCACTTGACTTCAAAGAAACAACAAATCAGAAAAACAGGAAGAACAAATCAGAGTATGTATCAGATTACTTGGCATTAATATTTTAATATTGATGAAAGACAAAACCAATACGATCTCTGAAAACACAAATTAAAAAATAAAAAGAAAGAAGGAAGGTTATAAACACATTTTTTTATCACAAATCCATAAAACACTTATATAATGCAAGAGAACTGGCCAAAAAGCATGGTGAAACATTCCATCTGTCCGGAAAGTCAGAAAGGATCAGGCCACACTTAACAAAACTTTAAAAAATTAGACTTTTACACTCATATATATATATGAAAGACTGGCTTCTTTAGTATATATTTAATTTTTAAAGCTCTTTTATCTACAGGGTTAATACAAGAAACCTCCTCTCCTCCCTTTTTAAAAATTTTGCGAATAAGGATTTATATGGCTTCAGTATGAACAAAAAAAAGCCCCCCACCCCCCTCCTAATCTGGAATCTAATCTGGATTACTTTTGCCATGAACTATTGAAATTAGCAGGTTCACAACGTGTGGGGTTGTGTCAGAATGGCTAGCATTTCCTCCTTTGGATACAGAGAGAGGATAAAGAGGGGATAGGGTAGCAACAATCTCCACCAGTCCCAAAAAGGTCTGAAAAATGCAAATACCCCTTGAGATACATGACACAGGTCAGAGACGTACATCCGAGATGAGATACATAGCAAAACTTGTGTCACAGTTCACCAGTTTCTCCCCAATAACCACGTTTCGAAGATCTGACTAGAAAACCTATCCAATAAAGTCATCAAGTTTACCTCAAACTCTTAATTCACAAGCCACACTGATTATCTGTTGTACAAACTGTCCCTGCTGAGACAAAGAAAGAAATTCAAGCAGAGGGAGCTTCATCTAACCAACACAGATCATGTCTACAGCTGAGTCTGTTGTCTGGGATCCTCTATAATCAATAAGGAGAAACAGGCTCTTCAAGGTGCAATTTGTCTTATCTTAATTTGTCTGTCTAGAACCAGTGAACCAAATCACGCTCAAAAATACACCTTTTATTCATCACTGCTTATAAAGGGAGGCTTCAGTAACTGTCAAAGACATAGAAGTGTAAAAGTTTGGTGACATGAATCCTACCACTTAGTTTACTAAGACCTTGGAGGGACATTTTCTTCATAATTCACAAACATGAAGAAATTAATTTCTCAGCACGGACCTGTGCATCATAGGTTGGCTTTTCATTTTTCTTACAGTATTTCTGTAATGGCAGTGAAGATGTGGGAGAGACAAGTGTTGAAGCCAAAGGCATCTTGTGGGTTTTTTTCCATTTATAGAAAAGAACAAGGACTCATCCATACAGTGGATGCCTTGCAACTTGCTGTCTGATTAGTAGGCAAGTTGGACCTTGAGGGCTGCGTAAAGGTTTTCTTTAAGAGGAGGAAAGACACACCCCACGAGAGTAAATATAAACCATTCAGCTATGGTATTTTGAAGTGTGCTTGGAAATGCTGGGTGCTCTGAGTGGACGTGTTGGTAACCATTGGGAAGAATTATGTCTCAAATTCAGTACTTTGTAACACAACGCCTATCGGAAACCTTTTTGATCACTACTTATATAGTGCATTTTTTTTTCCCATTTGTTACTAAGGCAGTATCTTGGAAAGCAGTTACATTATACAAGAATATATGAAGTAGGAAGTTGCACACTTTTCCAACTCCTACAGTTAGAGTAACTTAAGATAAAAATTGAATGTCGCAGAAAAGAGATTGCTGAAAAAAACTTGTGCCCAAAAAGCAGTAATATGAACGGTAATATGATACACCGTAGTAACCTAAAGGAGGTGTAAGTGTTGACAAAAGAACAAGATGAAGTCTTGCGCCTTACTAAGGACACACAGTAACAGAGAGAAAAATGAGTTCTTTTAGTCATAAAACAGCATAAACAGCATAAAGCTGTTTCAAAAACCTTATTATCTCTGGGAGAAGATTCCTCTAAGAAATGCAGATGTTACCAGTACAGATACTCCCTAGGGGTTTCCTGATGAGCTCCTCCAGAGGATTTTAAGCCTTTGCCTGCAAGTCCTGAGCACAGAATTTCACCCTAAAACTAGATATTTTTTTTCTTTCTCTTAAGGAACTTCAAAGAAATATGCTAATATAATTCCTGAGCACTTTTGACTTTCCATTCTTCATCGACACACTATGTGTAGAGTCTAAGCTTTTCCAGCCCAAGGCCTGATGCCATATCTTTAGAGAGCCTAGCAAACACGTGAACCTATAACACAAAACACAGACCATAGGAAATTATACCTTCTCTCGTGCAGGATGACCATTGAGACTTCACTGCAAAAAGTTGCCTTTCTGCACAAAAGCAAGTATTTTATCTGAATGAAAATTATTTCAGTGTTAACAAAAAAGACCATTAGTATAAAAACTGAACTTAAAAAAGAGCGTGAGGAGAGCTAGTCCTATGATATCACACTCCATGGCATACGCTAAACTGTCTCCCTGTTTGCCACAAAGACAGGATGTTTAAGTTGTATCTTGATTTGTGAGATTTTAATTAATAAATGGTGTTCCACACTCATATTCTAGTGACTTGTATCTCAGTATGATCTTTTTAAGTTAAAATTTCTCTTTCAAATTTCTGAGCTTCTTAGAAATATATTAAAGAGGCAGGGAAAGGAAATCTTATAGGAGCAGCTCCACAAAGAACTTTTCTGTAGTTACTCACTCTGCATTCCCTTAAAGTATAACACAACAGACATATTTTTTCTGATTTCAAAATTCTGCATGTAAAACCATTTAAACAAGAAACATATCCAGAAAACACTTACCAATTTTTGGAATTAGATTATTCTGAAGATAAAGAATTTTTAAATCTCGACACCATTTGTCAAGATACTCTAGTTTTTCTATTTCCTGCTGATGTAAAGAGATTTCTTCCAGTGAAAAAATTTCACAGTCATTATGTTCTGCACGTCTTCTAACGAGATCTTCAGTGACTGAAAGAAACATTAGATGTCATATCTCCCTTTAGTCATTTTCCACCATCTGACTTATGAACAACTTAAAAAATCATTATAATCTTTTGTTCTGCCCTAGCAAATACATAGCCGGTAGAAACACCACCACCAACAAAAAATCTGCTAGAAAAGACATCAAGTGCCAAGTAACTTCAGCCCAATCTGCCACAGTAAACAGCATTTGTGAAACACATTCATGTCACCTGTAGCATTTAGAAAAATCCATATGAAAACTGCTGAATCTTCCATAAGACTGCGACACAACCCCTGCAGAAATTAATCCAGCATCCATTATTTTCAGCATAGCTTGGGCTGCAGATTGATTCACGTAGACAAGCAATGTGGTTTATGCTCTTTTATTTCCTGATGCCAGATGTTCACAAAAAGTAAACTAGCTACATGTTCTTCCACCAGCACAGTGTGCACAGGAATAAGCACGATGAATGCTGAAAGTGGGCAGATATTTTCACTTTTTCAGTGCTTGAGGCAACTCCATAACTAATTCATGCTTATAAATGTTTGCGTTAGAATGAAATTTAATCCTGGGTATTTCTTAAGCACTACCAGCTCATTAGCGGCCCAGCAATGGAGTCTCGGGTGCTGAAAGACACCAGAGACTTGGGCTCAGAGTTTTCACATAGTAATATTTAATGCCAGGCAATCTTTCAAACAGTGAAAAGGCTCTCTATAATGAAGGTAAAGAATTCTATGAGAACCAGTGCTCACTCTTGAGCTAGATGTTATTACTTTGTTTCCAGCCCACTGCACCAAAAAAGCACTAGCATTTTCCTCTCCTTGACAAGCAGTGAACTACAGAGAAATACTGATTAAAAAACCAGGGTTTTCTCAAATTAGCATAGGTATTTTCTTGATGGTTAATGCCAAAAAAAGACTAGCAAGTCTTTCAAAAAGACTGAAGAAAAATAAGTAAAAAGAGGAAATATACAGAGGACTGTGAAAACAAATTGTTCCTACCATGCATTAATTAATTAAAAGCATTCTTTCATTGCTTCCTTGTCTCAGGGACAAACCTCTCAGGGAGGCTTTGTGAAATCATCCAGTTTTATTAGTGGTCCTGGAATGGCTGCACACAGTCACATGGACTGGTTTGCTACAAGCTGGGTAAACGACATACCAGTACAGCCCAAACTTGCACGTGTCAGTGTAGCTCCTCTATCTACAGACTTTGGGAAAAAGGTGAAACTGGTTTTGCATCTATTGTATTATTTACAGATGAGCAGGCTTAAATCTCCCTTCTATTCAACATTTTCATCTAACATGATTTGCAGAACTATATAATGGTGATATTGATGTAAGAGGGGACCCTGTCTACACATAAAGCATATTGGGGAAGGTAAGTGTCTTTTTCTTTTTTAATCATGTTGGGTAGCTGCATTTGAACAACCATCTTCCCTTCAACAGCCCATTGATTAAACCTGATTAAATTAATAGAGGGAAAAAAAAAAAGGTAATAATCACAACTAAATATTTTAGTCTTCACAGAAAATATGAAGAACATTGGCATTTCTAATAAGTTACTTGGCAAATATGCTGGAAATTAAAAAAAAAAAAAAAGGGCTGCTAACTTATGTGTTTGGTGGCAGATCTTTCAGTGCCAGTATTTCCAGTGCAAACAGGTATGTTTGAGCTAGAAAACAATATTCCACAATCTTTATACATAAACATTGGAGACAACGTTATGCTCCGTACCTTTTATGTAAAAAGAAGACATACAAACTATTCCAGACAGAGTTTTATTACAGTCAGATTTGCCTTTGCTGATAAAAGAAAATTGAAGTGACTGTTGCAGTGATTATGCAAAAACGTCCACTTTCATTACCAGATGGTTTTGCAAAGCAGAGACAATCATTCCCAATAGATGCTACAGTGGAGTTTTAGAGACCCATTTTGGGGACCCGCTGTAGGGAACTGAGTGAATATTTGACATTTTATATGCTATCTAGTTTATTTAAGAGGAACGAGGGAAACAAGCTTGTAAGAGAAAACAACAAAATATTTTTTTTTAAAAAAGCTTCACCAGGACATTGAAAAAACACATTGTAACATTACTTCTCACTGAGAAGTTGATTAACCAGAATATCTGATGTTTTGTGCAGTAACAGGAGAAAGAATCAGTGACCTGAGAGATCACAGCTACTCCTGTGTTCTCATGAACACAGGAGGAAGTAAGAGATGGCATCAATCAACCGGAGATAACAAATCTTGAAAATCTTACAGCTGGACTTCCAAAAACTACATGTTTTACTCAAAAAAGAACAGATATAAAGGAAAGCATTAAAGAAATGGAAAGAATAAGCACGTGGACAGCTGCAGGTATATCAAGAAACAGTGGAGAAACCTGCGTTTCAGAAAAGCGAAGTATTCAACCATTATTTTAAGACTCAAATCCATAGCATGCTGTTCAGGATATGAAGCCATTCTCCTTCAGGCAGTGCCTGCTAACAGGGGGCATCTGCCAGCTTCATGCAGAGAGGAGGAGTTCCTTTCCAAAGCACTATTTTAGCCCAGCAAGGGACTGACAGTCCAGTGACAGTATACGATCAAAATAGATTACAGGGAAAAATCACAGATAAAGGGAACTCCTTGGCAGCTTTTTTCTTGAGTGATATATATGAGCACTCAGTATTTTCTGGTCATACTGCTTTACCTCTAAAAGTTTAGCGACTCATAAGTAACAGTATGGTGTATTTTAACCTCATACAGCGTTTTTTTACGTCTCAAATGCCTGCATCGGCTACTTCTACTTAAAAAAAATAAATTATCATGTGATGTTGAAAATTTATAATTTAAGGGAAAGGCTGCTGCTGAGAGCTCTAGGCCCTGACACAAGCCATCTCGTCGAGCATCTCCCCACACACAAGGAGGGGTTCATGCCAGGACCGCCCCTGTGCTGTGCTGGGTGGAATAAAATGGGTTCCTATTCCCAGGAAGAAGGGAGACCAGATAATACAGCCGGGCGAGGAGAGCAAGGGAGGCAGGAGGG
>VYZM01002695.1:240400-252709 GCA_013398915.1 Dromas ardeola
GCCGTCCTGCGCCACAGCGGGCAGAGCGTCTGTGTGCCCGGCCGAGAGGTAAAATGGCTTTTGTGTCATCCAGAAGTAAGATTTCTACAACTCCGGCTGCTTTTGACCCCTTTCTTTGGCTGAGCAGTCGTGTATGAAGTGGCTCTTCCTCAGGCATGTTTCTTTCTTCTGTCCTTCGGGTGTTACTTTCGCCCTCCTCCTGCGTATCCATCAGCTAGCCTGCCTAGCGCATTTTGGGCTGAAAGCATGTTTTCCGTTGTCTGTGGAAGCGCCCTGTCCCCGTGATTCACAGAATCATCGAATCATTTATGCTGGAAAAGATCTTTAAAATCATCAAGTCCGACCACGAACCCATCACTGCCAAGTCCACCACTAAACCATGTCCCTCAGCACCACATCTACACGTCTCTTAAATGCCTGCAGGGTTACCGCTGCCCTGGGCAGCCTGTTCCAATGCTTGATAACACTTCTGGTGAAGAAATGGTTCCTGAGGTCCAGTCTAAATCTCCCCAGGCCCAACTTGGCGGCCGTTTCCTCTTGTCCTATCGCTTGTTACTTGGGAGAAGAGATCGACCCCCACCTCTCTACACCCTCCTTTCAGGTAGTTCTAGAGAGCGATAAGGTCTCCCCTCAACCTCCTTTTCTCCAGGCTGGACAACCCCAGCTCCCTCAGCCGCTCCTCATAAGACTTGTTCTCCAGACCCCTCACCAGCTTCGTTGCTGTTGTTGATCTCTAAACATGCTCCAGCAACTCAATGTCCTTCTTGCAGTGTAATCAAACCTAAATGTCATCTTCTACTAATAGGAAATTCACATATAGGTTTAAAAAAGGCTGTAGGATTTTTTTTTTAAATGATCAAATTAATTTATTAAGTCATTTACCGCTGATGTAATACATGGAACTCCCCACAGCCACTCTGCAGCTTTCTAATTGTATTGCTACTTAGAGGATAGGAGAAAGGACGTGTCATTGAGTTAAAGATACTAAGTTTTGTGACGATAATGAGACAGAAAGGAGTAGAAGTACTTTATGCACTTTAGTTTAACTCCATAGTATTTGTCCAGGTCTGTCAGACTAGGTAAGTACCAAACCCAGGATGGTGAGGACAGGCACTGGAACAGGTTGCCCAGAGAAGCTGTGGCTGCCCCATCCCTGAAGTGTTCAAGGCCAGGCTGGATGGGGCTTTGAGCAGCCTGGTCTAGTGGGAGGTGTCCCTGCCCATGGCAGGGGGGTTGGAACTAGATGATCTTTAAGGTCCCCTCCAACCCGAACCATTCTGTGATTCTATGATTCTGTGTTCATGCAGCTGGTTGGATGGCACCGCCATGTACCCAAGGCCACTCCACAGAGCTACAGAGATTAAAGAAGGGCCCCTGGCCAGACCTTCCGCTGCCTACCCATTTATTTCATATTAAATTGCAGGCCCCTTCAAATAATGACTTTTATAGCTGCACCTTTTGCTAGTACTATGAATTTATCACTTGAGAGCATTGCTCATAATCAAGGTAAATCAATTTCAAGAAGAAGGAAAAAATCCTGTTCTTGCTGTGTCCAGTATTTTAAATGCTGTGTCTACATTGTATTGCACAGAAATAGCTGCGTTATTGCGTTTGCTAAAAACAGAGGGTTTTTTTCACCGCTTTTGCAGAGATGCTATACAATAGTTCTGAAGAAAGAAATATAAAATCTTCAATTAATTAAATTTCAATATACTGAGGTGTGGCGGGTCAGTCTTGGCTAACTGCCAGGTGCCCACCCAACTGCTCTCACTCCCTCTCAACAAGACAGAGGCAGAAAATTCAATTAAAAGCTCATGGAATGATACAAGGACAGGGACATCACACAGCAATTACCATCATGGGCAAAACAGACACTACTTGGGGAAATTAATTTAATCTATTGCCAATTTAACAGAGTAGGATAATGAGAAATAACAACAAATCTAAAATCACCTTCCCTCCACCCTTCCTTTCTTCCTGGCTCAACTTCATTCCAAACTCTTGTACCTGTATGTCCTGATTTAAACCACAGTTATTTATAATCAGTGTATATGCAGGTCCTGTTTCGCCAAAATTGGTTAAGCTGCAGGATTACTTGTTTGAGCAGGTAACTTCTCACTTGTGTGAGCATAAAAGAGGTATTCTGTGTGTACCAGTGACTGAAAAGCTCTCCGAGTGTATTTGTTTTCCTCTTGTGAAGAACAGCTTTGTTTCTGACTCAGGGCTAAACTATTCAGGAAGTCAGAAAGCAGCACTTTGGAGCGTGCGTTTGCAACACACTAGTCCTAACCTGGTGGCTTAGCTAGATGGGGGAAAGCTAGGTGCTGAAGTGGCATAATCACACTGGTTTCTTGTCCTTTTTAAAACTGCAGGCTCTTTAGAATGAGGCTTATAATCCATGACCTTGATTTATTGGGAATAATGACATAATGACAGAGTAACATACCATCCTTGAGTATCCGAGGCATTGTGCTAAGACCCTTGGATGCTCAAAATCCAAGACTGTCATTGCAATACGGCTCTCCATGTTTTGCTTTGTTGTTTCTAACTTCCAATATACTCCATTCAAAGGCTAAGGGGTCTGCCAGATTGTCTTGTTGCCCTTGGGATACACTGAACTCCTGAACCCTGACACATTTCCAGCAACAAACAGTGTCCTTTTGAGCTTCACGTTTGCCACGTAAAAATTCAGATAAGACCAAATCTTTTTCGTCTTAGCAGCATTTTAGATCTTATGCACTCAGAAGAATTTTCTGATGCATAAAAAGAATGATAATTCATAAATCCAGAACATACGCACATTCTCTCAGCATGGAGGCCTATGTGTGAGCTTCACTGAGCTAAAAGTTTGCAGCCCATACAACTTCAACATAATATAAATATACAAAATTTGATGTAACTTGCAGGTGTGGTGTTGTACAGCTTCGCAAGAGACTTTTGCATTCATTTATTTTCAAATTAAATACAAATTTTATATTTACATATATTGACCTTATTGTGTTCATTATTTTTATGCACTTATTTTTCACTCAAATTATGTACTAAGGGCTTTAAGTAGCACAAGCCCGAATTCTTAGCATGAAGTGATGTACATAAAAGAGATATTTTATGAGCCACATTACAAACAGGAGACAGGAATTGAGAAAGAAGGAAAAGGGTCCCATCTGCATGTCTTCCCTGAAGAAATTCACTTTACTGCCTTAATACACTAAAAGTTTTTTTGTTAAATGCGTAAAACAATGCAATATAAAATACATTTCTATGTCATAATAAAAATAGGCTTTATAGCATTTTTATTACAGTGCATCAGAAGTATTTTGAATATGTGTTCACTCCATCAGTATATACTCATGTAAGGTGCTACAGCCCCAGGAAATTGATATCTGTGGACAAATCTTAGCTGTTAAAATGCTGCAGGTCAGAGTCTTAGGTGGAATCAGCTGATTAATACCCACTCAGAATCCGAACCTATGTCTTTCCATTTATTTCCTATTAAATTACTATTATTGGTTCTTGGTTTGTTGTTATTGTTATTATTATTTATTATTATTTTTGTTATTATATTCTATGGTTGTAACAGTTACTTAGTAACTGTTAACAAAATGAGGCTTTCATGTTCACACCAAAATACCAATAAATCCTCCCCCAAAGAGCACACAATCTACAGGGCAGGACATAACCTCACAAATAACAAACTCATGGAAATATATGTAATTCCTAACAATAATCTTCATTATTGACAACACCCTCGAATACAGGAAGAACTGAAAACAAGACCAACTTTACTGATATGTAAATGCCACAGAGAAGGAAAAAAAAAAGCAGCATGAAAAACCATAAAAAAGAAATAATATAAAATGAAGTAACAGTTTTGATCAGTGTATATTATAATGTACAAAGAGTTTACAAAACATTACAGCTTATTCACAAAAAAATACATCAAAGAGGAGATTCTGCAGAACTGGACTAAACAGCCATACCTGTATTCTGTACCAGTGTGGTTTATTTCATATCATTTATACAAAAAATGTTAATCTTTGTATGGTTTGGCTTCTATAAGTAATGCTTTCAGGATAAATACAAAACGGACTTACACACAGACTAGGATCGTTATAGCTAAGGGATGCCATAAATATCATCGTGCTTGCTGCTGTTGCCTTCAACACGAGCATTCCCTGCTATACAGCACTATGGGATATATACTCAGGAATGACCCTGAAATTCAGCTGAATTCTTGCTGAGCACAGCAAGAAATAAGAGAGTATAAGACAAGGTGTAATGATAAAAAAATAAGAGTAGCAAACGGCACGAGATAATGCACAGGGGGTTACAAATCTATATCTTGAAAGTCTTCTTTGATTCTCTTTTTCTGAACAAGGTGCTATATTAAAGAAGAGTAAGAGTTTAATCATTGGGGACAGAAACATAAAGTTCTAGTTGTTTTCTCTGTTTGTAGATGTGTCAGTTAATCATTAATCAACAAGTGGTTTTACTTTGCTAGAATTAAATTTCACAATTATCCTAGGCTTGATACTGTAGTAAACAGAAGCTGCCAATACTAATTACCTCTGAAAGTTTGGATTTAAACATTTAGGTTAGAAAATGTTGTCTTCAATTTTTCATCAGACAGATCCTGGCTTCAATTTTTCATCCAACAGGATTGAACGTATTATTGTGCCTTTTTTCAGAGAAAGGATACAAGGCTTGCTTTTATGTCCATTGGAATAGATGGAAGGGAACTGCCAAAACCAACCAGTCTGGTAACTGAATAGAACTTCGTTAATTCAACATTAATGAATATCATGGAGGGCACATCTTGACAGATCCCTAGCATCTTACTTATAGCCCTTGAATTCCAATTGCCAAATTGTCCCAGAACTTCCCTCTCCCCGGATCAGAACAATTCTAATTTACGGTTTATATTTATTCATAGACAGATTATAGCAGTTCATATTAGACCAAATTTTTGGCAAGCTGAATCAGCTTTTTCTTCACTAGTTTGCAGTGAACTAACTTGTGTACAGTGAACTCAGTTTTTTTCAAGTTTTCAGCATAATCACTTCAATGACAGCAGTCTTAGACTTTCCTCTCAGTATAGGATTTAGTTTTCCAGATTATTCTCCCAGGAGATTATTTAAACACTAAAGATCTTTATAATCCTTTCATTTAAAAAGTGTATTTAGCAATGGACCTGTTATAAGTAGCAATAAAATAGGTAACAAAACATTTATACATAGTACACAATGATACGCGCTCTCAGTTGTCTCCATAGTAAAAGTAAATAAAGAAGCAGAATTGTTTAATACTGAAAAAAATATTCAAGTGTATTAACTGTAAGTAAATATGAGGATGAGTATTGTAACTACTATTACAGTTACATGATACATCAGTTTTATGAAGAAGAACATTCTATTTTCACCATTTATTGAAACTATAAAACCTGGTCTTGTGACATCAAATGGTCTGTCTTCATATAAAGTGAATTTAATGCAATGCGAAAAAGTAAATTACTATGCAAAATTGGTAATTTGGGTGAAACTTCCCTCTTTGAGCTCTATAATGCTGAGCTGGTGATGCCTATCTTCAAAACACACCAGCGTATATGTCCACTTTGAAAGAGAAATGTGCATTTTAACTGAATTTCAAGTACCCTTTTCCTCATTGCATCACTTGTTCGGATTATTGATGCTAGAAATACAGCTATGACCTGCTCGAGTTTGGCTTCGGCATAGAGTAGAATAGAGAGTGGTGTTCCAGTTTTGTCGATTCTTTCTTCCACCGGAACCTTCCGCTTGTATGCTTTTGCTGCAGAGTTTTCAAATCCCCGTCATTATGCCTCCCAGTCTGATTGTACCTCACCAGCAGACCTAATCCTTCCACAGGCTGCATTTTGGTGTCTGATTTACCAGCTGGGGCTGTGCTAGCACTGCTTTTAGCACACCAGGGGACAAGGAGACCAGAAGCAGCACTGGTTATAGAATGATTTGGTGGGTAACAGCATCCTCACACATTATCATGGTTTTGTTGCATGGGAAGATGAAATCCATGCTGTCCTAGCTAAACTGGCATACAGGGAGATATTTTAAGAAGCTTGAAGCCACAAGATAACAGTTTTTGGTTACCCACAGGTTCTATGTGTGATTTAGTCTCTGTTGTAGCAAAGATCCAAGCTGAAGTGTTTCCAAGGTGAAGTTAATACCTGCAAGTCTCGTATTTTTGTACGTGAACCGGGTAATTAGATTCGTCATTGCTTCTCCACATCCTGATTCCTGGTTTTCTGAAGAGTGCTTTCCTTCCAATAATATTTATTTCTTCCTTTTTTTTTCTCTTTTCTTAATGCTCAGCATAAAGGCCGAAAGGCAGTGCAAAAAAGCTTCTGAAATATGTTACCACATGTACTCAGCCACTATCCAAATCCATTATCTTTGACAGCATGTTGTTACAAGAAATTAATACATGAAGTATGGGAAGACATCAGTTTTTTGTAAAAAAACTGATCTAATGGGGATTAAAACCCACTTTTTACCATGAATTTATTATCAAAATGCTTGTAGGGCCCCATGCCTATATCAGACTTCATTGACATAAGAAACTACAGCAATTGTTCTGCACGACTGCTTTCAGAAAGACACCAAGAAGCATGGCCTCACTCACAGTTTGACTCACAGAATGAAAAAAAGCTAAAATTAATTGTATTTTGAAGGAAGAACAATAACAATTCTGTTATTTTTTTCCACAGGAACGTGTGTAACGATAGCCATAAGGAGGTATCCAGTCATTCAATGCTGAAGAGCTGAGGAAAATAAATTTGAGGAGGAGGAAAAATGAGAATTGTTAGTGAACTCATTTCAAAATATACAGAACTAACTACTCTGTTTTTAAGTTTTTACGAAAGGCAAGAGACAAGCTTGTTTTGAAATGCTGGAAGTCCTGTCTCGCAGTAACCTCTGCCAGTCTGTATTTAGTTTACTCCTGCTAGGCAACAAGTCCCAAGTTCTCCGCTCCATCCTGTAGCACCTGCTTTGGTTAATATTGATACGGGCTTTCAAATCAGAGTCACTGTCAAAGCTCTGGTGTCGCAGCCCTTACATAAACAGTCCCACTGGCTTTAAGAAGAGCCATATGTAGTGTCCACTGCTGGGCACACTGGATGCGCAGGATGCATTTTTCATCATAGGCTTTAGTAAATCTGCAAAGTGATGAAATGCCTGTGTACGATTCTAAAATGCTTTGTTCTCAGGATGAACATCCTCTTTCTGGGGGCTGACTGCAAGGTTTTCCAGGTTGCGCCTGCAGCTGTGCAGGTGCCTTTAGATCTCACAAGCTGAACTGCACTCAACCAGCGAACTGATGAACAAGGCTGTTTTATCCACACTATAAGGAACACAAAGCCGGGCATAGCTCCACTTAGTTCCTTCTTTTCATTTTTATTTTTTCAAAGTAAAGAGATAAAGGAAATAACGGAGCTGGGACTGGGATGGCGAGCTCCTATTAGAAATAAATTGGTGCTCTTGTTTTAAGGGTTTGAGGCTGCACCAATACTTAGAAGTGCTTGATAAACAGAAACTGGACTGAGAATAGGGAAAAGAAGAATTAATAAGTGTTTTCCAGATAGTCTGGACTGGTACATGTTGATGCTGCTTCACTGCTTCAGTGGAATGGTACTAAGTTAGAGCAGTGCAGCACCTGGCCCTACTGTTCAGCTTAAACTTGGAAAAAGGAAGACTTGCTTTGCCTGTTACTGAAAAACATGTTTTTTTCTGGGCTGAAGCACAGCACTTGTTTAACAGCTTACACTATTTAGCAACTGTTGTCAAACAATAAAAAAAAAAATTTCATCCAAATAAAATGAAAAAGGAGTTTCAGATAGCAAAGTGGAGTAATTCGCACTGGAAACTGGCAAGGGTCCTGCAGCTAAACCTTCTTTTAATGAAAAGTCCAGGGAACCTTTCTGGCATGCATGGAACCCTGTTTCAAAATAGGGCTCACCACCAAAAGTATGGAATTCTTTCTAAACTTAGAGATATACTCACCGATTATTCTTTCTTTCCAATTATTTCCTGGGGGGGAAAAAAAAAAAACAAACATACATTTTTGTATGTCTTGATTTAAACCACAGTTTGTTATAATCAGCGTATATGTAGGCTCTGAATTGCCGAATTTAGTTAAGCTGTAGGACTACTTGTTTGAGCAGGTAACTTCTCACTTGTGTGAGCATAAAAGAGGTATTCTGTGTGTACCAGTGACTGAAAAGCTCTCCGAGTGTATTTGTTTTCCTCTTGTGAAGAACAGCTTTGTTTCTGACTCAGGGCTAAACTATTCAGGAAGTCAGAAAGCAGCACTTTGGAGCGTGTGTTTGCAACACACTAGTCCTAACCTGGTGGCCTCGATTTTATTGGGAGTGATGACACAGTAACAAAGAGTAACATACCATCCTTGAGTATCCGAGGCATTGTGCTAAGACCCTTGGATGCTCAAAATCCAAGACTGTCATTGCAATACGGCTCTCCATGTTTTGCTTTGTTGTTTCTAACTTCCAATATACTCCATTCAAAGGCTAAGGGGTCTGCCAGATTGTCTTGTTGCCCTTGGGATACACTGAACTCCTGAACCCTGACACATTTCCAGCAACAAACAGTGTCCTTTTGAGCTTCACGTTTGCCACGTAAAAATTCAGATAAGACCAAATCTTTTTCGTCTTAGCAGCATTTTAGATCTTATGCACTCAGAAGAATTTTCTGATGCATAAAAAGTGAAAGGATGGTAATTCATAAATCCAGCGCTTACATACATTCTCTCAGCATGGAGGCCTATGTATGAGCTTGCTCTAGAGATATAATTCAGACCTTCTAAGTATGTAAGTCTTTTTCTCCAGAAGGATTTAGAAGCTACAGCTCTGTGCAAAAATTTGAAATAAAGCGGTCTGAAACAGCAACATCAGCACCTTTATTCAACTGATCAGACTGATTTGACAGTTCTTTCTAAGACATTTACCAGACTACAGTATAAGCCAAAGGCAAAGCTCTGTCCTGAACCTAATGGTGCATGGGCTTAGTGGGGCCAAGTCGTACCAATTCTGTAGTCCCTGGAAGGTGGTGACGGGGCTAGCATCATAGCTAGCTGGTTTTATTTTTTCCAGTCAAAAGTAAAGACTCAATTTTGTAGCCCGGGAGTGGACTTCAGTGCAAGGTTTGAATGCACACCTCTGGATTCATATAAAGTCACTGTCCTTGGTCTGTCTCTGCAGCTTCATGTTATGGCATATTGGTTTATAGTTATGGTTTATCTTCCTTTTCTGCTAACAAATAGGTGTTAGAACATTTATAGCACATTATGAAAAGGCAATTTTACAAAAAAAAACGGAAAGTTTCTCTGAATACAAATCAGTAACAGGAAAAGCCAAATCCTCCATCAATAACTTCAGATCATGCCTTCTATCTTTTGACATGAAAACAACAGAAGGAGTGTCTCCTTCCTCTTCTTAATATAAAATTTCTCAGTTCCTCTACTCATCACATGACACTGGAGCCACTTACCAAAACTTAGTTGTTTTGAAAGATGTGTCAAGACTGAAGAAAGATGACACAGCAGCATCTTGGGACAAAATAACTGTGAAATGTAAATGCAAAATCCTGTAACTGATTGAAGGTTGCATTCTGTCCCCATATGCCCACATATTATTCTTATTTAGCATCAATAAGAGCCGTGGATGTACATCCAAAGATGGATTTTGGTCCTCGGATGTAACTTAATAAAATATTGTGTGTTGAATATGAAGGAAGTCTGTACTTACAAACTAAAATTATCAGCAACAAAGTGGCAGACAATCCTCCCAGAAAATATCTGAGAACATAACAATACCCATAAAGGTTAGAAAAAAGACCAAGGGATGCATATTGGGTTAACAGAGGTGAAGCCTGGGTGGGAGAAGGAGAGAAGGTTCTTGCAGATGAACCCTCTCTGAACTCTGGTAGGTGAACTGCAATTTGCAACCTTAAATTACTTAAGCTGTTGAGGATAATGTCCTAGAAATAAAGACCTCAGTATTCCCAGACTGAGAGAAACACCCGTATTGGTCACTTTGAAAGACAAGGATCCATTCTGATTATTCACAGCCTTTCAAAACCTCTGTCCAATCACACTTGACAAAGTAGTCATATCTGCATACATATTTCTTATTTTCGTGCACATCTATACAGCTCAGATATTTGCCTGCATTGACTATCACGTGAAAGTATATTTTCAGAGTAATATATATCTAACTTTGCAAATGTGACCCTTAATTTACATTTTATTCACCAGTTGAAATGGAGTAAGCATTATTATCAGAAACAACAAATAAAAGAAATAAAAATTACCTTGTACATATTGAAATGATTAAACAGGTGATCAGTGCAACCATCTGAGAAAGGACATTTCGCACTATCCTGGATTCTAAAACAAAAATCGGGAAAATAAGTTTCATGAGTTTTCAGGAAAGTAAATATGTGACAGGAGGTGTTTGCAAAGCCTTGTGAGGCCAGTCCCTTCAGTTTCTTTTTAAGAGAATTCGCCTAGAGTGATTCAAAGTGGAAACCTAATTTTCATGCTCTGGGTGTCTCTCAGGAGTCTTTTTCCCCCATGACCATAGAGACACTGTGCCCTCCACGCTCTCAGAAAACAAGCCTTTCTGAATAATTGCCTGTTTCAGTTCTTGTTCCCATGCCCTTTCCTCCATTTTCCTCTTCACTCCACTTTTTTTCTTTTTCCATTTATCACTGAAAACAGGAGAGGAAAAGATGTGAGCAGGGAGGAGTAAACAAGTAAATACCAATTTTAAGATTTTGTTGGTTTTAGTGAGTTATTTAAAATGTATGTTTCAGGAAATAAATTCGATTCTGCAAGGGGGCATATCAATATTTTTAATGTATTTTCAGTTCAGTCTGAAAATGAGGCATATCAGAATAAGAATGTGACATACCTGCATTGCTCAAAGTCTCTTCGTTGGCATTTATCATAAATGGAGAGCAGGATTTTGAAGACCAAATTGATTTTTCAGGCTGAAGAAACTCGTCATCTTTGGTGAGAGAGGCTCCATTAGCTGCGGAAGTTTGCCTTTGTGGCACATGGCCGTCATATTCAGAAGAAAAGTCTGAATCACCTACAAAAAAAGTGCATATGTAACCGAGATGGCAGAAAAGAACAGCTTTGAGGCTTTGTGTTAATGAATTTTGTGGGGGAGAAAAAATTACTTAATCACAAGGAGGTTTCCAAATTGTTAGGGGCAGGGAATTGACAGGTTCAATGTATGCAGGAGAAAACATGCAGAGTAAAGACAAAACTGCATGGAGCGTAACACAATGAAGTCATTAAAACAGCCAGGTGAAAGCAGAGAGTGACGGATATTAATGACACCAGCATAAACATCGCTGGTGATGACTTTGGATTCAAATTCAGTCTAAAGCCTTTTTGGCACAAAGGTCTTTGCGGACACATATTTTTTTAATGCCAGGAGCTCAATTCACCGCTTACAATTCTGTTGTTCATCTGTGCTTTACCTGCATTTATTGGCAGACAACCCCTGCAAAACCTATACAAAGAGTTACCCAACTCCCACTAAATATAGACTGTAGTGTTGTAGCTCGATTACTTGGTACCTGGTCAGAGCTTACCAATATCGCTCTGACTGCCTTCGAGTTTATTGCATCCATCAGGCCAAGGATCGTCTGTGTGGGAGGGATCCATATTGCTGAGGACGGTGCTGTTGACCCATGAACTGGAGGCATCAAGACTGAACAAGCTGGCAAGAGAGCGACGGATTTTCTTCCTTCTCCTGAATATGCTAGAAAGAAAACACACGTTGTCAAGGAAGCCTTCTTGTTGATAAACCAAAAGGCTGTGCCACCATACAGCAAGACCAGGACAGGCTGGAGAGTTGGGCGGAGAGAAACCTTATGAAATTCAACAAGGGCAAGTGTAGGGTGCTGCACCTGGGGAGGAATAACCCCCTGCACCAGTACAGGTTGGGGGCTGACCTGCTGGAGAGCAGCTCGGTGGAAAGAGACCTGGGAGTCCTGGTGGACAACAGGATGACCATGAGCCAGCAATGTGCCCTTGTGGCCAAGAAGGCCAATGGCATCCTGGGGTGCATCAAGAAGAGTGTGGCCAGCAGGTCGAGGGAGGTCATCCTCCCCCTCTACTCTGCCTTGGTGAGGCCACACCTGGAGTACTGTGTCCAGTTCTGGGCTCCCCAGCTCAAGAAGGACAGGGAACTGCTGGAGAGGGTGCAGCATAGGGCTACCAAGATGATTAGGGGACTGGAACGCCTCT
>VYZM01002695.1:253034-274538 GCA_013398915.1 Dromas ardeola
ACGCGTTCCTGTGTAACCTGCTCTAAGGTGACCCTGCTCTGGCAGGGGGGTTGGACTAGATGATCTCCAGAGGTCCCTTCCAACCCCTACCATTCTGTGATTCTGTGATTCTGTGAAGAGAGTTAATTATTCTTTTTGCGCAAGGACAGAGCTCTAAAGCTTGCAGGACCGACATGAAAGAAACAGGTTCTGGGTGTTGTTCCTAGCTCTGTTCTTCACCCTGGGTATGTCACCAAAAATGACTGCTGCACATTGCAATGTCAGGGACTGTGTGAGCAGCACGGCGATATATCATACTGTTGTTATACTGGATATTGTGATACCAAATGATACTGAAGTTATTGGGCTCTGATACTGCTCTGAGTGGTCTCAGGCTACCCATGAGTTTCACCCTACCATGTCCCATTCCATGCAGCCTGACTCCGCTGTACTTCAACTTTTTTGAACTACATTTTATATACCTTCCTAAACTGATGTTTTTCTGAAATCAAGAGAGATTTTTTTCCCTGAGTAAGCATTTCAGGACTAGACCTTTTTATTTATATATATATAGGAGCATATATATATACACACACACATTTTCTTATTGCTTATCATGATAACACCCATTGGCAAAATGAGCTGTAGCTCTCCTTTTTCTTTGTTGCACACAGTTCCAATTACAGCAACAACTGTGTACTGAAGAGTTTTTGGGTAGTAAGATTAGACATGACTGAAAATTAAGTTATTTCAATCACTGCATTCTCTAAACTAAATCAATTGAGATGAAGGCTGAGGGGAGACCTTATCACTCTCTACAGCTACCTGAAAGGATGTTGTAGAGAGGTGGGTGTTGGTGTCTTCTCCCAAGTAACAGGCAATAGGACAAGAGGAAATGGCCTCAAGTTGCACCAGGGAATGTTTAGACTGGATATTAGGAAAAATTTTTCCACTGAAAGGGTTATTAAGTATTGGAACAGGCTGCCCAGGGAAGTGGTTGAGTCCCCATTCCTGGAGGTATTTAAAAGATGGGCAGACGTAATGCTTAAAGATATGGTTTAGTGATGGCTTTTGTCAGCGTTAGGTTGATGGCTGGACTAGATGATCTGAAAGGTCCCTTCCAACCTAGGCAATTCTATAATTCTATGATTCCCATTAAGAAGCAACACTGATCTTATGCCAAGCAAAAGGCAGACACACACACAGATACCTCCAGAGAAGTCCGGAGATGTGGAGGCAATTGAGTAAAATCTGCATACAGTTCACTTACCGAACTAAATTCTCTTTATATGTAACACTTGTCTGGGGTGGTGTCAGTGTTATGTTGCCTTCTTCATCAGACAGAAAACTGTCTTCTGTCAAAACGTAATAACCATTAGAAAGCAGGCGAGGGCTGCGGCGACACGTGGAAAGGGAGCCGGGCAGAGGATTTGTGGAACAACACTCATAGGCAGGGTCATCGTCCAAAAAGGCACAAGCATAACTGAAAAGGAGAATTGAAACCGTCTAATTTAGTGAACGTCTAGACAGTGCAAACCCATGATTTAATAATAATGAATTTATATCACCAGCTGATGGGGGCTGGTAATGACACGGATTTAAAATATGGGAATAATGATATTACTTCTGGACCTAGGGGGTTTCGGCCAGCTCAAGTGTGCCTGCATCACACTTCCCAGAGCTTCACATTACAGAAGGGCTCCATGCCAGGTGGAGCATTTATTTCACGAACGCGTGGAGCCAGCCTGAATTGAGAAGTGGATGATGTATTTCAGTGGCGGTGCTCTTGGCCAAGGAGTCCTGCCAGATCTACACCTACCTGGAGCCGTCAGAGGAATTCCAGTATTTTACTTCTCTGAGTTATTCTGCATGGTGCGAGCCTGCGTGCTTCTGAACCAGGCAGGATTTATTTGCTTTTTATAACCTAGCCATACTTAATGAAGATTTACGGATACCTGACTTTTAATTCTCACAAATCCTAGAATATTATACAGCTAGAATAACATGGGATAAAGTCTACGTGTGGTGATAACTTCATTCAGCACTGAAATATAATTGGCTTTGAGATGAAATATAGCACAGAAAAATATACAATGTGGTATTTAAAACAGAAGTGAGTAGTGACAGAGGTGAAAGAATCTAAATGTTGTAAACAGATTTTATCACCATGTTCCAGTATTTAAAGGGTGGCTACAAAGAAGACGGAAACTCCCTTTTTACAAGGAGTCACATGGAAAAGATGAAGGGGGATGGGTACATGTTACTCCTGGGGAGATTCCGGTTGGACACAAGAGGAAAATTTTTCACAGCGAGAACAATCAGCCATTGGAATAATCTCCCCAGGGAAGTGGTGGATTCCCCATCATTGGACGCTTTTAAGGTTCAGCTGAACAGGGTGCTGGGCCATCTTGTCTAGACTGTGCTTTTGCCAAGAAGGGTTGGACCAGATGATCCTTGAGGTCCCTTCCAACCTGGTACTCTATGATTCTATGGTATGATTCTACGATTCTATGATACTTAGCTCAAGTAAAATTGTATACGGTTAGTCCTTTCTCCTCAACACCGTTGAGTTCCAAGTGGCCATGCAGTGACATCCATGGACAGAAAGGAAGACACTGGATTGATTCAGTGTCTGACGTGGGTTTCAGCAGCAGGTTTAACTATCCCATATGGGGTGTCACAGAGGGATACCATAAATACAGTGGAAGGAAAAGCAGGTGGAACAGAGGTACTCCAAAACCTTGTAATTGCAAAGCCAGTGCTTCCAATCTCCACAGCAGTACTTCTGAACTTCCATTTAGAGCAGTAATTAAATTAATATTAGCACTACAGTTCTAAGTGGCCCAAAAGGGATTTTACAAAATCTCCAACAAAATAAAAATAGAATTAAACAAGTATAATTTTCCTCAGTACCTTGGAAAAATACGTTGTGAGAGGCTGCGCCTATGTTCTCCATTAAACACTGCTGAACCTGCAGAGGCAGAGGCCAAATAAAAAGGAGTCGTTATCATATCCACTGACGGCTCAAACAGTTGACCGGTCTTCACTGACAGGTACCTTGTGCATATCAAAAAGATCACAAAAGAAGCTAAAAAAGAAAAGGAAATTAAAGGAGAGATTAAAGGAGATAAAACAAGATGAAAGAGTGGGGGAGACATAATGTTTATAGGGAACTCATCTCAACCAGGACAACACAGAATCAGAGCCAGTCATAATCAGCTACTTGTACTCTACACAGCTTACAACCTTGAGAGAAATATTTATGGACACAAATGTAATAGCTGCAGTAATTTTAATGTTGTTTTCCCAGAAATGTGCTTCATGCCGAAAATAGTACATGTGCTGGCAGCAGATACAGAGTAGAATGGAAGGGCCACCATTACCATTACAATATATTTTTCAGATTAAAATTGCAGACATACCACAAGAGGCATAGGGATAGTGACAGTGACAAAGATTTGACAATAATATGGTGGCAGGAGACTAAGGAAATAGAATTTGTCTGGATTTCCATGGCTCAAGTCTGCAAAGGGCTGCCAGATGTTCAGCATCTGACAAAATCAATCTTACAAAGTATGAGCAATGGCTATCGATAGGGAGGATTCATATCTGTTACTACATGGAAAGATAAAAGATATGATCTTTCCCTATATTACCTTGCCTCTCCTGTATCTTTAGAGCATCATGCGTACAACACTGCTAGTAAATATGCGTCATTCACCTACAAAAGGAGATAGGTCTAAGAGAATTTTTATTTTTTTTTTTGTTCAATTATGAGCTGAGGCAAAGGAATGACATGAAGGTCGGTGTTTCCACTTTGGTAACCTTGTGTATCCTCATTTGGAGCTCAGCTGTCAGTCACAGCCTGGATGTGAAGCCTGACTGAGCCTTGGGACCAGGCAGGGTCACCGAAGAAGAGAAGTAAACCTTCCAGGGTATTTTTTACAAATCAGTCCTATTAGCCTACTCCCATACATACCGCTTCTCCTACACTTTGATAAAAAAAAAAAAAAAAAAAGAAAAAACTAAAAAATAATAAAAAAAACACTTTACATGAGAAATTTATGCTTCAGCACTTGGAAAAACAACTTGAGGAGGAGACAACTGGAAGAAACTTGGTGGAGGTATAAAGAGATCAAGTAGCATCGTTAAGAATGTCACACAGCAAACTGTAGAATAAGTCCGTGTATTTCATAGAGTGCTGTATTTCATAGACTGACATGTTGTAGACATTTTTTTTTTTCATATACAATTAGGTCCTGCAATAATTTAACTTATTTTAGGCAAAATTTTTAATCGTGCAAAAATACTATACTCAAAACCAAGAAATTCATCCAAACTCTAAAAGAAAATACAGGAAGAACTCGGCAGGTGGTTTGTAGATCTGGATATAAACTAAAACCTGCAAAATCCCAAATCTTATCAGTCAAACAAGATCCCCTCCACAACAGATTTTTTTTTTTTTTTAATCAAAATCTCAAGACGAATGTGCACAAATTTATTTGCTCCTGGTGTCAGTGCAACATGTGGTATTCCACACATCTTGCAAAGGATTGTTTCATACACCTTGGGATAACAGGCCATGTAGATTATCTGTAGAAGGGTTTAAAAAGAAACAGAGGTATGTTTTCTTTTGTCTTGTTTGAAAATCAGGATGATCAATATATGTCATGTTGTTAGTTATAATATATTCTTGCTTAGACAAAAGTGATTGATTCAAGGGCAAATTTGTTTGAAAAGGGATGCAGACGTATACCTCAGCATCAGTTATACCTACTACAACTCTTTAATAATCTGAGTGAAGCTTTCCAGCAACTGAAACCCTTGACGCAGTTGTATGGCACGTGATTTTCTCAGTTATGAAAATACAAAGTAGCAACCACTAAAAAAGAATCACATTTAAGAATAGTAGCTTACATATGGGTAGTGCTTTCATTCGAAAGTGTTGACACCTTCTGATCAAAGTGGCAGAACAAACCACAGCCCTTCCGTTACTAATTTGAATTGTCTCATAAATTTGCAAGGTACGTCTCTGCAGGGCGCTTGTTTATCTGCCAGCCTCCGCAGAAGTAAAATTTAAGGTAAAATAGAGTATATACATATATTTATAAAAGAAAGTGAGAGATACACATACACAAATATATTACTGGGCAGGTGATGACTTTCTCTCTTTTGAAGAACAGTTAATAAGCAGTTGTAATTTGCTTTCAAACTATTTTAAGTAATTATAATACCAAGCTTCTGTAAACAGTCATAGAACAGGCAATCCAACAGGATTTTTTTGCTGCCCTCAATGATGAAAATTTTTGTCTCATGCGTTAATGAAGAGGGTTCCTGAAAATCATAATTGAATCAATGCTGGAGAAAGCACAGAAACATCATGTTGTAGACAATGCTGCACAGTGTTCTGCTTTCATTTAATATTTAGTCCCATTTCTGAGCTATTAATAGCGTGAGAAGCGATAGTAACAATATAAGCAAGCCAAAACAAAGCATCTCAACCACCACCGTACAACAAAGCAGTAGTATTGTATCTGTAATCCCCAAAATGAGCATCAATGCAGAACCTTTAAACTATGACATGAGAAAAGGCCAGCAGGTTTAAGAAATCTCACTAAAAGTGAATCTGAGGTGAACGCGGCAATATTTTATGCAAAGAATTCAAACAAAACCTTAAGGCAACAACCCCCCTTGAATTTCAAAACACCCAAAAGCCCATGTTGTAATATTAAAAAAAAAGGTCACTGTCCAAAACAGTTAGATTTAATCACCTTTCCCTCCAAAAATCAAATTAATCTTTAAGCCAATGATGCCCCTCACTTGGTAGCCAGCAATATCCTGTCCGTCTTTACATTCTAAATGTTTACATTAGTAGGTACCAAATACAGTGCTAATTATTAAAATAGCTGAAGCCCAGGCAACCAGCTCTATTCTGTTGTACCTACCAAACACAAGTGTCTACAAAGATAGTTTTATTTGTTCACACATATCAGTCATTTTTTAGGAGCAGTCTAGTCTTTCCTCCCTGCAGGTCATGATAACAACATTCACAAAAATACAAAACTTCCTGAAGAGCAGGATAGAAATGAATCCAAAGCTTAGTTATTCCTCAGCAGACAAATATATTAAGAGATAAGTACGTGGAAAATCTTCCAAACCTGGAAAATCCATTTCTATTAACACATGTATGCAAAAAACTTGCTCATCATCAACAGGGGAGCCTCGGAGAGGTGAAGTGGAGGGTGCTCCTTCTGCGGCTTGCTGGCAGAGATCAGCCCTGGGGCTCGGGAACGGCAGGTCGGTGAAGTCCCCTGTTTCCTTTTGAAAGCAGCCCGTGCAATCAGCGGCACGGCGGAGAATGAGGTCATGCTTCCTGTCAAGTAGCCTCACAGCAGAAACACTCGTTTTGAAGAGCAAAGCGAAGATTAAGATTAGCCCAGTGAATGCTCTCACGGGCCGTTGTGAAAGAGAAGATACACTATAAATAACGCTTCGCTGCAATTATGAGATGGGGAACAAAGACAGAACCTTTTCTCATAAAGAAAAGTGACAACAGATTTTTGTTTCGGCTTTACTTTTCTACCTCACTCAGAAAACTTTAAAGTGGTATCTCCAAATCACTCCATTTGTTGAAATACTTGTGAGCCTGACAAGCTTTGATGTATGAAAATCATCCAGCTACCAAAAAATCCGTAGACAGTAACAAGACATTTTGCAAAAGCACTATTATGCAGAAGATGCACTTGGTGAGAGTTCGGAGTCGTTTAAGTTTCACGGTCAAAACCATTATTGCAAATATACACCGTGCAATGTTAAGATAAATTCCTTTGAAAGGAGAAAGGAATAAAGTAAATGTATTCATTGTTCCACTCTATATGTTTCATACTATGTAAGGCATCAATTCATCATACCTTAAAGTGTACAAAAATAAAGTCAAAACCAGGTAAGAGAAATGGAACCTGAATAAGATGTCCTGGCGCTCAAGATGATTTGGCTGTAGAACTATCACACACAAAAGTAATATAAATCAGCCGCTCGACACTGAAGAATTATACAACCTTAGGGGGGCAAAACTTCATCTCCAGACAAACAGATGAAATACGCTAGTAGGTATCTCTCCTGATGTCTGTATGTATCACTGCCAAAAAGAAAGCATAAACCTCATAAAATATGATTGATTTGATTTAACGATATTTTATTTCCCTGGAGAAGGAAAAATACTTCCACTGATAACAAAGGAATGTCACATTCTCACCTCACAGAAAAGGAAACAAAAATAGGAATTAGGCAATTAGGATGTTACAAAAGAGCTTCTGTTTGGGAGCTAAACCAAAATGAACATTTTAAAGTCCTTTTGCTCAAACGCAAAAACACAGGGCCATGTTCATTCTTCGCATCACTTCTTTTAATTTAGTGGAATTATGCCAATGAGGAAATTTAGTCCAACACTATTTCCATGGATGCATGGGCTTCATCACAGCAGGATTTCCCAGGCCACTCTGTCTCTCTACAGGCAATGGACATAAATTCCCAATGGTCTTTAAAACTAGGTCGCCCACTGAAGAATTTCTATACATACATTAATTTACTTCTTGGAAATGTTTTTCATTTCTTTTCATATTCTTCTCAACAGGAAGCAGTTAATTCAGAGCTTGGGCTGCTTTTTTGAAGGACATTGTCCTTTCACGTTTATCTATATAGTTAAAACATACTGTGCCTATATCATATTTAGACTTAGAGGCGTTTTCTTTTTTCATCACTTACATTCATATCTGAAACTCACTGTTCCACAAGCCTTTGTTGCATAAACTTTGCGCATTAGTGAATATTTTATAGGTAGGTGTTAGCCTACAGTTTATATACAGGCACAAAGGTTTATATACAGCTTGGTTTTGTTACCTGTTGCTCCTCAAACTTCCTGCCCCAACCCAAGCCCCACCTCAACCATCACATTTCAAATTCTAAGAAATTAATCCCCCAACAAGCTTGTTGTGCAGCAGTTTTATGCCCGTTGCATACATTGCAGGTTCAACCCACAAAAGGAAGGAAATGAGAAATCACAATACTAAATACCACGTATCTTTCTGCTCTCCTCCCAGGCTTACTCTGCTTGCGACAACACAACAAATAAAGGAGAAAACATATTGTGCTGGGTCCGGCAGTCCAAGAGAGGTGGGGCTGGGGTCTGAAGGTCCCACTGGTGTAGTAAAATCGATATTAACTAGAAAAATGAAATGTAACATGGAATCGAAGCAACCAAGGGAACCTGTTGCTGCTGCAAAAAGTCCTCTATGTGGTCCCAACCCTATTTGATCATTTATAGAGAAATAGTAACTAGACATGATTTATCTAAGATTAAATTAAGGAACTAACTACTAGACAATGTATCTTTGTTGATAAGCAGGATATTCCTGTCAAGAGAGTGATGGACTGTAGGCCTGGTCAGCAAACCGAGAAAACCACCTGGAACTGCCAAGATTAGAAGAGAAGTAGGTAAAAGGTAATTTCAGCACGGGGAGATCACGACCACCGACTCATTGACCACCTACCCAAATGATACCCCCTACTCAAAAGAGAACAATGGAAGAGGAAAACAGGGTCAGCGCACTAATTTACACAGCAAGCGAAGAAATCTCAACCAATCATTAAAGAGAATAACAACGAATATGTATTAATTGTTTGAATATGTAATAATCAGTGTATGAAAAGGGAAATTTTTGAAACTAAGGCATGCTCCCGTTTTGGGACAAACACCCCATTTCTGCGCATTAATGGAATGAACTTGGACATACCTCTGCTCTGTGTGTTACTGGCTTGCACACCAGGTAAAGAACCCAGATTTAGGCCACCACCACAAGCGTCGAGGCTGAAGATGTATACCTGGTAGGCACACACTCGCCGAGCACGTGTATACACCATATTTACACATACAGCTGGCCACACAGAGCAAAGACAGACACAGGCAGCGCTCACATGAACACACACCCACCAATGGCCTCACCCTGCTCCCCTCTCTGGCTGAGCAGGATGGAGGTCCACTAGTGAGAATATACGTACATATATACATCTGCACAAGCTGGATCCCTCCAGCAGCCAGGCTCAGACACTCAGCCCGTCCAGTAGCTGCCCCGAGTTCCCAGTCTCCCCAGTTGCTGGCACTTGGGACATATGAGCCCTCAGGGTCACAGCCCCACTCCAGTTGCTGGTACAGACCATCACACACTCACATCCCCTGGTCCTCCACAGCCAACTCCCTATGGCATCACCCTTAGGGACACCCCTGGCCGTAATGTGTCCCATGCCCCCAGGCAGAAACCCTGCTCAGTCCCAAAGGTGCTCCGGTGTTGACTCATCTGGGTGGGCTTCATGCCTGGACACAGGGGCTGAGGCTTCTCTCGGCCAGCCCTGGGAGAGGCCCAGACAGAGTGTCCCTTCTTCTGAGCCCTTAATTTGGGTTCCCCCCTGCCTTTGTGCTCCAGTGCTCCTCTGGGCTGGTGCAAACAGGGAATTTCATGGGCTGATGGCCCCTGGGATGGGCCTGAGAGCCTTTGGGGCAGGGTATTATTTGGGGTCCCCCTCCTGCTGTTTTCTCTCTGTNTTCATGGGCTGATGGCCCCTGGGATGGGCCTGAGAGCCTTTGGGGCAGGGTATTATTTGGGGTCCCCCTCCTGCTGTTTTCTCTCTGTGCTCCTTTGTGGGTGTGCAGATGAGCTTTTAGCACATATTACACCATAAGTCTGCCATCTCAGCAACCCACTGCAACTTAATCACAGAATCACAGAATGGTAGGGGTTGGAAGGGACCTTCAGAGATCACCTAGTCCATCCCCCCTGCCACAGCAGGTTTATCCAGAGCAGGTTGCACAGGAACACATCCAGGCGGGTTTTGAATATCTCCAGTGAAGGAGACTCAACCACCTCTCTGGGCAGCCTGTTCCAGTGCTCTGGCACCTGCAAAGTAAAGTTTTTCCTTATGTTGAGACAGAATTTCCTCTGTTCCTGTTTGTGCCCGTTGCCCCTTGTCCTGTCACTGGGCACAACTGAAAAGAGTCTGGCCCCATCCTCTCGACACCCACCCTTTAGGTATTTATAAGCATTGATAAGATCCCCCCTCAGTCTTCCCTTCTCCAGGCTAAACAGACCCAGGTCTCTCTGCCTTTCCTCATAAGAGAGGTGTTCCAGTCCCCTCATCATCTTGGTAGCCCTTTGCTGCACCCTCTCCAGCAGTTCCCTGTCCTTCTTGAGCTGGGGAGCCCAGAACTGGACACAGTACTCCAGGTGTGGCCTCACCAAGGCAGAGTAGAGGGGGAGGATGACCTCCCTCGACCTGCTGGCCACCCTCTTCTTGATGCACCCCATGATGCCACTGGCCTTCTTGGCCACACGGGCACAGTGCCGTGCACTATTATGCTAAACGGACAATTTTCAGAAAGGGTATTTTTCCTGGTAGAGTGAATGGAGTGGCCATGGTGGAGGGAGTAGAGTGCTTATTGATTGAATGCAATTGAGAGTAATTTGATGCTTCCGTAACTCTCTTTGAACCTCCTGGAAGCTCACAGCATTTAGCTTTTCCACCAGCTTCAGTGACCATCAAATCAGGCCATTTGTCCCATATCACAGCTCTTTGCTTATGCTGTTTATATAGCACTCAACAAGTAAAAAATAGTCTGAGATATATGAAAATTGGTTGAAGCATTCAAAACACTAGCAGGGGAAGGGCTGGTCACGACAACCTCAGAGCAGCCGCACTGGGCCAAACTGAAAGTCGATGAAACTCCCCCTGCCTTCAGTCTTGCTGCAGGGAAAACTAAGACTCATTTTAATTCACCTTTGTGAATGATAACATTTTAAGCTAAGCACATTCCTTTACCCAGCAGAAGCATTTTGCAATGTTTGAAGTAGCCTGGTATTTAAAAAAAAACAACCCAACAACTCACAAATCCAAATATTTTATTTCGATTTTAAGAGAAGGCTGATCCTGCATAAAGTTAGCATATTATTGCAGTTTACAGAACTGGCACGTCATATACGATCTTAATAACCTTATCAGGTCAGCTGTATGAACAAAGATTAATTTGCTTTACGACAGGAACAAATTAATTTTTACTGTTATCAGATGGAAATCCCACTCCACCCTATCAGAGACTTTCTCAGTTTCAGGGTTGACTTTTTTTTTCCCCAAATTCATTATTTCAGCTTAATTGCTCTTGCAATACAGGCAACAAAGGGCATTTCTGTTTTGCGTGCTGGAGTACAATGCATAGACCTGTAAAACTTAGAATTAGCTCTGTGCTTGCTGATACACCCACACTGCTTGGTTCTCAACCTCTGTATTATACTAAACACACAGTCCAGGTAGACAAAAAGTGTTTAGAAAGTATCTGAATCAAGCAAACCTGTGCAAAGCCACGACCAGTCTGTGTTGCATCTCCTTGCTCTTTGATTATATGGTATCAGAAGGAAATTTGGTTGGTATATAACTTGAGGTAGACATGGGAATGTGCTTGAGAGGAATTTTGTATGATGTCGCAACACAATATAAGAACAGTGGAAAAGCATACACGGGCAAAGAAGTGCTTCTATTAGAATCTGCAGCTCCCCCACCTTGCATCTGAAAACATTGCTGCTCTAAAAACTATTTTAGCAGAGGAAGTAAACAAAAGGAAGAGGCTAATACTCAAATCCATCAGTTGAGGCAGAATTTAGTCAAGGTCCCTCATAGACCTCGGTGGGTCCTCATTAGAGTTCTTCGTAAACTTCCACACAAGAAGATCTGACTTGCTGAACAAGAAGGCAGGAAAACTCAGAAAAGCAACAAACACATCTATGCTAAAAGCCAGCTGACTTAATTTTATTAAGGATTACAAAAGTTCATGAATTAGCACTCTGTAGTGTCTGCAGTGACTAGAAGCAGCCAGGACAGAGCCGGCTGTTGGCCAGTTGTGCTCTTGCAGCATCTTATTTGCAGACAATAGGAACATTAATGCCCTGATCACTGGTCTGAATGGAGAATGAATGGGAACGGGGCCTGAGGTGGCAGAGGAAGCACTGTATGAACTGGACATTAGGAAAAAATTCTTCACAGAACGAGTGGTCAGACACTGGAATAGGCTGCCCAGGGAGGTGATGGAGTCACCATCCCTGAATGTGTTTAAGAGTCGTTTAGATGTGGTGTTGGGGGATGTGGTGTAGGGGAGAACTTTGGGGTTGATGGTTGGACTTGGTGATCCCAAGGGTCTTTTCCAACCTGAGTTATTCTATGATTTTATAACAGTGTGTGTTCATGGTGCCTGGACCAGCTGGTCATCCAGCTTCCAGCAGAAATCTATATGCAGCATCTTAGGACACCCATACTGAGAGGGAAAGGACAGGGAGTAAACCAGGCAGGACAGTATGGGGAGATTGCTCACTCTCAGCTCTAAAAGGTATAAAGGGGCATGTCCAAACACAGCACAATGTTCCCAACCTAGGAAGAACCCATAAGACATGTTGAAGACTCAATTGCCAACATTCCTTGTCTTCCATGTCACCACAGTTAATGCTAGACAGCCCATCTCCATAGCAGCACCTTGGTGGCTGAAAGCTGAACAAACCACCTAGATACACACAGCTTTAGGTTACCACCCAGGTTCTGGCTCTACAGAGGGATCTGGACAGGCTGGATCTATGCACTGAGGCCAATGGTACGAGGTTCAACAAGGCCAAGTGCCGGGTCCTGCACTTGGGTCACAACAACCCCATGCAGCGCTACAGGCTTGGGGAAGAGCGGCTGGAGAGCTGCCCAGGGGAAACGGACCTGGGGGAGTTGGTCGACAGCCGGCTGAATATGAGCCAGCAGGGTGCCCATGTGGCCAAGAAGGCCAAGAGCATCCTGGCTGGTATCAGAAATAGTGTGGCCAGCAGGACTAGGGAAGTGATCGTCCCCCTGTACTCAGCACTGGTGAGGCCCCACTTCAAGTGCTGTGTCCAGTTTTGTGCCCCTCACTACAAGAAAGACACTGAGGTGCTGCAGCGTGTCCAGAGAAGGGCAGCAAAGCTGGTGAGGGGTCTGGAGCACAAGTCTTATGAGAAGCGGCTGAGGGAGCTGGGGTTGTTTAACCTGGAGAAAAGGCGGCTGAGGGGAGACCTTATCATTCTCTACAGCTACCTGAAAGGAGGGTGAAGTGAGGTGGGGATTGGTCTCTTCTCCCAAGTAACAGGTGATAGGACAAGAGGAAATGGCCTCAAGTTGTGCCAGGGGAGGTTTAGACTGGATATTAGGAAAAATTTCTTTACCAAAAGGGTTGTCAAGCAGTGGAACAGGCTGCCCAGGGAAGCGGTGGAGTTACCATCCCTGGAGGTATTTAAAAGCCGCGTAGACGTGGTGCTGAAGGACATGGTTTAATGGTGAACTTGGCAGTGCTAGGTTAATGGTTGGATTCAATGATCTTAAAGGTCTCTTCCAACCTAAACGGTTCTATGATTATGTGACCAATGGTGGAGGATTTTGTACTGCTGGTTCCTGAGACAATGGTACAGGCAAAATACTGAGGATACTGATGCCATCATCATTTCTATAATAAATCATAATGATGATTGTATAAATGAAGACAAACAACAATTGACAGTGATACTCCAATAACGTTCTTTAAAATGCCTGTCTTACATGCTGTTTTACACAGCACCCTTAGCAGTTGTCTCACTATCTCTGTGTAAATAACCACTGCTCCTCTCTGCCTGAATGCCAGTATTTCAGCAAAGTCTAAATTTGGGAAGCTTGTACTGAGAGTCCGCAGGCCTTTCTGGAAGTGTTTGCAATTTTTCCAGATATGCCCGTGCCATACTTGTCACATTTCCAGCTGGATTCAAACTGATGTCCTGGACTAATTCAACTGCTAGGGAGAGGAAAAGGCACAGGCAGCCTTGGTATCCAGTGGAGGATCATGATACACTAGAGGCGGAGTGGTTTGATAGCTTGGATGCTATCCAGCATTGCATAAAGATCAAGGATTTGAATGTGGCCTACAAGGCAATTGAGGACAGAGACCAGAACTCTGATAGCCTTCCAGGAACCTGTCCATGCGATGCCAACACAGACCCGATGACCAAGTATCAAGAAACAAGTGACTCCTCCCATAAACAAATGCTTTACAAGCATTTTACAGGCAGGGTTGGACACTCAGGGCTAATCTCTTAATTGACAACCATCCGTCAGCCCCTGAGGACACCCAAATTTTCACAGGACCACAAAGGAGACAGGAAAATATCACATAAGTTTTACAAAGGGACTGCTATTGCCTGCTGGCAGATGTAATGCGTTTTTATTTTCATTCTCGCTGCTGGACTCCACCAGGTTGGACAAATCTGAGTTTTGAAGTTCTGTTTTCCTTCAGTCCAAGTTGCAAATTCTCTCTACACATACATGTTGGTGATCTGACTACAAAACTCTCCTTGCTAGACTGCATGTTTTGAAGTGATTTGCCTGTTAGTCTCACCTTTCCTCTTAGATTACTCCCCAGTATCATTACGACTGTGATAAACATCCTGCTGCTGAGCGCTCAAATGGTGACTCCAACACAGTCATCATCTTGGCTGGACATTCCTTCTGTCCCTTTCCCTCACCCGCCCTGAGGTCAGCTCTCAAAATGGTAGACCATGAAAAACTTACCACTGGGATATGTTTGCGAGACAAGTGCTCAGTAGATCCACCATAAAGTACAAGCTGAATTTCAATCTCAGAGGGAAATAATTGAGGAAATCAGTGTAAAATCAGAGCAGGTATTAGCACATTTTCTGTTCAGTACTGTTCTCATCGAGGCTTTAAAAAAATCCTCAGTAAAATATTTACTGATGTGTGTGTGCCAATCTACAGACTCTCCCCTCAAACCAAAACACAATCCAAGACATATGGCTGCAATATGTACAGCAGAAGTAAGCAACACATTGCACGACACTGTTTCCGAGGCAAAAGCACGATTAAATCTCAGGAGGTCTAACATTCACTGCAAAACAATATTCATAGAACAGCGAATGTTGACTATGCCCTCCCAAAATATCACATGGATACACAGAAAGTGGTTTAACCAGGCTGTAACATGGCACAGCAAAGCTGCCTTCATCCAGAATGGGTAGCTGCTCCCTTCCAGCCATGCAGAGCATCAGGAGGTACCATTCATGTAGGCAGTAACTTCACCTGCCTCCCATCCCATCCCTTTCATCTCCACCAACAGTCAGCATTTGCTCTTTCTTCTCTTTCTTCTCTTTCTTTGTGTGGATTTGGGACTCTTTCACTAATGTGAAACTATCTGTACAAATGCAAATTTTATTACTCACCTGACCTTAGCAGGTCCTTAGCATCCTCATCTTACCATACTTCACCCTTACAATATTGCTCGTAGGGAACCTTACTTCTGGTTTATAGCTTCATGTCACCTCTCCAGTGCGCAGTGAAATACAGGGCTGTGGTTGCAACACCCGTCAGCAAACAGCCAGGTCTCTGCGAGAAACCATTTATTGAGTTAAAGACATTTTGCAAAGAACCAGTGAGCAATTGAGTAAAAAATGTCCAGCTTCAGTGTCTTTCAAAACAGGAAAAGACTGGGCTTGGTGTCCCAAACCCATGGGGTTACTATTTTGTTTGGTGTCCATGGCAATGGCTGTGTTGCGTGAAAGGGGCAAAGCGGTTTTGGCAGAAAATAAACCCCCTTGCGTTCTAACACTCCTCACCGAGGTGGGAGGCTAGGTGCGGCTAGGTTTAAATTCTGAGTGATGCCCAATTTATCACTATCAGTCCAATCGCGTTTAACGTGTGTTAAACTATCACGGTTTGGATGTACTAATAGTGGACTACACTATCAGTCTAGTCGTGCTCATGAACTAGCACGGCCGCTCTCGAGTCTTTGGTCGCGTTCAGTGAGAAACTAAAACGACTAGCTACTTGAGCAGTGCAGTTTATTCGAACAACAGATCAAAGTTCTTTGGATTGCCGGTGATAAATACACTGTCTGCAAAGCACGTGCAAGTAAAAGTAATATTAAAACGCGCGACAGAGTTATAATCAATACAGCCTGGCTATAAATGTAGAAAATAGATTCTCTAGAGAAATTTCTAAGTGTCCCGACGAAGCGCTTGGTATAGTTTAAGTCTTACCCACAGGCGTCCCTATGGGGTGGGGAAGAAAGGCTCAACCCGTCGGCCGGTCCCAGAGTCAAAGGCAGTCTGTGATGGAGTTCTCCCTGACTTGTTCGCGATGGTGTCTTCCCCAATATCCCCCCTTTCTCAGGCCATTTTTATACTATTTTTTACCTTCAAGGTGGAGTTTGGGTGACTTTAGTCATGCATACCTTTATTGTGATTGGTGTAAAATTTCTCTCCTCGGTTTAAAGGTATAGCTTACGAAAAATTCAGGACACAGACTCAAAGAGGAGTGGTCGCACCTTCGAGGCGGGTAGCCTTTGGGATGGAGGTGTGTTTTGGTATTGAAATGCATTAAAATGACATTATAATGAGCAAAGTTCACACAAAGGACAGCAATTCATCAAACTTTGACAGAGTATTGGCTTTGGGTCCAGAGTGAGCCGCGTTATCTAGTCCTGGTGCCTTCTTATTCCCGCTGTCTGCACAAGGCAAGGCCACGGAACTGAGCATTCCGTTCCATCCCCCGTGTAGTTTAGTCTTGGGAATCATAGATGTTGTTTTTCAGGCACGCCAGCTGCGGCAGTTTCCCACCTTAGAAACTTCTCGCAGAATCTTCTCGATTTACGCTTTTCCTTAATGTATGAACAATGCTATACTTTTATACTTTCTGGCCAATTTAGGAATTATTACTACAGGCTGTTAGCTACTTTCTTTTCCCGTACAAGGCCAGATACTCCAAAACTCAGCCCCTTTAGGATATTTCCCAGCATCTGGAAAATTTAGGGCTTTAAAAGGAAAAGAGAAGTGTTTGATGAGATACTGGAAATGTTCACAAAAGGAGGGAGGAATTTCCGGAGGGGAGGGAGTTTCTAGGATGAGAAGAAAAGAAGGGCAGAGAAACTGAAGAGGAGGACACAACAACTGATGCCAGAGTGTCAAAATGGACCAAGGAAATGGCAGAAAAACGATACATGATGACAGAGCAGAGCCGGGCTGTGACCAAGCTGCCTACACAGACGGATAGAGCGGGGCAGAGGTGCTCCTGCATGTTTGCTAGGCTGAGGCCGTGCAGGCACCATTTAAACACAAGCACCAGCAGTCACTTTAAATATGTCTTCCTACTATAAAAAGGATAAAAACAAAGATGAAGTTTTATTCCATTGACTATCACCTCGTGATTGCAATATCTGACTTTTAAAGTAGTTCTTCTATGGACTAATCCAAACGCCCCCAAGAAAAAATAAATGGCAAAATAAACAAACTGACGTCTGGGTCTCTCACCATAATATCTTTTTTCCTAGGTGTTTGGTCATTCTCCCAGATCTTTCCTGAACCCTTCCAGTTTTTGGATGGCTTTTCTGAACAGTAAGTTATTTTAATAACAACGTTCTGGTGCCAAGTGCAGAGATAATGTCACCTCTCCACTCCTACTCAGTATTTCCATGTGCATGTGCTTTGCAAAGACTGCATTAGTCTTTTCAGCATCAACAGCACACCATGAGCTCATGCTCAGCTGATTATGAAATCCTCTATTCCCCCTCCAAGACTTTGTGAGTCACTGACTGGCAAGATAAAATCTCCTATCCAGTTTGGTTTCCAATTTATGGTCTGTATTATATTCACAATGCCAAAGACACGCTTCGTGACAAGGTTAAGCACCAGATTTTGTGAGGAGCCGAAGTAATGACATCTCCTTTCCCGCATCTCTGCCTTGCGATAATGTTCTGGTGTCTGAAGGAGTGTAAGTGCTGAGCTTTTCTATCACGGAGAGGTCGAGGCAGTCGCTCTTCCCTGCCCAGCTGAGCATTTTAACAAAACAGGTTGGGATAATGTGATCAGACCTCTGTCTCTCTGTCAAGCTTGAAGTAAGGCAGAAGTTCTGGAAGTAAATGGAGAAAGGGAAAAGGGAAGGCAGACATGCAATGCAGCCATGTAAGCCCTGTTTTCCTAGGAGACGAGACTATATGGGAGACGTTTTTGTGCTAAAAGAATAAAAAAAAGATCTTAGCCAAAGTTGCTCCTCACTGGCTTTATGGTGGAACATAGTAACTGAAATGGGTTCCTGGGACATGCGCAGGGTGGGGGACGCACCGGGGTCCGCAAGTCAAGGACAGTAAGGGCTGTGGGTACCCTCAGGGGTACAACAGAGCAGGGGTGGGTATACCTGAAATGGCAGCAAAGAAATGGGGACACTGGCTGGGGCTCCTTGTCTTCCTGACTAGTCTGATAATAGTGGAACAAAATGTTGCTTTGTACTGCTGGACCACAAGCGGACTTCTGCTGTTGTGAAGGCAGCATGGTAGGAGTCACACATAGCACCCTGCGTTGAGGAGTCCCTTCCTCTGAGTCCTTACTTTGGGTTCCCACCTGCCATTGTGCCCCTGTGCTCCTCTGAGCTTGAGGAAACGGGCCTTTGATGGGCTGATGGCTCCTGGGAGCCGCTGAGGAAGGGTATTATTTGGGCTCCCCTTCCTGCTGTTGTCTCTCTGTGCTCCTTTGTGGGTGTGCAGATGAGCTTTTAGCCCGTATTACTGAACACCTGGGGCTTGCTGTGCCTCTGCAGCCTGCCGTCACCTCTGCCTCCCCCTCCTGACAGCCTCAGCAGTGAGGTGGTGCTCACCATGCTGCACATTGCTCTGAGCCCTTCTCAAGTCACAGCACAACCCAGCCAGCCTCCGGCAGTCAACAGAGCATGACTCAACCACCCACACGTACCTGGCCCCATCCTCGCTACCTCTTTTATCTTTCCCCCGTCTCCCTCTCATTGGACAGAAGCATCTTCACTTTTCTAACAGCATCCTGATGCTGAATGTTCATTGCCACTCAGAGAGGTCTCATTGCCAACACGACAACCATCACCATCATGTAACTAACCCTCTAAACGAAAGCCTGCATGAAAACTATGCAGAGACTAGTAACAGCTGGAGAATTCAAATAAATGCAATGACAATATTTTTATTAAGAAAAGAACAAAAAGAGCTTTTTTTTGTTTCGTTTCTTTTGCTTTTCTTCAAGCCTCCTTCCTCCTTCAGTATCTCCTGCTTGCCACCACTATCCAGAAAATGGGAACAAGGAAAAGTCAAAGAAGGAATAAAAAAATCCTGTAGCAAATCTAAAATATCGCACTGCACAGTCTCCCTGTAAAAACTCTGAAAGTGGGAGGCAGCCTCGCAGGGACTAACCAAAGCGGATGGTCTGACCTCAGACAGCAGCCGAACACCCACACAGCCGCTCGCTCACTCCCCCCCCCGCAGTGGGATGGGGGAGAGAACAGGAAGAACAAAAGTGAGAATGTTTGTAGATCCAGATAAAGATGGTTTAGTAAGTGAAGGAATGCAGAAAAAATCCTAAACCAAACAACACAACCCAAAAAACCCCCAAGCAATGCAAAGGCAATCACCCACCACCTCCCACCAGCAGACCCATCTCCAGCCAGTCTCCCAGCAACGGCCGCCTTGGAAGACAAAAGCCCCACCATTCTTCTTCCTCTGCCCCAGGTTTTATTGCTAAAGTAGATGTTGCATGGCATAGAATAGGCCTTTGGCCAATTCAGGTCAACTGTCCTGGCTATGTCCCCTCCCAGCCTCTTGTCCACGCCCAGCCTACTTGCTGGGGGGGTCAAAGTGGAAGAAAAAAGCAAGCCTTGATGCTGCGCAAGCGCTGTTCAGCAATAGCCAACACACTGGTGTGTTGTCAACACTGTTTTAACCACAGATCCAAAACATGGCACCATACAGACAGCTGCGAAGAAAGTTAACTCCACCCCAGCCAGACCCAGTACAATTTCCACCCCTTGTTCCACACCATTCACACCGTACGCAGGTCCTACACTCTCCAATACATCCCCAACAATCATGACCCCCCCTCCTCGTCTTTTGACATACATACAGACATCATTCCCGTAGTCTGTGGGACATCCCACTTCCATAGAAGTCCAGTCAGTTCATTCAGTCCATGACTTGCACTCCACACTGCAGCTTTCCACATCAGATGGTTTCACACAACACAACAGGATACACGGGTAAACAGGGCATATTGCCTTTCACTTTCTGCTAATTTATTATACTCTTGGGCCTGACCCACCTTCTCAGGTGATGATCTGAAATCTCTGACTGACGTTCAAACTGTGATCCTTTCCAGGATTCACGGGCAGCTGGGGTTGCCTGTTTGAGGCTGTTGCATGATCAACGCTACCCACTTACTTCATGTAGTGTCAGTTGTATAAGGTGTAGAAGGGACCCTTCCTATGAACATCTAGTGCAGCACAGGCACCTCAGACCCTTGATACCCCCAGCTCCAGAACCCTAGAACACCTTGAGTCTTTCCAGATATTTTCTGCCAGAGGCTCCAGGTGAGACAATGCTCCCCAACTGCAGTGTAGAGCATATTTCTCACAGCCCAAGGGCTACCTCACAAACTATCTCCTGTCTGTTCTGCTGCTGTTTAGGGCCTAACTTGAAATAGTTCTTCTTTTAGGTCACTTGATAGTGAGGACTTATAAGCTGACAGTGACCCAGAATGTGCAGTCTCCAGAAACCCACTATGCTGAGGAAAGGTTGCATTTCTTTTTTGTTAGCTGGTAGAAACTTGACTGTTACCTTACTGCACGTCCATGGAGATGTCATGAGGCTGATCTTGCCATTACAACAAGGTTGGAAACATCTATCCTGCAGAAGAAGAAGGAGAAAGGTCTCCACAAGATGGTTCCAGAGTACTTGGATGGCAGCAACGCAGGGGCCAGGTACCAGACTTGACTCAAGGCCAGTGCTTTTATCGTAGGTCTCCCAGGCAAAGCAAACCACAGTGATAAGCAGCACAGCAAACACCAAAAGCTGAAAGCAGCCATTAAGATGCCCTGGAGTTTAGTGTGCAGTGAGAAGGGGACAAATAAACCAGCACATAGCAGCTGTCATAGCTATAAACCCAGCCTGGCACACCCCCACCGACTCTGTCATTGCCTGAAGGCCCACGCTGGGTGCCAAAGGGTCGGCGGCGGGCAGGCCACACCAGCAGCCGAACGCCCACCCAGCCGCTCGCTCCCCTGGCGAGGCGGGGAGGGAGTGGGAAGAGCAAAAGCGACAAAATCCGTGTCTGGAGACGCAGCCGGTTCCCCCGGCGAAAGCGTGAGGTAAACGCAGGCCGCAGTGAGGCCGTTCCTCGGCGCCTGCTGACCGGTGCCCGGCCGGCCGCGGGCCCTGGCCACCTCAGCGGCCTCCCTGGTGTCCACCCCTCTCCTTTCTCCCTCTCGCCTGTTGTGATGGCTGAGGTGCGGTATGACGGCAGCGGGGAAAGCCGTGACGCTCTGCCAGCGCCGCGCTGCGTCACCCGCGGTCGGGCGGGGGGGCGGGGCGACCGGCTGTCAATCAATCACCGGCGCCGTCAATCACCGGCGCCTGTCAATCACCGCGCG
>VYZM01002695.1:274931-287228 GCA_013398915.1 Dromas ardeola
GTGCCCGCGGCCCTCCCCGCGCTGGGCCCTGCCTGCGGCCGGGGGTCCGGTGGGCCGCGGCCGCTCGCCTCCTCCTCAGGGCCTGCGGGAGCGCTGAGCCCCCGCCGGCCGGGGCCCTCCCGCTCTCCGAGCCGGACCCCTTTGTGTCTTCCGCACTCGGGGAGCGGCACCGGCTTCCCTCAGGCCGGCCACCGCCTCCGGGGCAGCTGGCCCGCATCGCGCTGCCGGCCTTGACAGGGGAGCACCGCGTAAAAACTGGGGTGCGGGTGCCGCTGTCCTGGTTGTCCGGAGCGAGGGGGCTCCGGCCCTGCGGGCTGGTACCCGCGCTTCTGGGTGGGCAGGCAGCCCCCGGCCCCAGCGGCAAACCCCTCCGACCTGCGGGCTGGTAACGGTGGTACATCAGAAAGTCACGGTAATAGCGATAGCAGTCATACAGAGAAGTGGTGGGGTTTTTTTGATAGTGACTGAATTACCAAAACCAATTAAAAGGCCCTTGTCAACGAAACTTACTTCGTGCGATGAATGAGACTCGAGAGTGCTTAGAAAGGCTGAAGACGGCTTTTTTGTTTTGTTTATTTTTGTTTTTGCGCATTTCATCTTACTTGTCCTTTAGGCCATGCTTGTCTGTAAATTTCTGTGCTCGCTAAGGTGTGTTTTTCTTGGTTTTGACCTTTTCCACAGCAGAGGAGAGAACACGCTATCTCTAGGTAACTCTAAAAATTATGCTCCAAAGGGATGTCAAGGAATTACATTGTAGGACCCTTCCAGACATTGAGCACCAGATATTATTTTTTTTTTTGCCTTAAGGTTGATGACTGTTTTTTGCTGGTTTTGAGGGAAGAAAATCTGAATAACAGTATGTGGTTTTTTTAATGGGCCTTGACTATACTTCTTAAAACTAAGCAGTTAATGGAAAGTCAGGATAGAAATTTTGCTTCTTTTTCCACTCTCTGGAATATATTTGCTGTCAAGTGACATGTTTTAGGCAACATTATGTGTTTTATATGACTTTTTTTTTTTTTTTTCTCCAAAGGCATCGAAGAAGAAAATATCAAGATGAGTAAAAAGCCTCCTAATCGTCCTGGAATCACATTTGAGATTGGTGCTCGTTTGGAGGCACTGGACTACTTACAAAAATGGTATGGAAGACATTGTGCAGTATTTGCTAAAAGCAAAATTATTTTGTGTATATTGTATGTTTTGATGTCTAATTATAAAACTGAATGCACTTATTAAGTGACTGTTTCACATATGAACTTTATGAATTGCCACATAATGCGTCTGTTAAAACTATTATCTTTTAGGAAAATACTCTCTCTTCAGGAATCAAATTACATTTTTTTGCGGGTTTTTGTTTGTTTGTCTCCTTTTGTTTGCTTGTGCAGTCATAGTATGCAAAGAGCATTTCCAGAGTAGTGTAGAATGCAGTGTCATGTGCGAGATGATCAGTGTGTTGATGTGGCAAACTTCTGTGACTAAAGACTTCTTTTGTTTTAGTTTGAAGGCGTGCAAGCGAATTTGTTTTGTGTTCGGTTATCACACTTCATAGGTTCACAAAACTGATTTTAAAAAAAGAAAACATCCTTAATTGGAGTTCCTGGAATAGGTAAGTACGATTGTATTTATATCAAACAGCTGAAGGAATGAAGTGCTTAAAACTGACTCTGCACCACCCAGTCATGAGTAAGAGTCTAAATAAGGTCTATATAAGACCATAAAATGGAAATTTGTGGGCACAAGGGCCACGCTACACAGCATGTGTATTGTGAAAGGAGTTGTTCTTTTGAAATTGTTAGTCAAAATTTTATTAATGCAAGTGGTCTAATTTCGTGATGTATGCTGTCCCTACTATTTTAGTTTGAAAAATCCCTGGTGTTGTTAAAGTAGATAACACAGGAAGCTGATCCTTCTAACCAGAAGTTTTTCCTTAGCTGCTTGCTGATTAGTTAGGGCTAGGAAATAGAGAGGCCTGTACCTGCTTTTCTGTTACATTCCTGGATAACTGAGCGTGTTCATATAAATATCTGGTCCTGCTGACTCCAGGTTGTGTGATATAAAAGTCTGTATATTATTTGCATGTTTACTCCAGTAGTTATATGCTCCATATAAAAAGTTGGGTTAAACTTTTTTATCTGTAGAGCTTTGATTTTAATTATAGCAAAAGTGTTTTAATAAATGGTCTCTAAAAGAAAATATGGTTACAGAACAGTCCTTGTTCTTAGCTGTTGCAGTAGAGTGGGTTTTCAACACACTAATTTTATAACTGAATGCCAAGATCATGAAACTGTCTGAATAGTGTTATAAAAATAATGTTAATAGAACTTCTTACAGCATCTCCTGTGACTAGAGAGATGTTAATGTAACTAGATAACAAAAGTTAATATGTAAAAATACCTTCAGCTTAATTGTATTAAAAAAAAAAAAAAGTAATCACTGAATATCCAGTGTATAGTTTGTATCAGATCTGCCCAGCCTTTTCACAGGGGAGAGTCGCATGCCAGTTCTGGAGTTTTTGTCTAGGTTTGGACTTGTCAGCCATGGTCTCTGTTGCAAGCTCTGCAGCTGAGCTGCTTGGTATTTTTGCGCAGAATAGAGTCTATTCTGAACTTTCTGGGAACTGATTTATCATGTGGACCACCAGGTAGAACAAGTCAAGTGTATATGCATGTAAACTGCTGTGGTGCCGCGTTCAGGAGCGGAAAGTTAATATTAAAATTTTGCAGTTACAGCAACTCTGAAAACAGGACTCTTTTTTTCTTTTTCTTTTTTTCCATGCACATAACCAAAGAGTTTTATTAGAGGAATTCTACTGTCGTGTTATTATTAGGGTGACATGTGCTGGAATAATAGGCTGTGTGGCTTTTTTTCCCCTTAGCTTTCTGTTACATAAGGGGGTGGTGGATGTTTTTTAAATTCTTTCTATATATAAGCTGTATGCATTCCCCTCATTTGTATGCAGAAATAGAACATACTTCAAAGAAAATAAAGTTGCTGAACTTACATTAATCTCTTTATATTTTTTTTAACAAAACCAAAATTGAAAAGCAGTAGTATTGCTTAGCTCAGTCTTTCTACAAGCAACAAATTGAAAATGCTTGCTGAAAAATAGCCTTTGAAAGGGATTTAAATTTTTTCTCCATTTTTCTGAAAGCCTGCTGTCGTTTAAAGATCCAGTGTTTGGACCAGTTAAAGTCATAATCAAGAAAGGCTTCTAGAGGATGGGAAAAAATAAAGCTCTACTCTATTTTTGAGCTTTCTGAGGCACTTCTATGGGTCTTTAATTTCAGAACTACTAAATAGATGAAAATTTATCTCATGGAATCTGGTGTTCTCTTTGAATTCTGAAAACTTTGGAGAGGGTATTGTGTACCTTGACTATTTATTGCTTAAAACCCGCATACTTTTAAATGAGGGAAGTTTTTTTGTAGACAGTGTTTGGGTCACTGGTCTCATTTGGCATGTATAATTACTGAGTAGAAGAAAGCCTGGTCAAACTGATCAGCACAGACAGGCTGTCAATGAGTGTGTTTATTTTTGTTTTATTGTACAACTGCTTCTTTATCAAGTGAAAAACAGTATATTGTTGCAAGGGAGGTCATCTTCCATAATGAATTTGTACCACTTGTTAAATTTAAACTCACTAAAGCAAACTATGAAATGCAGCTCTAATCAAAATCAATGTGATCATGTCAATGTCAGCAGATAGTGAAAAAGAATGGGACTGACTGATAATAGAAAATTCTTAAATATATATGAGATGATCAGGGGCCCGGAGTGTATGACCTGTGAAGAGGGGGTGAGGAAACTGGGCTTGTTTAGCTTGGAGAAGGCAGGAGACCCACTAGCAGCCTTCCAGTACCTACAGGGACCTCTTCAAGAAAACTTAGCTGAGCTCTCCACAGTAGTGCGTGATTGAAGGACAAGAGTCAACAGCCACAAGTTGCAACGAAAGAGATTCAGGCTAGGTACAAGGAGAATCTTTTTCCCCATGGGACAGTTAAGTAGTGGATCAGGTTGCCCAAAGAGTTTGTGGATTCTCCAACATTGGAAGTTTTCAAGGCTGGGATGGATAAAGCCCTGGAAAACATGGTTTGATCCCATAACTGATCCCGCTTTTAGTGCGAGGTTGGACTAGAGGCTTTCTGAGGTCCCTTCCAACTTGAATTGCCCTATGATACAAAATCATACAGTGGTACAATATACATACTATGATACAATATCAAACAAAAAATGATACATGTGCACACACACCACTGTGCCTCTCAGTGACAAAACAAATGAACAGCGGTAAAACTGCACGTATCTGCAGGTACGTGCCCATGTGTAAGATTGGTTCTTAAGCTGCTAGCTTCTACAAGTAGGACACAGCCTCTGCAAAACTGATGTATTTAAAGATACATCTCTCTTTCTTCTTTTTTTCTGTTTTCTTGTGTCTTTTGTGGCTCTGGCTCTCTACTGGTTTCCCGTAAGTGCCAGATACTGCTTTGAAAAAAGCAACCTTCTTATTTTTCTGAGACCATAGTCTTTATTAATCTGCTTGATCTAAACTATGTTAGGTAACGAAGAAAGCACAGATACACGGCCCTTGTTTCAGTTCTGAAATGGAAACGGCTCACTAAAATAGGTTAGTTAGCAAAACAACAGTACTTTGACTTGCTGTGTTTGATTATATGGATGGATTATGGTTTGTTTGGTTTTTTTTTTTCAGTATGGAGGAAGCTTTTTTCCTTATAAGACTTTGGGAAATCTTATTTTGTACAGTCCATCCTTTGGATTTCAGTTGATTGGGTTGCTTGACAGCCAGGTATTTGAAAGGACTGTGAAGGCTCTGTTTTATATTGATATAATACTATATATATAATGAAAAGTGAGGAGTTAGAAATAGGTGTTTGTAGATACCAGAAGACTATTTGTGTGAAGAAGTCAGAAAGGAGGGCATTTAGTTTTATATACTCTACGAGGTAGAAGAAAAGACTTTTTATACCATTGTTGTGAAGGCAGGAAGTATGTGTCTGTTTATAGACTCTGTAGGTGCAAACTTGGGTAAATTTACGAATGTTTTTGCACCCTTTTTCACAGTTTGAAATAACTGTTGTCGCATCTCACAGGGCAATTCACCACTTTTTTGGTGGCTTTTGAAGGGTCAAAAGGAAGATGATGTAAAAATGAAAAATACTGTCCATGTGGCTATTAATGTGTTGAGAAGATGGCGGGGTTTGTTTTGTTTTGTTTTTTTACACTGTCAAGAAATGAAAACCGAAAGTTTTCCATTAATTTTTCCTATATGAACATTGGAGCGTATTTTCCCATATGAACGTCTGACTAGTGCGTCATAGTGTAGATTTTGTAAACTAGATTAAATTTTGCAGCTTTACAAAAATGCTGTATAATTTTTACTCGTTGGAATCACTGGAACCTGAGAATGGAGAGTGTGTAATAAGTAAACTGGGCACATACCATCAGCTAGCAATAGTTTTCCTGTTCTCTCTTTAAAAAAACATGAACAAAACCCCCTGAAATTTGGATGAGAGTTTATTTGGGATTATTAAATACTATTTCCAACATGCTATTAAAAAAACACACCCCAGACTTGCAGGTTATTGTTTCTTCCCACGAAAAGAACACTTGCATTATTGAACTGGAGTGCGGTGGTCAGGTTTGGTGTTTTTTTTTTTCTTTGTTCATTTTGTTTTTTTTTCTTCTGTGAAAAGTAAAGACTTTTTCCTCAGTTTTTTAGAGTGTATTTTCTGGTTTGTGCTGAACGAATGTTGGCAAATCTGTTTGTATACCAAATTAATTTTAATTCCTTAGCGTGAAGTACTTTCTTAGGGCAAACGGTGAGAATTAACCTGACTGTAAGACTGTTATACCTTACATGTAATTTCATTTCAGTACTTTAAAGAGTGACATCGGTATTTCCCTCTGTCATACTTTTTCATAATGCCTACTTGTAGCTTTGTGATGGAAGGAGCTTTTGCATAAAATTTCTCATGTGTGTGAGATGTAACCATCTTCATGTTAATCTTCTCTCTACAGAATTAATATAAAAATTGCTCTTAGCCATAGTAAAAGCTTTCCTGTATGCATTGTTACTAGAATTCTTTAAAAAAGTTGATTAATAAATTTATGTTGCCATTTTATCTTTTATTAGCAGGAAATGCATACTTGGCTTTGAAATACGTGTATAATTTTGCAATTTATGAAATTGATTATTTTCAGTAAAAGTACAAAAACCATAACACCAGAAAAATGCTTCTGTGCAGTGTAAAATTTGCAATAGTAAATTCTGCAATATGTATGCTCTGCTCTCTTCCATTGTGGGATCAGGATTGTGAAATATTACTGTTTATACATATTTGTGGCACATTGTGTGGCTAAATTTAGTGGATATTGAGGGTAATAGCTTGTTGCTAAATGCATACGAAGTTATTTTTGGGCTGCCTAATAACCAATCATATATAGCTTTGGTGGTTCAGAGATTTGCTAAATCTTCCATCTCTGAGGACTGGAGTTGAGTGCAGGTTTTGTCTCTATTTGTCTTGGAACCACTGTCTTAAGATACATTGACGAAACAGATTATTGGAATAAAGCCATTATGTGATGGTATCATTATGATAAGATTTAACTGTGCAAAACCAGTACCATGGACTTTGATTCAGAGCTGATAATGACGTTTTAAAAAGACTTTGATAGCAGAAATTATGTTTATCAAAGAGATGTTAACCAATAAATACCTGGTGCTGCATGTCTTCTGTTGAGCGATCCCTAATGAAACTTAATATTTTGCATATCATCATTTATTAACTGATGTTGGCTTTGCTCTCTTGTTTCTTTTTTTTTTAATTCCATATATATTAATGTCTCAATTCTTGACTTGCTGAATTTTCCTGAAAACTATCTTCATTTTTATGTATTTGTCTCTAAACTATACTCTGTATTTTACTTCCCCTTCTTTCTCAGTGTTCTCTTTACAGGACAGTGTACTGCTTTTTGCCGATTTATCCCTTCTGTTGTCTTCTACACACGGTGTGTGGAATGGTGACTTTGCTGATGATGACCAGTGAAAGCTACCAGCTGTAACAACAAGAAAAAATGTGGCAAGGGAGCCACTATAGGGCAGAGCCATAGTGGGAACAGAGTATTTCCATTGTAGATGCATAGGAAAAGGAGAATTCTGTCTTTTGGCTGATGGTCCCTGAATTTTGTAAAATAACCGTAGTTTTGCAACACTGGCATGTGATAAATCTGAAATTTCCAGCTATAGTGAGAAAGAGCACCTTGTCTTTGATTTCACTACTGCAGCCTCAGTGCTTGTGCACAAGCTCTCATTTTTGATTGCCACAAAGTGAATTTCCTGTCCTCTTGCTTTTCTGGTGTTTTTCCTTCCTTCCCTCTGTTAAGTACTTTCTGTCTCATCCTCTATTTCTATTTGGAACTCTTTTAGGTAACGCTGTTACTCATACATTTGCTGTAGTAACAGTAACTTTACTTTTTCCTCTGCTTTGCTACTTTTCCTGCTTATTCTGACACTTGTGTCTAGTTATAAGAAATCTGAATTCGGAACACTTCGGAAGATGAAAAAAACAGTAAGAAATTTTGTGATAAAATTCCTAAATGTAGCAGCATGTAGACTTAAAGAAAAAGCATTGTCAGAGGCAGGGCTTAGAAAAAACGTCTTTTGGCTGACTTATTTTCTTGAAGCCTTGTTCAGAGTTAAACTAGAATGCTGCTGTGGTTTGGTCAAACCAGGACAAATGCTGATGATGGGATTTGGGTTTTGACCTATGAGTTCTACTTTCTGTTTTAATCCAATATATCATCAGTTTCACTGTTCTTGTTAGATTGTTGTTGTCAGACTACTTGAGAGGGGAAAGGAGGTTGATCTTGTTGCTCCTCTGAAAGAAGTCCCATGGAGTTCTTCTATCTTGAAAAAGATTTTGTTAGCAGGGTAGCAAATGAGAATCTGCAGTATGGGACTAAGACCTTGATTGTTTTGTTTTTTTTTTTTTTGAAGTTCAGTGAGAAGAAATTGACAACTTAAAGAATGGCTATGAAAACATTTTGCATTTCTGAAATGTATGGATGAGACAAATGCAACAAGAGGTTGGGCTGTCTGTGCATTCTGATCTGAGGGTGAAATGTGGCTGAAGTAGTTGCAGTTGTAACCTAGAAGATCAGAGAGAATTTTTCTCATTCAGGAACTCCTGAGATATTTAGGTGTTGGAAAGCCATATGTATCACTGCAGCTGAAGAAGCAGGACTGGAGAAATGAAGGAGCAAATTGAGTTTGACGCCTTTTGTTTTAATGCCCTGTTCTAGTCACCAGGAAATAAGGAAAAGCCTGTACTTCCTGAAAACTTTTATATTTTAATCAGAACATAGTGCTAAAAATTCCTTTATCAGCACTGTCAGTATTCTGGAGAGGAAAATATTAAAAATGGAAAATGTTTACGGGGTTCCTGTATGTTAGTTGTGTTTCTAGCTGATAGAATTTGCAGTAGGGCTGGAAATGGGATGCTCGATCGCTGCTCTCTTATTGTTGCTCCACAGTAGCACTTTGTTAGAAAAACACGTTGCCTCTTACTGAAAGTGAAAGACAGTTGTCCTTTTGCTGTGATTGTTCTTTCAATACATGTTTTGTTAACTTTAGAGCATCCCTAGTATATTGTCTGAGAAAATTTGATGATCTAATTAACTTTTTTTTTGAGATTCTTTGTGCGTTTGAATCTGTCTCAGTACTTTTGTGAAGGGTAGGAGGAGCTGAGTTCTGCATCATTCCAATTTTCTCTTCACTTCATACAGTGGAAATAATAGGATCTAATAATTTTGGTGGAGGAAATAGTGTGACGCAACCAGTTTGTGCCTTGCTCCCTTACTACAGTTCTATGAAATACATCACTTAGGTGAAACTGAAATAAGACTGACTGAAATAATAATTGTTGAAATTAAAGAAATTTGCTATTTTTCCCTACAAATGCAATCTCAAATTTTATGGTTCCTTATCTATATCTATGCCATGCCCAAAATGAAATCCTAAAACTTGATCTGGTTGCAGCTCAGTCCTGATTAGTCTCACTGAGCACACATAATGTTTGCTGAGAGTAAAACCCACATGTTAATTAAGACTGACGTATTTATTTTAGTGCATGGAGTTACAGAGAGATGACTGCTAAAAAGTCATTATTATGAATCAAATTTAATGGCAGTGAAACCATGGAAGTTGATCTATAAATTAATAAGCCACTTAAATTGAGTAAGAATGTTCTGTTGATTTATGGGTTTGATTAGTTGCTCAGATTTGTCTGGAATCAATGGTATAGTTTGAAACATTTCATATGGTGTAAGTAATGAATGTACTCTTGAAACTATTTTATGTTCTTGCTATCCAAGCAAATGAAAACTCTTACCGGATTTAAACAAACACAGGTTTTAAAACTGATAAGCACAAACTTCTAATGCCAATTTCAGGCCATCCTGGTCTGGGAGTTTGGGGTTTAAATTTGTGTGTAATCATCTGACTAGGATGAAACTGACGACATATCACTGATGTGTATAGGAAACTCTTAAACTAAATGCTATCCTGCTGTCAATTTAGTAAGTTCATCTTTTTCAGACTTGCAGATTTTTCACTACAAGGTGTTAGTATAACTTTATGAATGGTCATGTGAGCACTGTTGTATGCAAAAAAGATAAAAACCCTGGAAAAGGCTTATAGATTTATCAGTTTACGTTTATCATTCAAGGTATCCATCTCGTATTGAGAAGATAGATTATGAAGAGGGGAAGATGTTGGTCCATTTTGAACGTTGGAGTCATCGCTACGATGAGTGGATTTACTGGGACAGCAATAGGTTGCGACCCTTGGAGCGACCAGCATTAAGGAAAGAAGGGCTGAAAGATGATGAAGAATTTGTTGTAAGTCGCACATCTATTTCGTCTTTGACTCTTGTCCTACTTGTTTTCTTACATTAAATCTTTCTAGCACATAATGTTAAATTCTTTTTAGGAAAAAATCTAAATTATTACAATATTAATGACTAAATTTGTATAAAATAGGATTTTAAACCTGGAGAAGAAGTCCTAGCTCGTTGGACAGACTGTCGATATTACCCTGCGAAGATTGAAGCAATTAATAAAGAGGGTAAGTATTCACGTATGGTCCATTGGTAAGGACTGTTTTCCTATGCTATGCTGTAACTGTAGTCTGCTTAGAAAATCGGCATGCATATTAAGTTTTCCTCGCTGCCTCAGTATTAAGTAAAAATGTTTCTATCCTATGAAACTTAATAAGAGGCTTGTCTTTTATCTGCATGAAATTAAACTATTGGAATTTCTCCGGGATGACAAAATGCTTAATGTTTCCTCAGCGATGAGCAGAATGTTTCGTTACAAATATTTTGTACTATTGTTGATTTGCGTTAGCAATATATTTAAATTTTAGTAATTGTTCTAGGAATGGTAGGTCTCTTTATTGAACAAAGTTCTCTTTATTGAAGAAAATGGAAATAGGGAAATAAAGGAACAACTTAGATGCAGTACTTCACAGTGAGATGATATTTCTAATGAACATAAATAGAAGTTGAAGTTTTTACTGTAGTTTAATGCAAATGAGGATTTGATTGTGAATAGGTTTCCCTGTTGCGGCAACTTAAATATTACATAATTCTTCCAATGAATTATGAGCCGAAATGGCACAGTAGCTTAAACATGCTTGAAATTGTCCAAGTGGACAAGGAACAACTACATAAAAGCAGAATTTCATTGCGGCTGTCACTTATTTTTCTTAAAATTCTTGATCCTGACTGTAGGTAGCACCTGGTTACTCTGCTCATATAGCCTACAAAACATTTTGCTAAAGCTTTCATAGTAACAAGGTGTGTTTGTTTCTTAACTACTCATAGTGATTACATCAATCCTTTTCTAGGAACATTCACAGTACAGTTCTATGATGGTGTTATTCGATGTCTTAAGAGGATGCATATCAAATCTATGCCAGAGGATGCAAAAGGGCAGGTAAGAATACTTTAGGTATCTCTTTGTTAGGTTTTATATTGATTATGTTTTTTAATATCTTGAATAAATGTCATCTAGCACAACTAGTTTTAGATTACAGTCTGTATTCTAGGTCCTGCACTGCCTTGCTTCACCAGTTTTATGGATGATGCTCCAGAGTGTGCTGCTCAAGTAGTCTTGCTGCTACCTGAAATGTCTATCTGCCATACACTCCATTGCCAACTAATCTGTTCCCAGAGTTTTGTCTTGCAGAGTTTGCAAGACCAAGGGCATCCAGAGACTTTTCCCTCTGGTGTCCTTTCAGAAAAAAGCTTTAGCTTGTCAGTAGGCTGCGCTGCCGATTTATTTATTTATTCCCCACACCATCTCTTTTGTTTGCTACTGCGGTAGCTTTTTGCCCACGTGTTCTTATTAACATGGCTATTCCGTGGGGTTTTTCTCCCCTGTATCAGAACTTCTGGGGATTCAGGCAGATAAGTATTTCTTTCTCTGATAATGTCCACTTGCTGTTAAAGAAGAGCTGCTGAGTAGAAACTGAGGGAAGCTGTGAAGTACAGGATATGATTTAGTCACTAGGCATATCTTTACTTGCAAAAGAAAAGCAACATTGAAAATGTTACATGCTTTCAGTGGAAATACCATTACATTTATCTTGCATGGTAACTGTATTCTCATAGTTAATGAGAAATTACTCCACTGAAACGTATTTGAGTCTGGGAGACAAGAAATGTGAAAAAACCCTGGTTTTAATTGCTCCCAGTTTTCTTTACGATACTCCTTGTAACTCGGCAAACAAAATCCAGGTATTTCATAATTACTGTTGTAACCATCCAGATCACAACAAGGGCAAGTGGATAAGCAAAATGGCTTGAAAACGTTTCTGTATCCTAGCCCCCAGGTTACAGGTAGCTGCATGCTGGGATCGATCATCTATGCAAAGAACACTGGAACTTTGTGCAGGCGACACTGCGCTACTTAAACTATGTTTCCTTAGAAAGGTTAAACTGAAATCCACAGTCATGCTAACACTGGCTTCTTGCTGCATCTTACAATAACTCTGTTGAACCAGAATATAATATTTCAAACAATATTTTCAGTATGACAGTAAGTTAGGAAGCTAGAATATTTCATTTTACTTCATAAAAAGGAACACGTGGGTAATGTGGTTGTGACTGAATTGAAATAGCCCTTCTGTGACAACATAAAGTCCCTTACTTGGTCCTTTGCTTTTTCTAGGGAGCTATGTTGTATCTAATCTTGAGTTACTACTCTTAGGCCACAGAT
>VYZM01002696.1:0-31393 GCA_013398915.1 Dromas ardeola
GTCTGCTGACCCCCAGTTCAAGACGAACATGGATAAACTGGAGAGGGTCAAATGGAGGACTACCAAACTACCAAACAGCAGAAAATCCCTTGTGGAACAGGACTCCTCTGCAGAACATCTTCTCTCTTTAGTGATGGGAAATGGAGAGTCCAGAATGAGGCTGACTAACTGAAAGTCTCACAGCGAGCTCTGGTCATAGTAAACCCCATTGCCAAACCTCTCATGTCCCAGGATGGGTCTTTCCTGACACAAGGTCATGAAGTCTAGCTGCACCGAGTCTCCTACCTCCGAAGTTGTGAGGCGTTCTTGCCCCTGACGAAGTGGGGATCCCTCTTTAACATCCCCCTGCTTGTGTGCTCTGCCCATGTCTCCCACAGAGTCCAACAGCCCTGTGCAGAACTGTGCCGTTCTGCTGGAGTGTGTCATCCTTGCTTCCAGCTGCAAATTCTTTGCCCCCAGGATCTGCAAGAAATCTCTTCAGTGACTTCTGTGGACCTTTTGTTAGGAAGTGTCCCTTGGAGACTTGCGTTAAGACTTGATCCCTGTGAAAGTGACCGAGGAAGCTTCTCTAAGAGAGTGCCTGGCTGTGCTCCTTGCTGCTGTGACACCTGCCATAGTCCAAGGAATGAACGCAGCTGCAGCCAAAGCCCTGGCACGAGCAGCTGCGAGTGCTGCTCCTGGCTCCATTCAGGATCACACTGCTGATGTTCGTATTTATAGCCGTTGGCTAGTGACAGACAGTCTTCAAAAGTGGTAGAGAAGGGGAAGGAGAGATTTCTCTAAGTCCCTCTCAATCATTTTCAGAGATACTTCATCACTGTCACAGGAATGCTGTCCTCGCATCGTAAATCCTAGGGTGAGATGGGATTGTAATCTGTGAGCTCGTGCAAGCTGTGGGTTAATTTCTCTCTCTTGTGAACATTGGTGACATGCACCATGGCTGAAAGCTAGCCTGAAAATTGAAGTTGGCCTGCTTTTGCAATTGGTTGGATCAGATGATATCCAGAGGTCCCTTCGAACCTAAATTCCTCTGTGGTTTAGTGGTTTAGTTTGTATGTGGAGAAAACTGGAGCATGGCTCCCAGTGTTACATTGCCATGTAACTAGCTGTGAAGGAGTAAATCTGTTACCCTGCCAAGAGGAAAACATGGGTTGCTTCTAGCAATTTCGCCAGTAGTGACTTTTTTTGTTTTCCTCCCCAGTGTCGTTGTTTAGTGCATTAGGTAATTGATAAATAGGCAGAAATTAAGCAGGTGGCAGGAACAGAGTCAGGAGGGCAGCACGTGAAATACTTTCTTTGCAATAGCACTGTAGAAGAGCATCTTCTGTTGCAGAGGACAAGACGCAGCTATTAAACAGGTTCCTACCCCAGCTCTGCCTGAGGGATTACAGATTGACAAAAATTACTTCTGTCAGTAGCCAAATAGGTGGCAGCCCCTCATCTTCAAGCCCCTTTCTCCTAAAGGCCACCTGTGAAGGTGCCTTCAGCCGTGGTTCAAGTGCACTGCACCTCCCCTTGACTGAGTGGTCTGTTTGCCCCGTGCTCCAAGTTTCCTGCAAAGAAACTCTCCCCCTAAAGAAGTCCTGCCATACCCCTCATCTGGCGGTTCTTACCATGGGATTCAGTGGACAGATAAATAAAATTCAAATTTTTGTGACAAATAGTCTACAGTCACCCAAAGTCTTACGCTGTGCAACACCACCTTGACTACCTGACAGGACAACTGTGATGACTTTTTAGTGACAGTCTGGTGGTAGTTCATGACGGTATTTCTTAAAATACTAATGATGGTGTTAGGTTCATGCCCCTAAGCAGTCACAAAATAAGATATTAGTTTTATCTAAGAAGTATGTTTGTTACAATGAGACAGCTGTTCTTTACTGATGAAATTGAAGTTCTAGAGTACCACCTAGGATGCTTGAGATGAGAAAACAGTCGCTGGTGCCATGTTTACCTGAAAAACATTTCTGAAAATCTCATCTTTAGCACTCCTTTGATGTTCAAAAAATGCAAGGTTCATTTAAATTTATGCAAGACTAGTAAATAATTTTCCTGTATTCTTCACAAGTAGTTTAAAGAATGTTAAATTCTCATCATACTTTAGCTCATATTGATACTGATTTTCTCTCTTTTTCCTTTTTATGCAAAAACCCACTCTAGTCCTGATTAGCTGGCTCACCACAGGCAGTCCACTCCTAACATCTCTATACTCCACAAACCCTACTGCATTTTTCCCGGGTGGCATGTCCAAATCCTATCTATATCAAAGGCAATCCCCTTTTCTGTGCATCTTTACGATCAGAGCTTTAATTTACTACTCCCTGTCCTGCGTGTTTTTCTTTCTCATTTTTGAATGCCATCTTTGTACACCAGCTTGCAAGGTTACGGATTGCTGGTTGCCCACGCCAGCCTACTGTTCTTGAAGTTTTCTGTTGATCTGCTCTGGAAACTCACTTCTTGCTCTCCTTTCCCTGACTATGGGATTGTGCTGAGTTGGCAAATAGAGAAGAAGATATTGATGGGCTCTATGGAGGATTAACTGTTGAAATTGGGGTTGTATCAATGCTGGTGGCTTTGTTGTCCTGTTGAGACATGAGCTGTCAGTACCGCTGGTGGTAGTGCTGGAGCTTCTAGACTGGAATGTTGACATATAATCACCAAAGACAGAAATGAAAACCAAAACCATACTAACGTGCTCAAGTCTTTTCCCTTGGGATCAGCGTGGTGCAGTAGCTATTGTGCTCTCTGCAGTGCTGTATGTGGTCATGGTTGTAAACTCCCTACCTCTGGCCCTTGAGGTATTTCAGATACCGGACTCAGGATTTGTGGAGACCTATCTAGCCGGTATGACCATTAACAGTGGGAATTGTTTCTATGCAGCACTTTTGTGATTTTTCAACCAGTTGTCCTCTGAAATGTGCTACCAGGAGACTTTAAGGATGCTATTCTAAGGCTATATGTACTGGGTAATAAACACAGAAATCAACACTCTGCTTTTATGAAGTCCTTTCATTGAATTCTTGAATTTGAAAGCCCGATGGAGCACTTAGAGTTTTGATATTGTGTCAGCCCATCCAATGTATCTGATTAATACTTCAAAAAGCATGTGTTGTGATAGCATTTCCTTGTGGAGAAATCACTGGTCATTTTTGCTGTTCAGGATGGCACCTGGATGCTCAGCATCACACAAGGAGTGGAGATGGTGAATACATGCACAGAGAAGCAAAGCATAGACATTCTTAAATTTTGCAGAAAATTATTTACCTCCAATTGCCTTTATCTTGCCAAAGCTCTGAAACAAGTTTATAGCTGTGAAGTAAAAGAAATGGTAACTGGTGTGGGATACTTACATGAGAAAGGATAGGGGGTTAATTCTAGTAATTATTCTGTCTCTTCAGCTTACTTTTGAGATATATACTTATATGTTAATTTCTATGAAAGGGATAAATAACATATTAATATTAAATAGGAAAACCAGATATTGCTAAAGACCAAGAAAAGATGCAAAGACTCCTACAGAACACAAACTTGCAAAAATAAATGAGATGGGAATCATAACAGTGTGTTGTTACACCTTTCAGGCAAAATAATTAAAAAACCTAATGGCTCTGAATGTATACAAAAACATCTGGAAATCAACAATGTACCTTTAAACAGAGCTGTAAATAAAAGAAGTGCTATTAGAGATTTATTCAATCAAAATTAGCCTCTCAAAAAAATATACTATGTCTAGAACATCATATTTGGTTTGATATTTCTTAATAACGGTTCCAAATCAAATTTCACACTACTTAGAAAAATGGAATGTCCTTAATTAGTCAACAGGAAGAGAGCAGTAACTTAAATATAATTCAAAAAAATTTGCAAATTTCTGCTATTTTCACATTTTTCCACTACTTATTACCTGATCCTCCTACCACTTAAGCTGATGTGAAGTTTCAAGGCACACACTAAAATCCCATGACTGGAAAATGACTGGAAGCAAGAACTCATTTCTGCAGATTCCTCAGTGGATCAAGAAAAGAAATGATATATCTGAATCTCAGCAAATCACATGATATGTCTTTCTAAGAAATTTTGTTTTAATTTACAGATCACAGAATCATTTAGGTTGAGTGGGACTCTTGAGATCATCCAGTCCCACTGCTCCCTGATGAAGCAGGGTCAGCTACAGCAGGTTGTCCAGGACCGTGTCCAGTCCAGTTTTGAATATCCTTACAGATAGAGACTCCACAACCCCTCTGGGCAACCTGTTCCAGGGTTTGACCACTGTCACTGTGAATTTTTTTTCTTGCATTCAGATTGTAATTAATTTCTTTTAATTTATGCCCATTGCCTCTTGTTCTGTCAGTGGTCAAGAGGAAGGGCCTGGCTCCCTCTTCTTCATTCCCTCTTGTCAGGTTTTTATATACATTGATGAGATCCTCTTTCAGCCTTCTCCAGGCTGAATATTCCCAGCTCTCTCAGTCTTTTCTCATGTGAGAGATGCACAAGTCCCTTCATCATATCTGTGGCCCTTTGCTGGACTCACTCCAGTAAGTCCATATCCTTGTTGTACAGGGGATCCCAGAACCAAACAAAGAACTTGACACATGGCCTGACCAGTGCTGACGAGAGGGGAAGGATCACCTACCTGCCTTGACCTGCTGGTCATACGTTTCTTAATGCAGCTAAGTACTCTGTATTGATCCCTGGGGTACACCACTAATCACTGGCCTCCAACCGCACTTTGTGTCACTGATCACCACCACCAGGACCTGTCTGTTCAGCCAGTTTTCAATCCACCTCACTGCCCGCTTATCTAACTCCATACTTCATCAGCTTTTCTTTGCAGATTTCATGGGAGAAAACATCAAGGCTCCTAGTAAAGTCAAGACAAAAAAAATCCACAGCTCTCACTTCATCCATCAAACAAGTCACCTCTTTGTAGAATGCTATCAGGTTGGCTAAGCATGATTTCCCCTTCATAAATCCATGCTAACTACTTCTGACCATCTTCTTGTCCTTCCATGTGTCTCCATCAGCTTTCCAGGGGCTGATGTGAGACTGAGTGGCCTGTAGTTGCCTGCATCCTCCTCCTTGCCCTTCTTGAAGACAGGAGTGACAATTGCTTTTATCCAGTCCTCAGGAACATGTCCCATTTGCCATTACCTTTTAAAAATAACCAGAAGTGCTCTTGAAATGGCATCATCAGAAATGGTTATAATACAAGCAATTTAACCCAATATGGAGTCCATGGTGGCTAGTATGTTTGAACAAACTGTAAGAAGGTGCCAGCTCTGGTACTTTTCTACAGGAGTCAGAAACCCAGTGACCTAATAGAGGTTTATAAGGTGCCTCCCATAATAACAGATTTCAACCAATTATTTCAATGTAAAGGATGAAAAAATTGTAATGTTACTTATATGTAGTGACTAATTAACATTTGCTACACTGTAAATGCTTAGTGCAGGAACAATGTGTAGAGTATACATTAAATTCGGGTTCAGTAAATACTTATCACCAGGGAGATCCTGGGTATTGAATAGCACAGAATGAAACCTAGCATGACAAGATAAATCAAATACGAGCTTGCAGAACCATTTTTGACAACACATACCCAGATATCCTATTACAAGGTGGAGAAGTATGCCTCTTTTTCAAGTTCTTCAGACACAAACTTGTCAAACAGTCTATTCCAATTAAAGATAAGATATCTTTAAAGCTTGCTAGGACAGAACTCTATCTTCTGAACACTGATGACTGGATGAATAGCCAGTCACTTCAGAATAAATCAATTTTCTATTATACTCTTTCATCTATGTTCATATTATAGAACATACCACGAAAAAAATCCCACCCCAAACCAACAGTTTCCTTAGAATGATCTACTGGATTAGCAAAAAAAGGTTACTCAGTTTGCTGCAATGCCAATTTGAAAGATGTTTTTTCACTCCAGTGAGACGAGTGCAGGTAGACACCACCTAGCAGCCCGGCCTGTGGGAGGTTTTGGTTAGTTTGACAAATCCTGCGAGAAGTTCGCAAGAAAACAGGCAGGGTTGTTTGAGTCTTGCGGGTGAATCCCTCAGAGGCTGTGCAGCGGAAAGGTGGGCGCTGAATAGCTCACTTCTCCCTGGACACCTTGGGGGCCGTGATGCTCTCTCAGCTCTCGCTGTTCCACCCAGGGGGAAGGAAATGCTGTCCCCGATCCCAGGGGGACGGTACGGTTCCCGGCCGAAAGCCTGTCCTCAGCTGCCTCCCGCTGGACCTGAGCCACCATTGCAGCCGAGGTGACGCCCCGTAACCAAAACCCACGGGTTTTCTATCCTAAACTCCGTTCGACTTTATTTGAACACTATTTCATCTTCCAATAATCTTAATGCAGCGCTACCGTAGGACTGCATAATTTACTCTAAGATAATTTCAGTAATTTACTCTAAGATATTTTTCTGGAGTCAGCTGCCACCCACAGTCTAATAAGAAAGCAAATAATTTTCCAAGAAATTCTGGCAAAATCCATTTAGGTATATATTAAACTAATTTTTTTTCCAGGATTCAGACATTTCTAGGCACTTCCAAAGATCATAAGGCCCTTACACTGGTACAGTGTAGCATTAGTATTATTACCATATAAATTATTTCATAAATATAATTCCTATTTCCTTTTCCACACCTCCAGGGTGTGATAAGACCTGTGTAAGACTTTTATAAAATTGGCTTTATAAGGATGCGGTGTTTATAAGGGAGTTTTTCCACTGATTTCAATGAGGCCATATTTCCCCCAGAATCTCTTTCCTGAAAATTTTACCATCTAGGAGGCCTTGACAGGCTTCAGGTGATGGTGCTGATAAAGTTTTGAAGTATGGTGCTCTGTACGGTTCTGCCAGGCAGCTGGGTCCAGGCCAGCATTTAGTAGATGCATAAGGAGTATGAGTCCTTCTCTCTGTTCAGAGCTCTTTCTCTGCTACAAAATGAGAATATTGCAAGGTTGTTACCTTTATAGGACTTACTGGTTTGCTCGAGATGAGATTTTTCTGAAAATTTCTAAGGCAGATTTTATATACTGAGGGTTGCTTTTAGTTGAGTATTATTAGTTAAATCAGAGGATCTGGTCTCTGGGCCTGAACTCACTGTTCGTGGTCCTTTTCTTGGGGTCTAGTCACCGAAAATGAGCCCTGAGATGCAGTTTGTTTCCCCACAGGACTTCAGAAAGGTACTAACATTTGCTTTTCCCTGTAAAGAAAACAGTGTCTCCAAGAATCAAGAAGACTCTCAGCAATGGCAACACATTCTTATTCAGAGCACAGTCCGTGAGGTGCGAGCAGAGAGAAAGGGTGAAATCTCTGCAGAGTGCCATAGGCCAAATATGGGGATCATTCATTGCATCATAGATGATGAGATGTGGGACCAAGTAGCTATCCCACCACCAAAAGCAGTAACCCGAGGCGGTGAGAATGACATGCAACACCACCAATCCTGGTGTTCACTGACTTTATGAGGAAGGTGAGGACACTGGCTGTTGGAAGGTGCAACACATCATGTAGTGCTGGGACCTTAGGCATTGCTAGAGATTTAAGTGAACACACAAGTGAAACTATAACTAGATTTCTGTATGTCAAAGGCGTATTTGTTTGAAAAACAAATTCTTGTTTCAGGATGCCTGTAGCTCTCCTTACATAGATTTTGTATTACCTTTGAGTGACAGGGAGTCTAGAAATCTCTCCAGTCTTTCTCTGTCCCAGGTCTACATACACCGACGCTGGAGGATGTGCGGTCTCCACTGGTGGTATGCTGAAGGGCCATAGATTACAAGAGAGGAAGGTAAGACATACAGCCAGATGGCAGAGACGGGAGGACAAGAAAATATGGCCAGTCACCCCAGCCCTGCTGCAGCATGCTCAGTCAAGGGGGCCTCACTGAGGAGAGGGAAGGTGGCACTTTCCTTGCAGCTGGCTGGACATGCTCAGCTTCCAGATGGGGCAGGCAGGGGTCACACAGCAAGGGGGAGCCCTGAAACCAGAGCAGAGCAAGATGATCTGCTCTGGATGCAGACCTCTAGCACAGCCCCATGCCTTCTGGAGGCTGAGGGTGCTTATTGTTTATTTAATGTAGGGAATCACTGAAGAAAACCTGCAGAACTGGGCCTAGGAAGGATCAGCCTGACAGGGTAGAGCACTCAGAGGGGATTTTAGCCCCCTCAGCATGTAAAATCTGATTTTCTTTTGTTTTCAAGGTTATCTTATCCTTGTTTGTTATTTTGTGCTTTTACAAAGCCTGCTTTGGGAGGTAGACACCTTTGGGCATATTCTCTTTCAGAAGAAAGGAGCGTTCTGTCTCAAGGCTTGGGCAGTCGAAGGCTTTTATAACAGCATTTTGAGTAGTTAGAACAGTGATACTAATATGGCCCTTGTCCTTATGTCTGTCCCTTGTCTCCCCTCTGCTGTCCCAAGCTCCCAGTACAATGTCCGTTCCTTGTGCTAAGCCTTGTCCTCTTTGTCTGCTAGCCCCCATTTCCAGGGCTGTGAAGCAATGCTGGAATGTATTCATGCCTGACAGTGCAAACTACAGCAGCAACTACAGCTCATGGTCTTTCTCTTAGGAGAACATTAAGTGTATCTGCCTTACTTTTTGTCCCTTGTATATAGAGTTCTGTGATGGAGCAGAGCCTGGTATGGCTCACCCATCTGCCCCTTCCATGCTGAATCCCTTTAAACACCAAGACAACTAAGGGTACTCAGAGAAGCAAACAACAGACCAGTTCTTTATGTGCCTTTTATAGTAAGATTAGAAAAGTTAACAATAAAAGATGTCTTCCAATTTCAGATTTCAAATAAAACAGGATTACATAAAACATGAGTCTGCTTTCAGAACAGAAGACCTTTATTCCTTTGGCTACATATAAGGACTAGATCATATTTGTGAACAAAGGGCTTTCTAAGGCAAACCCCCCATCAATGGGGTGGAGAAAATTATGCTACTAAAAATAATACTGAGGGATATGACATACTGGAGAAAAAATCTTACAGTAGTTGTAGCCCTGCTGCTTTGCAAAATACTCATCTTGATTGTCTTGGAAGGATTTAAAAATTTTCAACAGCCATCATCGAAATCTTCTGGTATTTTTTTGTGCCTTATGGTAAAGAATAAGCAGCAGTTTCGGCCTTACATGGCACACTGCAAGTCTCTCTCAACCAGAGATCTCTTCCATGACCGTGCTTATTGTATGGATGCAAAAGGAGTTTATTTTAAAAGTGTAATCAGTTCAGAAGCAATTAATAAACACTTTGCAAATGTTACTCCTTTGTGTTCATTAGTTTTCTTTAATAGGTATTCACTTTGAGTTACAAAAACTAACACAGCATGTGAGAAAAACAGCAGAGATGCTTCAAATACCTTTTGATAAATACGGTTGTTTTCTGTATTGCTTCCTAGCAGAATGTAAAGCAAACCAGGCAGGACTCTTGGCACGTGAATTCTTCTCATCTGGGTGTTGTTTCAGCCTCTGAGGAGCACTCTCCTTTTTAATATGTACGATAGCACCCCATGAATACATGAGTCTTTTTTCAGCACGTGAAATTTGTACCCTGTTCTCCCTGTAAAGTCTGAGGAATGAAAGGAATGGGTTTGGGTTACTTCTGCAGATTGTATCACTTGTGAATTTTCCATAATCAGCTATTAGATCCATAAACTATACCGACAGCACTGGAGGGGTGGGAAATTACTTGGGCTCTGGAATGAAAACCAGTGTTTACACATACTAAGACAAAAATAAATATTTTAGCACAGCCTTCTCTCAAAGGCACTGTGCATTGCTGAGATGGTCCACTGGTTGTCAGAGGGATGGAAACAGGGAAAAAGCGTGGCCACGCTGAGAAACAGTGTATGACCCTCAGTCCCCAGCATTTCAGGGAGAATAGAGATCAAAATGCTTTTTAAGAAGGTAGTGGTGTGGGAAAGATGGTGCTATATAGAGAAAAGGAGCTCCTAACCCAGGGTATGGTAGGCCACAAAAAAGGATTTATATGTTTAGTTCATCTCTGTTCTAAAGCAGTTACCTCCGTGCTATTGTTACAAGAATTGTGCTGCCATGGACATCTGGGAGATGGGGAATTGGTCTATCACCTACTTGCTTGTTATTTGTAATTTTGCAAGACTGACATCTAAACCCTGATACTTTTTTACAATGCCCATTGAAGCATTATGCCATCTGACAATCTCTCCTAATGACTGACTTGGTGGAAACCTTGTTAGCTTTCTGTTCTATGCTGTCTGCAGTGTGTTAAATGCCTAAAAGGGGCTGAATTTTTCTTATGGTATTTGATACAAACTGAAGCAGTCCTGCTGTGCACATAGTGTCAGGAAAAAACCCTGGGGGGGGGGGGAAGTTTAGATAATCCAGTTTTTTTTAAAGAATTCGTATCTGTAGTCTATTTTGTTTAATAATACTAATCACAAAGACAGAAGAGAATTTTTCACTGTGATCTGACTTTTTTGGACCGCCTGTGATAGTTAATGGTGTGCAGCCATGTCCACTGAAGAGGTGGTTGCTTGGAAATGTAGGGGAGGGTGCTCTCAGGAGCTGTTAACAACCGTCCATTAATAATCTGCTATATTTTTCAGTGGTTTTCAACGGATGAGGTTTTGAGGGCTGTGAATTTCCTGGCATAGTGACATATGTCAGACCCAGCCAAGTGCCTCATATCTTTTGCTTTGCTGGCCATTAAGACCTGTCATGAAATATCAGTTCAATCAGAACATGTTTTTTCCATCTAGTTCCCAGCTTCCTTTCTAAATCTTGCATCACTTCCCAGCTGGGTCCACCGAGAGCACAAAAGCAAAGAAACAGCAACTTTGCTTTATATTCTTTTAAGGCGGCTGTCCCCAGGTAGGATCTACCCTGTCTAAATTCCGGTATTAATCACGTCTCAACAGCATTTTCCAGCCTTATGTATGTGATGATGATGGAAATGGGAATCGAAGGAGTGGGGCACCATCCATAGGCTGAAGCATTTGTAATAGAGAACTGCAGACAACCACCACAAAGCTTTCTTGGGTTCATTTTGACTCCCACCAAGAAAGGAAGGAATGTTTTCACTGAACTTTGAAGAGGAACAGATTTTCTGCTTGGAAATAAAGAACTTCAGTTTTGCCAGCATTTTGGATATGAAGTGTGAAATATCTATTCCACTGCTCATGATTCTGGTTTGTGGTGGAACTTTCAACTTGATTTTCAGCTGCAAACTTCAGAGAGTAGGTGTTACTTTATCAGGCTATTTTGGAAACAAGATGAAAATATCATGTGCATAAAACAACCCTGGCTTACCAACCTCCTACAGGAGCAGATGTGAATGAGCACTATTCTGACAGACCTGGCAGTTCTCAGCACTTTGAACCTTTAAAATACGCTTGGCAACAGTAATTAACTGAAACTAAGTAATTTATTTGAATTACATTTACAATTAAACATAATATTTCTGCAGACTTGTGTTTTGGTATTTTTAATTAATTTATTTTCATTTTTCTTCATCTGGTTCAGCAGAAGGCTACAATCATTCCCTTTTAATTTTTTTTTATTACTCCTTGACCAGAGTCTTGTTAGCTGTCTTCAAATAATGTACATAGGTGAATCAGACCTGTTAATTATGTTGTTCTGGTTTTGTTTGCAAATTATAATGAAATTAGATCATTATGAAATCTATTAATATCTCCTTGTACAAAAAGTAAATTGGATAATACTTACTAATAATGCACAGGTTTGACAGAAGAGATTCCCAAGTATTTTGATGCAAATGTATTTTATTATGTTAAAAAAGTGTTACAGATTCCAGGAAAAAAAAAAAAGAGTTGTTTAGAACAGTTTTTAACACAAAGGAAACCTGATTTTTATCAAATTACTTGTTCTTATGCTGGAGAAGGAGAGATATTTTAAGCTGGTGCTTACAGACAAGGCAAGATGTTACTGTCATTTGCCTCTGTGCAACTCTACCAATCTCAGGACCATGAATGTAGCCTAGAGCAGAATCTTGTCTCTGTTTTTGGATGCAGGGTCTGCACTCACAGAATCCAACGCGAAGCTCTTCAGTAGTGCCAGTGAAAGCAGGATCAAGCATCTAACATTTTTCTTCCAGTGTATAATCCTTTATGTCTCCTTTGATGCTCTTTCCTGTCCTTTAGAGACTCATTGCCACTCCTTGGTCTAGAGGAGTTTACTAGTTACTGTCATTGTTACACGGATGGGAGGATAAGGCTATTCTCCTTTACACTCTAATCCCAGAAGAATCAAGTTTTGGTTACAGCCTCTAAACTTCATAGCAGTGAACCCTACTTAATGTTGTGGTCTGGGGTCCTGCACTGACATTACTGAATCTGTCCCATTGGTTAACTTTATAATCTTTGTTCTACACTTTGGAGGTTCACACTGCTACACTCCATCAGACAGACAAATAAATATCTTACATAAACAGTGGATATTTGAGTTCTTTGACTGAAACATGATTTTTTTAATAGAAAATGCTTATGATAACAATTGTCTGAAAGTGGAAAACTGGAATAGCTGGGAGGTTTCTCTCACCTACACTGGGTTAGGTTACTTCACCCTGTCTCTTTTTCTGTACTTTTTTCAGGGGCAGTACAAAACTCCCCAGAAAACACACGATCCCCAGATTGTAGCCAGCATATATAATTTTGCTCTGTTATTTCATTATATAATTTAGCCTTCAATTCTTCTACTTTTAAAACTCCCACACGACGCATGGCTTATATCTTTCATCTTTCCAATCAAAACCCATGTTATTTGGAGACAGAAAATAATTTTCAAACTAAGCTTATGAATAATAGTAAATTATCTTCAGTATTTCTGAAAGTGGATGAGTCTACGAAAGTGTTGACCCAGTTTTAGCAGATAGAATTCCCCCACCTCCTGCTTCAGAGACCTGGTGTTATTCTGCTTTTTCTACCTGGTACCTAGTTGATCTTTAATTTTTTTCTACAGCTCAAAGAACAGCTGTCTTTCCATAAGTAGAATGACCATTTTAGTATCAATCTCTGTAGATTGCTTTGAGATCATTTGGAAATGGAGGCCAGGCTTGTCACGTGGTGAAACTTGCCCAAAACTATCACTCAGACAAAATGAGACCTGAACTGCTTTGCCAGATTTAACACTTCAGATGATCCTGGTATGTACTGGGAAAAACAAGGAAAACGCAAATAGGTGTTATGGGGAAAGCTCATCCAAAGCTCTGAACTACATCTGCCCTGTTCTAAATGATTCAGGTAAGCAACAGAAAGAAACGAGAAGCACAGAGGAACTCTTAACAACTTTACATCCTTGCAACACTTATAACTGTTTTAGTGACCCCAGAAAAGACCATTACTTTGCTTAACATATGGAGAAAACTAAAGCAGCCTGGGCTGACCTGAAAACGAGGTAATTGGTGACTTACTGGCCATCTCAGTTGGGCAGCAATAAATAGTGAAAACAATTGTCTCTGAGGGAAGGAACCACATCCACAGATGTATACAGCATCATCCAGGAGGCTAAGCTTGAGATGGAACTGCTACGTGTACCAGCTGGCCCACCAGGCATGTCTTGGACACTTTTACCATTTGGAGTAAGCACACCTGTCATGGCCAAAGCAGTCTTAACTTGGGGAACTTTATTTAATTTAATTTATTGCCAACCAGCACAAACTTTTGATTGCTTATTTGAATATTGAGAAAAAAAGAAAAAGTAAACAATTAAACAAACATTTAGGGAAACATGTTTCCTCCTGTTTTCCCAGCTCATCTTCAGTCAAATGCTGCTCCCACCCCTTCCTGGTCCCAGCTTCTCTTGGTTTTCCCATACCTTACACTCAGTCTCTCTCAATTCCTCCAGGGATGTGATGGGCAGTACAGGAAGCTGAGGTCAGAACATAATGGTTTCTCTCTGACAGTTCATGCATTTTACTCATTTTTGTTTGCTCTGGCGTGGGTCACCCACAGACTGCAGTCCTTTTGCGGGTGTCCCTGCTCTGGCACGGAGCTTTTCCTTACAAGGGTGCATCTCCAGCCATGTCCCCATCAACGTCTTCTTCCATGTGTCTCCTCACGTATCTCCTCCCCTTTGTGGATGCTGCTCTTTCTTAAATCTGTTTGAGCAGGGGTGCCACGTACTCTCCCATGGATCTTCTGACTGGATCTGACAGGTTGAGGTTTCTGCAGCACCATGGGCTGTTCACACCCATTTCAGAGTTAACTGGAAGTGTCTGTGACAGGCATGGGGCAGCTCACTGACTCCTCCCACACATGGCAGCCCTGCAGCCCCCTGTTACAGAAACCCTGCGAGTTATGCTCAGTACAGTGGTGTTGCCCTGAGTCCATGGTGCCATTCACAGTCATACTGGAGTTTTCGGCTGGGGGCGTGTGTGTTCTGCAAAGAGTGCGTGAGTGTGCATTTCATAGCTAGAAATTGCCAGCCAGCCGTTAATACCATGTCCCTTAGTAAATAAATATTAGATCTTAAGTCACTGAGTTGTGTTCTTTTCTTATGGCTACTTCACCCTAAATTGCCCAGCACAACTTGCTTTGCTTTTAAAATTGTTTCTTTATTGTCTTGTTCGAGAATATGCTGCATACAAGGCGGCATGTTCATATCCTTTCTGGGAGGCAGACTCTGACCAGGAATCTTTTACAGGGAGGTAATTTCAAGGAGATTTTTGTAGTCTGGACAACCCAACACCAACTGCAGGAAGACAAGAAAATGTCCATGCCTTGGGAGCAACCGACTTGCAATGCCTGAGTCAAGGGAAGTGTCAGTGTGCTGCAGCAAATTGCAGCTCATGCTACCTGGGGTGTACTACTTTGATGTGTTTTCTTCTTCTTTCTGGAAAAATATGAGAATATAACAGTAAAAGAATATGCTAACATAGATTATAAGAATATGCTAAAATATGAATCTGCTTTAGCAGCTTTGTGATTTTTCCGGAGCTCAGAAGTTTGTCCAAATAGGCTCTTGATTCTGCCTTCTGTAATAGTCAAAGTTTTAATAAAAGGTATTTTCCCCTGTGGATGAGTTGGGGAAATGCAGTTTTCTTACAGGACCTCCTTGAGGCAAAATAAGCTGAAATCTTTTATAAGAAGCAAAAATATCTCAGTCACTGCAGTGATGTTAACTTAATATAGCTTCTCCATTTTATTAGGTAGCTATACGGCCTTCAGTCTCTACCACCGAGAAAGTGCTATCTCATCTTCTGAGGCCAAGACAGTAGACGACGTTTTTCTCTAACAGCGAAACACGCTAACACTCATCTCCATGACATCCACAGCAAATGTATAGATTTTCAAATGCCTTTTTTTTTTCCCCACACAGGAAATGCTATCCCAAAAGGATATATCCCAAAATCTTATGTCTGATTTTTATTTAGACAACCACAGATGCATATAGCTATATAGTTTCAAAAATGTGATGTTTTCTTTCTGCTTTGTCATGTGACTACGTCTTTAAAAATAATCCAAACCAAAATATTACTGAAAGTCTGTGGCTACAGTGTTGCATTTATTTCAGCATTTTCGAGAGGTAACGGGACTTCAGCCCTGAAGATCTAGAAGTAAATGTCTAAATTCTTTCAAAATTACACCTAGGCTTCTAAATAATTTGAATCCTTTTGCAAATTTTATGAAACATGTTCATAATAAAATAGAAGAGCAGATACTACATACTTGTAAGTTGCCAGAAAATCCAACAAAATGCAAATCACAGGAAGAAAATGCACATTTTTTTTCCCAGGCTTGCACTGTGATTTGTTTTTTGTTCCAGAGAAAGAAGGCACTGATAAATGTATCAATGAGCTTTGAAGAGAGCTGTTGCTCAAAGACAATTTGGCAGTGTTTTCTTGGCATTATGTCAAGAGTAGGAGCTACCTTCTTGTTGCTGGTTCTGGCAAAGAAATCAGAGCTTTTCCAGTCCACAAATGGCAGAACATCAAAATGTTACAATGCTGTGTTACCAAAGATGATGAGGGGTTTCTTTCTTTAATGAAAGATAATGTGAATATACAGAACCCACATTTCACATTTTACTATGTAATGAGTATAATCCTATTATTGGAAGTGCTAGAGATCAGAGGACAAGGCTCTTTTTCTAACTCTGCTTATAATGCGTTGCATGGCTTTGAGGCAAGCCAGTCCACATCTCTGCACCTCAGTTTCCCCAACAGCAGGCTGGAGACAGTAAGAGCTACCCCACTGGGCTGCTGTGAGGCCAAATAGATCAATATTTTTGAAAGGACTGAGACTGTCATATAGAACTTGTTATGTAAGTGTGAAGTAATAAAATGCAAACTAATGAAATACGATCAGACCTGTCACTGCTCATTTTGTGTTGCATGCCCCTTGGGACAAATGAACTGTGAGTGAGACCTGAAATATTCCAACGTTACATCTGAACAACCACAGTAAAATGGAAAAATACTTATTTCAGATTCTAATCCGTATTAGCACCTTCTCCATCATTTTTACATTCATTCTTACATAGTGCATTGCAGCTTGACTCCTGCCTTTCTTGGGTCATTCTAAAAGACTTGTTTTGCCCATTGTCTTCCAGTTGTTCTCTCCTAAATATTTGACTCTACTGCCCTTTGTATCTGCGCAGTGACACCACTCCTTTAATTATATGCTTGTTTTGCTCTTGGGTTCAAAATACCTCTTAAGAAAAAGAAGGACTATCCCTGTGATATCCCTCACTCCGCCACAAATTTCCTGTTTGATGTCAGGCAAAAGCATTTAGGATGTCCCATACCACTGTCCACCCAGGGTCAAAGAGGCTAATTGATAGCACTGAGGTAGCACAATGGTCACAGGGAGCTCAGATGGCTACTGTAATGACTATGCACAAAAGGACTAGCTAGAGAGATGGGTGGGTAAATAACCACGGCTTCACCAGATACTCAGCTTTGCAGCTGCTATTCTACTGGTAGTGACAGAAGTCTGAATGCACAGGTACCTGTTGGAGCCACCACGCACCTAATCTAGGAGGAGCTTTTTCTGCAATACCTTTGGCATTAATTTAAGCTGTCTATATCTTTTCACTCCTGTCTTGGAGCCGCTGTGTTATTCCAGTGCTGGGCTTCACACACAATTCTGCCAGGTTCACTCATATCCTGCAGTCCTTCCACTAGTCTGTTCTTACTCTCCTCCCACACCTTGCTCCACGAGGCTACTACCTCCATCTGCGCTCTACAAACTGCTGCTACTCCAGTTTTGCCTCCCTCCTGTTCTCCCAATCCAATCCAGTCCTAGTCAGAAGGGTCCTGCTTTTCCGGACTCTAATTTTCACCTTCAATTGCAAAGGATAGAGGAAGAGGGAATGCTGTTTCTTCACCTCTGAAATATGTCTACAGGTAGTGGGCTCCTTTCCTCCAAGGTTTCCTATGACCTGATGCTTTCTTGGCATCCCTTGCACTCCATAGATAAGAGGCAGTTGGTGGCTGTAGACTGCAGTACCTTTTCTCCAGGTTCTTTTCTCACTCCCACTTTTATCCTTGCAAGCATTTCTGCAACCACCTGAAGCCCATGACTGTGTATTACCCTGTGCACTTTTTCCATTCTGTGTTTCCCTATTGATTTCCACTTCTTAGTGATCATTTTTGACACATGGTTGTTGGCTCCAGTTGCGCTGAATAGTTAGCACACAATGTATGTTTTTCCATCATCCTAAATGCTGGGTGAAAGACAGTATGCACAGGCACATATTTTGCTGTATTTCTTTCTTGATTGCCTGTATACACTACACTTGCTGAAGTGGCTGTATCTGAGGCCTATAAAACATCATGTTCAGTGTACACATGTATCTTCCTTTTTCTTTCCTTATTGCACTGTTTTCCAAACTTGCTATCTGTGTGGGGACCTGAACTATACTCTAAGCATGCAATGAATATCACGCTCTCCATTACATACATTCTGATTACATGTGCCTCAGGTGAACACCATCAGACTGGTATGTTTTGCATATCTGCTGCAATATAAGGCTCCGTATAGGAAGCGCAAGGTTTTTGACAGTGTATCATAGGAATGCATGCCACTTCATTGTGGCGTAGGGTCCAACTTGAGTGCGTTTTGACATGGTGATAATCATGATGTGGGCAGTGCAGCATGTGAAGATGTAGGTGTGTTTAATGCAGTGTGAGGTGTGGCAGAAACGCATGTGCGTACAAGTGTCTCTGGGGTGAACAGCTGTGGTATTTTCAGCATAAGGTGCAGGACGTAGCCTACATTTGTGTGTGTGTGGTCAAGGTGGTGAGTTCACAGATGTGTATTTGTTGTGGGAATGATACGCAATGACTTTGGCGATTTGAAGTGATGTATTTTCAGCCCGGCTCGCTGTATGTTTGGCAGCAAAGTGTCTTCAAACACCAGGTAATGGAGGTAGGTGATGCTGCTGTATGAAAGCACATCTCAGCCTTCTGTCATCTCTGTGAGAGAGAAGGTAGCTGGGTAGGCAATGACATCAAAGGGTAAGGAAAGCTTTCTGTTCCCTGCTAATCTTGCTGCACCCTGAGAGGGAAAAGGGCAGGTGCTACTGGAGGAATGATAGGATATTGAAAGAGAGAAGAGGCAGAGCCAGTCTCAGCTACAAGCTGGAGAAAAGGTAGAGGAGGAAGACTCTGTGTTTGACAAGGATATATACCATCAATTCCTGAACTCCCCAACATGTTAGGAGACACTCAAGTTCCCCAGGCAGTTGCCATCCTCTTGCAGACCCTCTGTGCTTCTAGACAGCTCCATCAGTCCTTTGGTAACATAGTGCTGAACACTGGAAGAAGACATCATCTGGGAGAGCAAAACCAGATTTCCAGCAGGAAGGAAACAGGCTGCAGATTTGGTGAAAGTTGTGAAATGTGTCATGTACAGGTTGCATGCGCCCTGAACAGGGATGCTTTTGGCCCAATATACAGCAAAAAGTTACATCCTCTGCAAACACTGGTATTTACAGTCACTCCCCTAAAGGCATGCTGCTGCACGGAAGACTATTCCAAAGGGGGTCAAGTAGAAAGCTAGCGAAGATGAGGAGGAATGCTGACTGAAAAGGTAATATGAAGTAGCTCAAGGGTGGTAAGGCACACCAAATACTAGCAGAATGTCCTGCTAAAGGTAACCAGGACTGCTACCTCCTGAAAGCTCCCTAAGTTTCTGAGCGGTGTGTGGACACTGCAGGAGACTGCTCAGATGGTCAGAGAGGATTGTGGCAAAACAGTAACACAGGGTCCTGAGCTCTGATAAAGACTCCTCTAAGCAGGAGGAGGCAGGGAAAAGTAGACAGGAGGTGAATTAGATCAGTTTTTCCTTCAGCTAATAATCCAGTACATTCAATCTTAATGCAGTTCTAGCAATGCCCTCACTTGAAAATAAGGATCTTTATATTCTCCTGCTGCTTCCATGTATCACTATTTATAGCATTTATTAACAATCTTTTCATTCCCAAAAAACAATACAATAGACACATGATATTGGCCAGAGAAATCAGGGAGAATCAGATCCTTACAGTACAGAAAGGTACTGCAAGATCCAGCTATTTCAGGAGAATATTAACTAATTCCTGTAACACATGTATATCCAGGTATGAGCTGTGCTTTGGGACTCATATGAGCTTCCAGGAACACAAGTACCATGGGACTTGGAACATCCTCCTAAGGACTGGCAGCACAGGCTGGGGCAGCTGTTGTTCTGGTCATCTGTGCTCTGCCTGGGTCAGTCCTGTGAGTGCCCTGCCAGCAATGAGCTCTCTAGTCGCACTCTGTGGCTCATCCTGGGGGAGCATTTATCTGACACTGAGTGACAGGAATGAACTGGAGTTTCTCCCTCCAGTAGTCTTATTTCTGTTTAAATCATTGTTTCTTTCATCTAGACATGACTGTTTTATGGAAGTGAAAACATCAGTTTTTAGCATAATTTGGGACCTGTTATGTTAGCCCAGATATCCTTCACAGTGATGTTGTGAGGCCCTAATACCCCAGGCCACCTTTTTTCTCTGATCCAGGAGGATGCTTTCTTCCAAAGCAAACATCAGGGTGAGTGGAGAGAGGATCTCAGGTGCAGTGATAGTGACCAAGGCAGAGTATTAATTACTTAACCTCTCTTAACCAGCTGAGCCCCTAGTTTCCCCCAGGCCTTGCTCTAATCCCGTTTCCATAACCCACAGAATAAAGGTGACAGTCTTCGAGCACAGGCTAACATTTCACATATGGACCAGGCAAATCACATTCAGCAAATGTACCCGCCTGCTGCTTCTCTCAGTGATGGCATTGACACAAGCACGCAAAGCAGTATGGTAGGTACAAACATCACTGATGCACCATTTTCCTAGGAAAGGGGTGAGAGGGGGAGTGGGAGAGGCCTTCCCAGGCATACGCCATAGGGGTTTTCTACTTGAGCTAGCAACAATACCACAACCTAGATAGCAAAACAAGTTTGATGCTGAAATTCAAATTATTTCAGATGATAGTGTAAGCTTTTAGCTGATCTCTGTCGATCTGTCTGGAGTCACAGCACCCTTCTGCCACACAGGGGGAGCTTGTTTTAGTCACGATAGTGGATATGAGCACAGAAACTGCTGCTCTGGGCAGGCCCTGAGTTTACATGGTGCAGATGAATTCCTGCCTCTCCTTCAGCACTAGCAAGAAAAGCTCACACTGTGGCTTGTACCATGTATGTAAGTGGTGAGGAGAAGACTCTATAAGGCCTAGCAAGTTTTATTCCTGTCAGTTTCAGTGTCGTAATTCTTGACTTCAGCGCTCCAAGCAACTCTCTCACCCAGTGCACAGCAGGATGAGAGCTGATGGTCGCTCCTCCGCAGCATTGGCATGGCCTGTTTCTGCTGCTCTGGCCAGCAGCACCCGCACAAACCACAGGTGATGAGGAGGACGGAGGAAGTGGAAGAAGTGGCACATCTCTTGCTGCTTCCCCAGATGACAGCAGACATGCCTTTCCTCCTCATGTGCTGCCAGTGCCTGACGCACAGTTATGGCGCTGAGCAAATGGTGCCTGCTGGTCTCGCCAGCTCCCAGGAGGACTCCTTCCCTCTCAGCGCACAAATACCCACAAGGAAAAGCAGCCCAGATCTGCCGCTGCTGCAGGCTTTCTTTTGAAGGAGTCCCAGATTTCCTTATGTCTGCTTTTCCTATCTTTAGAGGGCCCTGAGGCACGGAGGGACCTCCCCAGGGCCAGCCCCACACCCTCTGCCCATGGCTGGGAGTCCAACCTCAGCCTGAGCTGTCACGAGACAGTGAGGGCTAGTGGGCTAGTGCCTCCCTGAGGGACATGGCCAGCAGGGCACCATGGGATCCATCCTACTGCACCAAACAGGGGGAGCGGGGCAAGCCCAGGGCTGGTGGCCAGGCCCAGGCACAAGCCCTGACCATAAGGCTCATCACGGCAGGTCAAGACGGGAATCCCATCTGCAGGCCAGGCCCAGTGATGGCAGGGTTGTGGGATGGGCCTGGCTCAGTGGGGCCCATGGCCGGGCAGGGCAGGGCAGGGCTGTGGAGACCTGGAGACTAGTCCTGCTGTGGCATTGTTGTGGCAGGGGCTGACAGCCCTGGGGGGGCTGAGATGGGGTCCTGGGCCATGGGCAGGGTGATGGGTGGCCCTGGGGACCTGGCAGGGACAGTCAGGCCTGGTGGTGCCCTCGGGGCCCCATCAGCTTGCTAGGGCTATTCAGGGCCTTAAAATGGCAGATAATGCTTCAGTGCATCCAAAATGCTTCTTAAGACCTCATGTCACCCAAGTCCAACTGAAGTTCATGTTGGTGGTATGGCAAGACCAAGTGTGTATGTGACAATATAACCAAAAAAAGGAAAGAAGTGACTTGTCCTGGTAGACAGGACAGAGGAAATCTGGGGTTCTAGGAAAAAGTTGCAAAGAGAAGTTCTGGTAAAGCTGTCCCTTTATTTACAAGCCCACATAGGGAAGAAATGCTAGTCACCCATTTTGGACCAAGCCTGTGATTTTCAAATGCGTCTTTATTGATCGGTTGATTTAGCTCAAGTAGTATGAACTTTATTTTACAAGAACCTGCAGCTAACCAACACAAAAAAGAATTACCATCATTATCTCGTACAATACCGGACTAGCGCAAAAACAGAAGTAAATGCCACAATCCAGTTAAAGGAACCATAAAATAACTAAATTAAACTGTAAACTCTACATGTAACAAACGGCTGAGATTAGTCCCACACATGTCACTTATAAACCCAGCAGTGGGAGGGGAGGTCTGAACACAAAACCAAGCACCCCAGATGCCAACTTCTTCTCCCCTGAGTGTGCCTAAGCATGGGCTCATTTGAGACAAGACACAACCATGTGCTTGGCAGCACGTGCATGAGCAAGTGGGTCAGCTGCAGAGAGATGCACACCACCTGCCCGCATCTTGTCTTTTACCTTAGAAAGCCTCCTAGGTCTGCTCTCTGGTTCAGAACATTCAGGGCTTCTTCAAACAAGAGACTGATGCGGATTTGCACCCAAACGATGTGAGAAGAGTCTGGTAATTGGAGGATAGTGGGCTAAAAAGAGAGGACTGAGCACTGCAGGCAGAAAATGCAGTATCTAAGTTGGCAGTAAGTACAACTCATCCAAACGCATTTATTCCAGATAAGCACATGACGGAACAGCAAACCTGAAGTACAAGATGAAAAACGGGAATCCTAACCCACTCATTTCATTCTTTGTTCCCCCATTTTCTGTCTGTCCGTTATGACTCCTCTGTCTACATCTCTTGCATACCTTCACCTCTCTCCCATTCAGCTGCTACTTCCCATAACACACGGGCAGTGCCCTCCTGCCCCACTACCCTCCTTCCTTGACCTTCACACAGTTCTGCCAGTGACTCCCACTTCACACTCCCAGTCTACTCTTCTGCCTCGTGTGCCTCTGCAGAACAACAGTCAGAGAAGGCTGAAACCTGATTTCCTGTCTCCCGCAATCAGAGGAGCACTCATCTTGATTTATCATTCCTGAGGAACGCTGAGAACTGAGATCTAACTTCATGTAAATAGAGCAAACACCTTCAACTTATTTTGGAATCTGCCTGTCTTCTTCATCCTTCTTGTCTTTTCCTCCCTCTTGGTCCCTCCCTTAAATGTAGGAATGTTTACAGTGATTCAGGTCCAGCTCTCTGATTTTTAGATAAAACCCCAGAATTTTCCTGAAAGTCAGCTCACTCCCCAAACCCCATCCCTTCATCAGAGTTAATGGCAGTTACGGGAAAATCTGCTGTTTGTGCCACTGGGAAGAAACTGCTTTGGCATGACAGCATAAGGCTTGCACAGGACAGCATCTATCTGGCACCTTTCTAAGAACAACACTGGCTTAAAATAAAATAATTTAAAAAAAAGTCTGCAGAGAATCTATTCCCCTTCCCCTTCAAGTGTAAAAGCATCTCTCTTGCGGCGAAGAGTGGCACTGTTGTCCAATCACAAAAAGCCAGCAGAACACACGTGGGAGCAACTGATTTCTTCCGCTTGTGCATGGGGTGCAAGAGCTGTACAGGGATGAGACACAGAAGGGAAGGCTAAACCCACCGGACTGCTGCCATCTTCAAATCTGCAGATGATTGGTACAAGGACAAGACCAATAGATAATTTTCTGTGTTCACCAATAACAAGACCAGTAGTGTTTAGTTGCTTTAATGCACAGCAAGGGAGACTTGTAGGCTAGCTAGGAACTAGAAAAGACTATCTCAGCAGTCTCCAGGATCTGCCTCAGTGAAGTTCACTAAGAACAAGTTAGATGTGCAGCCATGGTGGACACGTTTGGTATACTCAGTCCTGTCTCAGAGCTGGAGTGGGATAGTCATTCTCTTGAGGTCCTTTCTAGCCCTAAGCTTATGAGTTTATCAGTTGGCTTCATTGAAAAGAACAAAAGGGTCGTCTCAATTTTTTCTGTCCAGCACTTGCAATTAAAGCAACAAAGGAAAAAAAAAAATAATTCTTTCTTCTCTTCCCCAACCCTCACATCTCACAGCTGAGGAGTTCCCAGCCCTCAGAGTTAGCCCTTCTAATACTGACAAAACTGATGGGAAACTCTTGGAGCGCTTCACAGGTAGCAGCTGGAATGAGGACTGCCAGTGCAGGATAGCCTTGTGTGGGCAGAGTGAAGTATTTCACAACTCAATGAATGCTCACAGGAGTGCGGCTCGTGCCATGGGCAAGGCGTGACAAGGTCAGTGTACAATACATGGCATGCCTTCTTCATCCAATGAAAGGATTACACAAAAATGGCTATCCTGCCCAGTCACTCTCCTGGAGCTCCACCACACCGGCTTGTACAGCAGCCTCCAGTACTGGCTAACTACTTCCAGCTGGGGCAAGAAAAGAACTACAAACGGTGAAGTCTCCCCATCCCTCAGCACAGTACCCCTCGCTAGCCTTTCAGTTCACCTTTTCATACACGGTCCCCCTTACCCTCCCTCCCCTCAATTTAAAAAATAACAGTTATAATTAATGCATGGAAGGTGATGGCATTGTGCATGTGGTTCACTTCCAGTTCTCTTCCCCTCTTCTCAGGCATCCTCCTTCCTCCTCTCCAGCATCCCCCCCCACCCCCCCAAAGCCATTCCATCAGTCCGTCTCGCCTGCATGCCTGGGGGGCTGGTGCTCACTTGCCATAGACGCTCTCATCACTGTAGGCCACATAGAGAAAATAGTCCTCCTCGTGGTTATCCTGCGAGGGGAGAAAGGGAGAGAGTAACAAACCGACTCTCTGTAACTCATTACATGTGAAAAAGCCCAACCAAGAGATCACTGTAACAACCAGAGGGCATAACCTCTCTTTCACTGCCTCTTTGCATTGAAGGCTTCACTTCCTCATACCAAGAGAGAGTATAGTAACTCCCTCTCTCTGGCCACAGCTCTACCTCTAAATTCAGGCACATCACATTTCTGGACGCTGTGAATTTACTTAAAGAGCCACAGCCAGAGTGTGCTGCAAACGTGCAGCTGTTGCAGGCTGTGCAGCAGAACCTCAGTGCTGGTATGGCCTTAAGATCGAGGGACCTGGAAGGTTTTAACAAGTCAAAAATCACCTCTAGATACTTCAGTATTTGATAAATGTGGTTAGATTTGTTGTTTTTCAGAACACTTTGACAAGTGGCTGTATTTCTAGTCCTGTTTTACCTATAGACAGTAAAGCTGAAATGCTAAGTGATTACACTGACACAAAAAGTCTGCAGAGCACCAGGAACAGAGTCTTGATCTCAGCTTTGGACAGTTAGACATACCATCCTCCTACATGCCCAGATTTAGAAAATTCCCTGCATGTGTTAATCTCATATTATCTTCATCAGTATATATCAGTATATCTCATATATCTTCATCATACATACATATTTGTCTAGTCAAAAAGTCAAAAAGTGACAGGTCAAATAAGGCTCATAGCACTACACTGGAGCTCTCCTATTAAAACCACTTACACAGCAGAAGGAGAAATCAAGGAGAAATCAATCCAGGCTGCAAACCACCCATAATATAATGGCTACATAATTGAGGAACATTCCTCTGATGGGCATAGAATACGCCTTTAAGGTCGATTAATTAGCACTGCTCAGTAGAAATGTGGGCTGGCAATGTTCACAGTGTCCTACAAGGTCCTCACATATACAGCACAAGCTATGAAAAAGTAATTCTGAACAAAGAATAAGTCTTCCTTGACAATGTATTTATACACTGTTGGTTGCTCAGTGATACTATATTCTTTTACTGGCTAATAGGAAATCCCTTTTGTATAAACAGGAAAGCTAGTGTGTATGTTCCCCAGACCTCCCCCAGACCCCGTCCCCACCACAATCTTTCCTCTGAAATACAAATAAGAAAGTGGTTTATTTCAATACTTTGTTTAATTAGTAGGACCAACATATCACTGCTGGGGCAACTATTCACCACCTGGTATGACAACCCTTTCAACTAGCACACAATCAATTAAAATGATGAGGCTCCCCAGGCTCCTCTTCGTAACTGCAGGGTAGAACTTCCCTAAACAGACGATAAGATACAGCCCAGGTCACAGTGGTCCGTGTTCAGGCATCTGCAACCAAGCTGCACCCACTGCCAGTTGAGTAGTGCTCAGTTGTCCTTCAGTAAGGATATGCATTCCTCTGGACACTCCAACAAAAGAAGAAAGAGATAGGCCAGGCTTACCTCATACAGCTGGCCCATGGTAGCACTGGTGGGAGGGATGGTATTATTGACAAAGAAGAACAGGGCATCCTCTGGCCTCAGGTGGATCCGCTTTCGGATTAAGAAGTAGAATTGGCCAACTGAAAAGGAACAGAGGAGAACGCCTTACATGTAGAAAGAACCTTTCTTTTTTTTTTTTTTTTACCCTAACCATGTCTGTTTTCTTTTGGTGGTGGACGTCACATGCTGTATGTAAAAAGTAGGGAAGAATGAACAATGTGGGAAAGAAAGCAGTAACTTCATGACTGTTCCCACATTACCAGCCAATCCACTTGGAGATGGCAGTTTCTCAGGTACATGTCTCAGGCCATGTACCCTCTAAATCCACACTCTACCTACTATGCTCTGAAATGCTCTCCTGCTGGGATTTGTGGGAAGACCTCTAACTAGCTTAACCTTTAAATCCTACAAATTAAAGACACCTTAAGGAGTTCAGCCTCTGTGTAAATGGTCATACCATTCCTGAAAACAAATTCCTGAAAATAAATTCCTTACTATTTGCTTGAGCTATGTTGCACAAGACCATATTCCACAATCCATTATACACTGCAAGAAAAATAAATGCTTTTTCTTTAACTCATTCATGGTGTCAAACAAAACCAAATGTAATCACACACAAAATGGCCATGACCATTCAGAAAAGGAACTTTGTAGCCATGACTCCAACCACAGGGTTGGAAAACAGTGGGACTATTTCAAGAACTTGTCTCTTCCTGCAACTAGGATACAGCCTCTGGCAACTCTGCAGCTAGGTCATCATTGATGGTTATGCTACTGCCTATGATACACAATTCAGTCATTTTCATCATGGCTAGAAGTCAGCAGTGACACATGCATGTTAGCTAAGTCAGTGAGATGTCTCAGAAGATCTCAGAGAATTCTGCATGTTGTAATCCAGGTTGTAAGGTACATAAATATAACAAGGACGGCCAGGTACACTGGGGTAATGATAAGATGTTGAGCCCGCCTGGATATTTTGTTGATGCTGATCATAGAGTAAAAAGCACTTCTGAGACCTTCTCATTGAAAATCAGGAGGAAAGGAAGCAGACTTTGTTACCTGTGAGGTCAGAAGGCACAAGATACTTCCTTTTGTCTAGGTCGGGTACTCTGGCTTTTGGTGCTTTTTCCACAATTACCTGGAGAGAGAGAATGAGAGAAAGCAAGAAACAACCCATGAGTATCACAAAACGAAGTAGGCCAAAAAGCATCAGGATATCACCCTTTGAGAGAGATGGTGCTACAGGCCTTTAGAAATCTGTTTAATCTATAGCAAATACACAACATTAAAGAACAGATAGGTGAGAAGACGACTTGAAATCACTGGCAATAGCTGTGCTGGGAACCCAAGACCACAGCAGTAAGCACGGCAAGTAAAAAATGGAGACTGGAACAGACATAAAAATAAACCGTAATAGCCAATAAAAAAATAAATCAGGTCACCTTGATGGTCACAATGCAGGTTAATTTTGTATGAAGGAGCTGCCAGGAGGCTAATGCATGAACACAAGTATCACAAGTTGAACTGTTTCCAGGTTACAGTTCCAAAATGCCTGGCACAAAATCAGCCCTAGTCCCAGAAGTCCCACATCCTAATTTCTACATTCACCAATAGCAAGTGCTCTAGAATGAAGCAAAGAATTAAAAAGAAACTGCAGCTTGTTGGGGAAAGTATTTTTAATCCCCAGTTCTTCAGTAGTTATCTTCTACTCTGAAATTCATAACCCTTAAGGTTATTTTCCCTACTTCATATAGTTATTGACATTTCCTTATTCATATAAATATCTAATAATTAAAAAACAGGCTACCACCTGGGCAACTGTACCCACAGAGACCTTTGACACAAAATAGTAATCCTCATTATATTCTGATGTCATTACAACACAGAAAAATATGATGCTCAGCAGCTTTAAGTTCAAACAGACAAAGAGATCTTCTGCTACAGGAAAATTTTTGTTACTAGAGCTAGGCAAAATGTTTACTTCAGAAGCAGAAAGTATTCCAAAGTGACCTGAGCTCCTTCCAGGAAAAGCCTTGGAAACCTTTCCAAAGGCTGGAGGCATGTGTCCATGGAACTATTGGGTCTGTGCAGAAAAATCTGCAGGCAGTTTTGTGGGGTTTTTTTTGGGGACCTGTATTTTTGAACTGGTAAGAGATATATTACATGATTCAGTTCATTTGGCTTGCTGTTTTGCAGACGCCATTTTGACCATCTAAACAAGAAGCTGGATTTTATGAACCTCCTCAACTTTTTAATTCTGTTAGACCCTCTAATAGTAAATACTCCATCTCAGACACCATGAGATTAATTTCTTAGGGCTCCACGCTGCCGTAGCTCTTTGGCAACTCAAATCAGCAACTGTGTCTGTTGTGCAACAGAAAAGGCTGAACTCCTGTGGACTAAGCCTTCTTTGGAAGCAAAATGGTGTTATCACACCAGTGAGACACTGTGCCAGAGAAAAAATGTTACGATGATGAACTTGGTGTATTTAGTCTGGACAAAGTGCCATGCTAACTCAACTCGACTCCTTCTAGAACAAGTGAGTATCTTCAAAGCATGTCATAGAGTTGCTAACTTGGACAACTCTTCACTGTGCTCCATTTGGATGCTGCCAACACAGCCAAAACGACTGAAAATTCTGTTTGTTTTCAGAATAGAAACCTGGACATCTCTGCTACTTCAAGAACTTCAAGCACCTCAATTAGTACAGGCCATTCAAGCTCTTTAAGACAGTCAGTGGCAGGACATGCCTTTCTGTACAAGTTGCAGTTGGTATGTGCTGTGAAGAAGGACAGTTCCCCAGTCTCACTGAAGAGGTCCAGGCTGAACAGCAACAGCACTCTGCACGTTTTCTTACCCACACATCCAACAAGGCAACATCTAACACAATAAATTGCAGAGAAGAGAAACCTTTAGTTCTTGCCTCCAATTAAAAGAACTACAGATAAGCAGAACTGCTAGCTAGCAGCACTGATGTGGTCACCCTGACTCAAAAGGGTGGCTCGTAGCTTGGGTCATTAGATAATAAAGAAAAAGAAGTCATGCCTATGAGGAAGAGGTGAGAGTGTTGGGGCTTCTAAACCCCTAGGAAGGATTTAAATCAGATCACCAGTGATCTTAAGAGAGATCTGATTGCAAAGAGGCAGGGAAGGAATGAAGGTGCTCTGCTAATCTATCAACTGCAGTCAGTTTGCCTGATAACACAGGTATCTTTTCTGAAGCACTAAACCCTTCACACATACAAACAAACAAACCTACAAAGAAAATCCAAAGGGCAGATGGAGATTATCTGTATGTCTGTTGTTGCTGGGTGGCGACTGTGGTAATGTGGGACTGTGCCAACAGTATAATCTCAGCAAAATGCTGAGATGTATCAGGGCACTGCAGTGTAGGCAGCCAAAGGGACGTCATCTTCAAGGATCCTGCTGTCAGGAAGGGCAGAGACACAAGTGATGTAAAGAACAGTTGTCTGCTGCATTCATTTGCTCCTTGTGCATCTCTGACAACAGGCTACCCCCAGCAATTCACATCTGGGTCTTGCCATGTGTCGTTCTCATTTATCCTTAATTACAGCACACTTTGTTATTTTGGTCCTGGCTCTCTCCACAAAGATCTGCTGATGCCCCTCTACCTTGACCTCTTTTGCTCTTGCCAGACCAGGTCTGGTCCTGGGCTCCCCAAAGCGTCTCTTCCAGGCACATCTATCATGACCTGCTGTACAATCTGCTGTGCTAATCCTCATTTTACAGCTTGTCTCGCTCCTGACCTACAGAGCCCTCTGCGGTCCTCATCTTAAAATGCAGAACTGCATACACTTCACCACTGACTCGCTGCATGCTCAACTTGCTGTGCTATGCCAGGGGTCCCAAAAACAGCTGGGACAAATGCACCCACATACTGAATTCCAAAAACTTTTCAAGTCCAATTGAAGGCCAAGATGAAAAATTGTGTTAGACTGCAGGGACAACACGTAGTCTAACTGCTCCCCCCTTGACCTCAGGTTTATGGGGGAGTCTAAGTTATCTTGCATGCAGTACCCCTGGGCAGCAAATCTAGGACAGATGTCTCCAGTGGGGATGGAAAGAACATTTGCAAACCTTTTATTAAAAAGGAACAAAAAAAAATAATCACAATTAATTCCATTTGTCATTTCTTTTTCCCAATTATTAGTAGTAATTATAAAGCTAGAAGCTTTCCACAGGCACTCCAAAGGGACCTAAGGATGAGGAAGCAAAGTTTAGCTAGATGACCTTGTTTTCCAAGTGACCTTTTTTCCACGGGATGATTAAACAGGAGGGCAGAAACATTGAGAAGTATCATTTTTCCCTCATCCAAAGGAAAAGAACATAGCAAGACTATACCGAAAAGACAGGCCAAAAAAAAGTAAAATAAAAATAAAGGGAAAGTATCAGGTGACACGGATACTGATCTTGTTTTCTACAAAGAGCACCCGGCTAACTCACTCATTGTTCTCCTCCATTTTTGCAGCGCTGATGGTAAGCTCCTTCCCCACCCCCCAACCCCACGCACGCAGGCTGCCAGAAAAAAAGATTAGCAGGATTTCTCGCTGTCGAGTTCCTGCGGTCTCAGAAAAAAGCGGTGCATTGCACCCCGCACCCACCCCCGAATACGGACCTTCGCACATAAAATAAACAGCCACAGCTTTGCGCTCAAGAGAAAAGCAGCCTGGAATTCGAATCAGACCATCGAGATCACAACCACCTCTACAAATCTCCTTTTTTTTTGCCTTAAAAAAAATAAAAATAACGGAAGAAGCAGACGGCAGCCGACAAGGAAAACAAAGGCGGCGGAGCGCGGAGGGCTGCCAGGCAAGCCGGGCCAGCAGCCATCGCTGCCGCTGCCCTCGCACCCCCACACTCACAGGGACTCTGTCGGGATATTTCTTCCTGATTTTCTCCCCTTCTTTTTTCCTGTACTCGAACGGGTGGTCCTCCTTGTACTGGAACTTCATGCTGCCGGGGCTGTCACCTTCCCTCCCCTACCGCCGGCTACTTTGAGAGACTCCCCGGACGCCCCCGCAAGCGGCAGCGCAGCGCAGCGCAACCCCGAGCCGTGCCGCGGCAGCGCACCAACCCGCTGACGGCAAATTGGGATCCGTGACGTCACGGGGAGGCACCCCCACCCCTCCACACCCACCCACCCTACCCCCCCGACCCCGTCACGGTGCCGCCGGGGCGGAGCTGGGGTCC
>VYZM01002696.1:31400-42195 GCA_013398915.1 Dromas ardeola
TCAGGTAGGGGGGAGGGGCGCAAGGGGGGGAGGTGCCCCCCACGCGTGACGGGGGGAGGCGCGGCGGAGGGGGGGCGACAAGCGAGGGCGGCCGTCCGCCCCCCCCCCGCCGCACAGGGTCGCGTGTTTTTGTTTGTACATTGATCTATTGCGCGGCAATAAATAATCAATTAAAAATAATATTTTTTTTTTTTTAAAGGCTGCAAAATAAACATACGACTGAGCAACGCCGCACCCCCGCGTGACTCAGGCGTTATAAGTACAGCATGAGCAGGCACATAATCCACCCGAGACTGCAGGGATGGCCGCCTTGCTCCTCCCTCTCGCCCCACCGGCGCAGCGGCGTGGGGCTGTGCTCCGCGCGTGGGAGCGGGGCTGGGCCGGGGTCCGCGGCTTGGGGACCCCCGTGTGAAGCTTGGCGGCCTCTGCTTGTCTAAAACGGGGGTAATGAGCCTGACTTATTCTTAAAGTGGCTGATGAGATGTAAGGCCGAAAAAATGCATCGTTTTGTGACCGTCCCCGTCGCTGTCGGATCTGGATTATTCCCCTGTTTATAACATCTCAGTTAAATGACATGGGGTAGAAAGCATGTCACGTAATGTGACAGACCAGATGCACACTACAAACAGCAGACAGTTAAAGGGAACTGTCTGCAAACAAGCCAAAATAGCTGGCCAATTTTAGCCCAATCACTCAGCTGATACACACTTGGAAAATCTTTGGTTTTTCTTGTAGTTAGGCTCACAATTATTTACTGACCAGCAAAAGGGAAGATATTAATGAATGTATCAGCATGCTCAAATCAGCACAAAAATTAGTTGCTGCTACCCTGGGGACAATGAATGGGGGTGTATCAAATAATTATTTCTTTGCATGGCTCATCCAGAGAAGCAGAACTTTTCCAAAGATGATATTTTATTTGTGTAGTGGTTTTAGCGGTACTAGTAGGGACTGAGTGGGACATCAGACTGCCTCGGGTGTATAAGGTAACTCTCCAAGGCCACACCAGTGGCAGAGGTGAGAGGACCCAGGTTTCTTATATCTCATCCAACCCTGTGCCAGTGTGTTGACTTTGAATGAACAAGGGTAGGAAAAGGCATTGTTGCTGTTTTGCTGTCACTCTGCTTCTACAGTGTGCTTAGAATGGAAAAAAATCTAGGCTATAGCAAACTCAGCTTGAATCCTGAAGAAATTGAAGAGCAAGCAGGATGATCTGTAATGATAAAAATAGGATCAGGGGAAAATACAACACTGGTCTTTTTCTACAAGTACTTACATAAATCACAGAATCACAGAATGGTAGGTGTTGGAAGGGACCTCTGGAGATCATCTAGTCCAACCCCCCTGCCAGAGCAGGGTCACCTTAGAGCAGGTTGCAGAGGAACGCGTCCAGGTGGGTTTTGAATGTCTCCAGAGACGGAGACTCCACCCCCTCTCTGGGCAGCCTGTCCCAGTGCTCTGCCACTCTCAAAGTAAAGAAGTTCCTCCTCGTGTTCAGGTGGAACTTCCCATGTTCAAGTTTGTGCCCATTACCTCTTGTCCTGTCACTGGGCACCACTGAGAAAAGACTGGCCCCATCCTCCTGACACCCACCCTTTAAGTATTTATAAGCATTGATAAGATCCCCCCTCAGTCTTCTTTTTTCCAGACTGAAATGACCCAAGTCCCTCAGCCTTTCTTCATAAGAGAAATGTTCTAGTCCCCTAATAATTTAGTCCCCTAAATCCTTTAGGCTGCCCCAAAAAACTCATAGGACTGGTGGCTTTATCCCTATGTATTGATATGCACACTTGAGTTGCCTGCAGGGTGGGAATCAGGCCGACACTGAGGGTAGGAAGGGCCTATTACAAATTCTCACAGCAGATCCAGGGTGTTAGCTTGTTCTCTCTGCCTTGTAGAGAGTTCCTTCACGTACTGTCCACCACCCACCTTTGCACTCAATAGCACACTGCTTTTTGAACTCAGAGGCCTTTTGATAATGCTCCCTCTCTAAGCCCTGGTCCGCTGTGATCTCTCATCTTGAACATAATCAGGAGAGATATGGAGGAAATACATTTATGTAGTTGCAGATATGCTCAGATTATGGCAGCTCCCAGATAATCTTGCCTGGCACAGGACTATAAATGAGCATGGGATAGAAATCTCACCTACACTTATAATGTAGGCATGTACAGCTGAGCCTGTCACTTTAAACCGCCTTTGTGGTCAATGGCAATAAATAGGTATGTTGGAGTGGGATTTTTCTCACCTAAAGCATGACATCTACTTTTGGATGGCCGAAGTGTACCCACAAGAACTCTGGCAGGTGCTTTAGTGTTTAAGCTTCTGCTACTCAGTATGGTGTAGTGTGGCCTCCTGCACAGCTCTAACAGGTGCACACCTGAATCTCTTAAGGATAGAGCAGCCCACAATGAGAATGGTGTGGACCGGTGTGTCCCAGCCTCCACTAGTTCATGTGCATAATGTTTGTACAGGAAGCATCACCAGCTTGTTTCTGTCTGTCCTAGGACATGTGAACAGTTCCCCATGGTTGCAGGTAGTGTCAGAGGATCTTAGAAGGGTGAGTCAGAAGGAAGGCATTATTTTTGTGCAGTGCCATAGTGAATAGCCTAGACTGAAGGAATCCCAGGGTTTAGACCTGGGGAAAATTCTGGTTTAAAAGCATTGTGCCTTTCTGTAATACCGGTGTTTGGCCTCCTTGCTTCCTAACTGCCTGCAGCATAGCAGTTGCTAAAGTGTATTGAAGGTCTGTAGTGATATAGATGCCTCTTCCTCAAGGACAAAAGAAAGGAAATTTTCTAGCCTGTTTCACCCAGGCTGCCAACACATTCTGTCAATTTTAACAGACTGATCTCAAACTCCTGTTTGTCCTGTAAATCACTGTTTCCATCTCCAGGACTATACACAAGGCAGCTGAGCTAGCATCTAGTTTGAATTTCTGTCAACAAATCAGAGAGGAGTTCCAGGGTTCTTCCCTGGCCTGATGCAAAGACATGGCTTGCGAGTGCATTGCTAGGTGACTTCTCCTCCCCCAACAAATCCCACGTGAGGATCACAAATCTCCTTACTGAACTCTTCCTGCTGTGATGATGCAGCCCTGGACGTGCAGCCACAAGCCTTGCTCCTCCCACATCGTCGCTTCCTCCCCATCAGGCACTGAATTCCCAGCCTTCTCCTCCAGCTCAATAATAACAATAACGTCACTGGCACAACAGCAGGCAGGAAGATGATACATGCAGAAGCAGTGACAAGCAGCTAATCATCTGACTTAAGATTCTTATTAAAATGTCAACCCATGGGCATGTGACAAACCCCACATTCTGGGTCCATGTGCTAGAGGGAAGAACTGGAAATGGGGTTTGTTATTTTTCCTACCCTGGACTGCCAGCACAAAGTGGTCCTCCACAGAGTGTCAAAACAATATACTCTTTCTTAACCTAGAGTGTCAGAACAGCTGTGAGCAGGTCATGTATTGCTGTGTCTGCAGCTCACGTAGGCAGAGGTTCACTCTAAAAGGGATTCCCCAAGCATTGCCAATACTGTAGCCATAGAAGCAGGAGATAAAAATATTTGCACAGAATCTGGGGGCAGGGTTCGCAGCCTGTGCTGAACTACACAGAGCTCTGGGGTCACTGCTAGGAACTCTGCAGCGCACTACTGTGACGTGAAGCTTGGGTACTTGGGTAGCTAACTGGCTAAAATTCTGTGAATTAAGGATAAAAATATCCATTATTTGCCCTGTGTTTCTTGCAGATGTCATCTAGGTGGATGTCTCTTGGCAAGCCCCTTGGAGCTGCTGTTCAGCTGCCTACAACTCTGGACTCCCTTGGATATTTCATTAGTACCTCCTCTTGAGTACATTTTCCATTTGTGCCTCCATAGGCTGAATGTTTGGTTTGTTTTTTTTTAATCTTTAGTGTGGATTCAGCATGTCAAAGCCTCTCTTGTCAGAAAACTACTTTGTAGTCTAAATGGTGTTTAAACCACAGAGGGCGTACCTGAAGTCACTTATGATTCTGCTCTGTCTGATGCCCATCCATGCATGGCACAGTCCTTGCCTGGTGTCTTTCCTGCACCACTTGTGACTGGTCACCAGTTTCACTTGGGCACATTGACCCTGGGTGAGGGTACAGGGTTAGTCACTCCCAGCAAACAATGGCTAATTGTGCAGATGTTTTCCTTTTCTCTAGGAAATGGCTTTGTTTTGTCCATGCCGAACTGCCGTCTCACTGCTCTATTTTCTACAGCTTCTTATTTTTTACAAAAAAGCTGCTCATTCCTCCCAAACCGGTTGTATGGCCCAGCCTCACCTCAAGTGGCTTAAATGCATACAAATGACATTATAAGGAGATTAAGGAACAAACATACCTTGCTGCATGGTGAAAAGCAGCAGTAAAGGACAAAACCCCAGCGCTGAATACTGCGAGTCTGAGATCCCTTTGTTCCAACCAGTGGTTTGGAGTGGCCTGTTAGGGACGGGTGTCATTGTTACTTACAGTCCTCTGAAAACAAAGGAGCAACACAACAGTGAGGCCAGTGGTGTGTTTCTGAAGACCAGTCTTTCTCAAGTACCACATGTTCTAGGGGTACCTAAGGATGGTGTGGACAACTCCTTTGCAGCACGTGGTGTTGGTGTTCCTCTCATGGTTCCAGCCCAAATTACTCTATGTGCAGGCTATAGGTAGTCAGTGGAGACCGGTTGCTCTTTCTCCTTCAGTATCACTTGTCCTATGCTTGCTCACGTCTCACTCTTTTCCCAGTGTTTGGTCAAGGGTTGAGTGAAAAAGTGAGCCGATGCCGAGCCATGGGTCAGTGACTTGGTTATGATATAGTTACCTTCAGTACTTTGTGCATCATTTTGCCCATCTACAAATGGAATACTAAGGCTTGTCTGATGCGTAGGCAACTTGACAACATGCTTAAAGTCTGTAAAGTGCATGGGGATCTTTGAATGCAGATACTTAATTATTCATAACTAAAGAGAATGTCTTTTGATTGTATTCTTTCCCATGTTGTGCGGGATATTTGAGTGCTCTGCAGAATATGTGTACTCCAGTGCGGCCAATTTGACACCAGTGGCTGTACACAGCAACTGAACAAACCCCAAAAATTATTTACTGATTAACAGAAACCTTTTATTTGTTTTCCAAAGTATGTTATTCTGTATTTTTGAGCAGTTCACATCCCTATAGCTCTTAAGCATGGGGAAAGCAGTTGCTCTTTGAATATTTTTTAAAAAGTTGCATGTAATTATTAGTTCTTTATGTTTAACAATATTTATTTTTTTTACTTAATTTTCAATCTGAAAGCATGAAAGATTTAAAAGTGCTTATTGGTCAATATAATACAACACACAAAGTATATTCAAAGTTCAGACTCAACAGTGAGATGGAACCACCACTAATGGAGTAAAAAAACCAGCTGAATAACAGCAAATTGCAGTACCAAGTAGCAGTTTACCTCTGTAAATAAGTAAACTTGCCATTTTTTTATGGGGTGTGGTCCTGCTTTGTTACAAAGTACATGTGGTCTTTATTGAGACTGTCCTTATTTTGGGATTTTTGTGCGGAGAGAACGTCTTTGAATCATAACAGATTTGAGGGTGAGAGTAAAGTGTTTCCGGTCACTGACACCTGGTCTTTGCTTTCCTACACAACCTTGTATGGTTAGATAGGGCGTCTGTAGATCTGCTGCTGTTTTTTGTTTGTTTGTTTTAATTTAATCTGGTGTTTATTATGTCTTATGGGCTCTGAGTGGCTGATCCCTTGCAAGAGTTATAAATATTTTCTCTGAAATCTGATGTCAGTTTAGTAGGAAACAATCCCTGAGCAAGTGACTTTATATCTATCATTATTGTCACTTGAAATAGTTTGGATGTCTTGCCAGTAAAAAAAGCTTTAGGGTACCTGCTTTAGCACCTAACGACTAAGAGTGAGACAAGCAAAGAAAGATGTGAGCAGAGGGGAAGGGACAGGAGAGTTTGACCATACCGGCTCCGGTCAAAGCAAATACACTGAAATCAGCAGGTAATACCCAGCTTTGGGTACGAGTGACCTGTAACTTTTCCCCTTGAAACCGAGAATGGAGATAGCGGAGGTGATCTGATGCAGAGGTGGGGAAAACCAAGAATTTTTAAACTTCCCTTTTTTGTTGCGCATCTTATAAAGGATTTACGGTGAAATCGTTATTGCAAATTACTAAAAATCGCGCGTTCCGGTTTGGGCGAGGCAGGGCTGCTGCCCTGCGGAGCAGCGCTGCCACCTGGTGTTAAATGCCGGCGCAGCCCGGGGCTCGCAGGCAGAAGGAAAGGGGCGGAGGCAGCGGAGGAATGGCATGTTCCCCCTGGAAACGGTTGGGAAGGCTTCCAGGAAGTTTCTGGGCTTGATAGTGCTTGACGCATGTTCAGCAGATCCAAATGTCTCTGCTTGCTTCAGGCTTTTACCGTGGAGTAAACAAGAGCCTTCCAGGAAATGTTCTGCAGCTTCATGGAGTCAGGCTTGGATTGGACTTCAGAGAGTGGCTGATGAAATAGGTCTCTAGTAGATGTTCCACAAACAGTTGTTACTATATTTCAAGCATGCTGTATAGCAGAAGAGACATAACCTTATATGTCACCTATTTATTTATTCCATTCCAGTTTATCACTCATTAATGGTACAGTTAGGTAACGACTAGGCAATTCAGGAAGAAGTTTGTGAGCTAGGAAATCAAGACCCTCATTAAATTCCCTTGGACAGAAAATTCCTGTGACTGGACAAGGTCTGTCAAAATACCTTTGACACCATCAAAGGTATTTTGGTTGTTCAGTTATGTTTTATGCTATCCCTGAAGCTGACTCAGCAACCTTCCCTAAAATTCTACATGGCTGTAACCTCAACAGCAGTTACATTCCTTCAGTATATTTAGGGACCTGGTCCTTGTTCGTTCTCCTTATCCACAAAATAAACATATTTTCTGTATTTTCACAGGAGTGTTGTGAAGATCAGTATATTAAGAAAAGTGAGAATTTTGGGTACTCCATTAGGAAGGGCCGTGCAGGCACTTGAGAGAGATGTGGTATCTGTGACCTGGGCATTCCTATCAACATTAACATATGCATGCAATTCATTCATGTCTGCTTATGATCTGATATTGGATGTCCTCCTGCTTTGATGTTTTCAGTTGCTGAACCTGGGGTAGAAACAATACAGATCTTCAACAGTTACCTTCTCCCGAGTACCTAGTCCAAGAAAACATTTTACAGATGGTCCATAGCTGCGTTGATCCAAACAGTTTAATATTTCCAGATGATTCAACGTATTTGTATCAATCAGGTAAGCCTCACAAATTATTTCTATTTAAGAAATGACTTAAATATTTTAAATGGTCTTATTTAAGATAGCAACATTAGGAATAATTAATAATTGATACAATATGAATGCAACTAAAATATGATTGAACTTTACTTCAGGAGTAGTGTTCCTGCTCCTCCCTTTGTTTGATACGTTATCGCACATACATATTTTTTAATTCAAGCATAAAAGCTTGTGACTACTATTTCAGAATGGCTATATATATCATATTCATAACCAGGCTGTATTCATTCCATATATCCTGTAGGGCACTTAGGGCACTATACTGCACACACTACCAAACGTATGCTATCTTTTGTTTACATGAAGATTGTGTTCCTACACACCCACTTTTTTTAACTACTTTTTAAAAAATTGGTATAAATGGTTGGCACTTTCCAGAAGTTTGGTTTGTTGTTATTATTAGGTATTAAGACCTTCTCACATGTCATTCTTTTTCTTGTTGTGAAAGCTTCTCTGCCATACCCAGGAAACTTAGGCTGGAGGCAAGCAGAATGAGACAGCATCTACAATCTCCTGCAGGTCACCAGCCCGCAAAGTGACTCAGCACCTTGATTCTGCTGCCTGCTTGTTTGTGCCAAGGGTGATACTAGTGATGCGTGTGTGCGCAATAAATGGACGCAGGGAAGGACAATTGTTGATTTTCTCAAGGAGGAGTGAAAAGGAGCCATCAAAATATGCTGGATCTAAAACTATTTTAGTCGTCTTCTTCCCTTTCTCATTAGACTGAGGAGGTTAATCTGATATTCCTAGCCCTGTTAAGAAGAATTAGTCTCCGCATGTAACTATTCTGTGTTATTTGCCATTCAGTAAAAACAGGCACTACTGTCCTGGGAGGGCTGGCTGAGCATCCTTGCCCTCAGCAGATGCCTGCAGTTTCTCCTCCGGCACTGGATCCAGGTCTGGCACTTTCTGCCCCGTCTTGGCAACTGTGAATCTGCTCATGTGCAGAGCTTCTTCGTAGACTGGAGGAGTGTCAGATGCTGAGAGAGGTGGCGTTCCCTGCGCAGCATTATGGGAGTGTGCCACCGCTAATATCCTCCTGGCAGCAGGCCCGAACACAGAATGAAGAGCTGAAAGGGAGAAGACAAAAGCCGTTTGCCTCATCCTGAAAACACCATGCGATTAGAGGAGGACAAGTATATCTGTAGCGCACAGGCTTTTCTCTCCCCAGAGCCTGAATGTTTTCCTTTTCCTGCCCCTTCATCCTTCCCTAAAAGGGAGGTGTGTTAAACCCCGTCTGCAACATCCCACAATTACCCCTTCCTTAAATGCCACTGAGGCCTGTAGCTGCCCTAATTCCAGCCAAACATGTCTCAAAGCTGATTCACCATCTGGCTGCATTTGCTACATGAAGCCTGGTGAGCACCTTAATTTGTACTATGTACAGATAGATCCTGGTTTCCCGGCATCCTGCCATGATCTTCCCTCTGCCACCTCGGGGTGCCGCCATCTGGGCTTTTTACAGTGCAGCCCCTCGCGTCGGGCTGTGCTGAGGTCCTCGGCCTCTGTCAAAGCCAACTCACAGGTAATGGTACTCTGTAGGGTGCTGTCGTGATCAAAAGCAATGACGGTGACCTGGTAGGGTTGAGGACCCGATTCCTCCCCTGTCTGACGGCAATGGAAGCAGCATCTCACACAGACGGAAACCACGCCACACAGGAGCAACAGCCCACCAATCACCACCACCAGCCTGGAAATGGAGAGGACACAGAATTAGGACAGAAAGGCTTTTTTTGCAGGGGACCTTTTAAGGTCTCTCCCTGCTTGAAGTAGGGCTAACCTCAAAGCTAGATATGGTCATTTGGACCCTTGTTCAGCAGATTTTGGACAGTCTCCAGGGATGGATATTCCATGTCCCCCCCAGGCACCCATTCCAGTGCTGCACCACCCTTGGGGGAAGCATTTTTTCCTTCTGTCTAATCAGAATTCCACTGGATGCAGCTTGGCCAGTTGCCTCAGGTCCTTCTGCTGGGCACCTCTGAGAAGACTCTGTCTCTGTCTTCTCTCTAGATCCACTTTAGGTCATGGAAAACTGCAATTAGGTTGCCCCCTTAGCCTCCTCCAGGCTCTTTAAACACGGTCCTTTCAGCCTCTCCTCATACATCATGTCCTCTGGAACCCTGACCATTTTATTGTCTCTCCAGTGGACTTGCTCCGGTTTGTCAACATCTCTCTTCTACTGAGGGACCACGACTGGACAAAGACTGGACTACGTATTCCAGATGTGCCCTCATGAGTGACAAGCAGAGAGGAAAAATCGTATCTCTCAATTTACTGGCTATACTCTTATTAATGCAGCCTTGTAGATGTCAAACAACTACTATCCTTTTTAATCTCGTCCCGTTGAGAACTACTAAGGAATCAGACTGAAATTACTTAAAAATTGGGCCTTTTAAAAGGCATATTGTGCTATGAATGCTTTATTAATATTGTTCACCTGACTAATTTAATATGTGGAATAAAAAAAAGAGGCTGGCAAGTCAACATTTGTTAAAGACATGCGATAGCTAAGGGGTTGCCTTGCTACTGTAGAGCGTTAGTGTCCCAAGGGAAAGTGGGGGACAGCATCACACTTGAGTGGGTCACTGTTAATCCCCCTCTTCGCTGCTGGAATCGTCCAGTGATGCAGATATTTAAAGTAAACATATGCCATCTTACCAGATATACCACAAACGGTCCCACTGCGTACCTGAACAGCTGAGGAGAAAAGCGTACAACATAGTTAGCCACAGAATGCCAAATAAATGGGAAGATCCCTACTGTATCCTCTTCCAGCTCCCCTCACACTCCCTAATTACACTGCAGCTTCTAAATGGCACAATGAAGAGTAACTCGCTGTGCTTCGTGGAGGGTTGTCCAACCTCATCAATCTCCCTGTTAGGTGAGTTTGCCTTCTCTTTGGCTTTATCTCTTTATTGTTCCCCTGATATTTGTGCCTGCCCAATTCTGTTTGCAAACCTTATGGATCTGCGTCATGTTATAATTTCTGAACTTCCCTTCTTTTATGTATTTTTTTCACAATTTAGTCTGCCAAACCCTGTTATCTTTTGCTTTGTTTTTTTCTGACTTTCTCTTTGATTTCTTTCTGGCCCTATGGGTACATTTTGGATGATGTGTTGTATGTTCCTTTAGTTTTAGTTATTAGACCTGCCTGTGCATTTTTAAAGACAATTTTTTTAGTCAATAAAGAGTCCTCCTAGACAATTCTTCATATTTGCTTTACCGTGATTTCTGTTATTCTTACAAATGACATCAAAAAGAGGAATATTCACCAAAGCACTATATTTCAAATAATTTTTCAAGGAAAGCTCAATTCCAAATTTATAATCTCAGTCAGTCAAAATTACACCATTAAGCTCTTAACCGTTACAGTTATCCAAATAGGTAGCAGAAACAGTACCACATGATCAGAATGTTGACTAGAATCATAGAATCATAGA